>CM037631.1:16262725-16385859 GCA_015227895.2 Colaptes auratus
TCCCTTCCCTTCCCTTCCCTTCCCTTCCCTTCCCCTTCCCTTCCCCTTCCCTTCCCTTCCCTCCCTTTCCCTTGCCTTGAAATGGAAGGGATTTTTAAACGTCATCTAGTCCAAACCCACTTCAGTAATCAGGGGCATCTTTAACTAGATTAGGTTGCTCAGAGCTGACATTGAATCCTTTCAGTAATAGGGCTTCTACTACCTCTCTGGGCTACCTGTTCTAGTGTCTCACCCTCACTGTAAAACCTTTCTTCCTCAACCATATTTTAAATCTACCTCCCTTTAGTTTAAAACCGGTAACCTGGTCCTATAGTGTTATGTCTTACTGTGAATATCATTAAGAATTGGTTTCAGGATTCCAAGCAGTCAGAAGTCTAACAAAAAGCTCTGCAAGATGCTAACAAGAAAGACAATTCAGATAAGTGGTCCTAAAATTAGAACAAATTGATGTTCATCAAGAAAGACTTGTATATCCACGATTCCAAATGCAAGAAGTGAGAAAGCAGGCTTCAGAATATATAGAGAGATGACAAAATAATTTGACATAAGGAATCACAGCTCCAAGTTCAAATCAAGAATCCCTGAGACAATGTTTTCCTAAAATTCTAAATTCTCTCCAAAATTAAAATAAATATGGAATGGAAAAGAAAAATAATGGCATCCTGGCCTGTATCAGGAACAGTGTGGCCAGCAGGAGCAGGGAGGTCATTCTGCCCCTGTACATTGCACTGGTCAGGCCACACCTTGAGTCCTGTGTCCAGTTCTGGGCCCCTCAGTTCAGGAAGGATGTTGACTTGCTGGAACGTGTCCAGAGAAGGGCAGTGAAGTTGGTGAGGGGTTTGGAGCACAAGCCCTATGAGGGAGGCTGAGGAGCTGGGGTTGCTTAGCCTGGAGAAGAGGAGGCTCAAGGGAGACCTTACTGCTTTCTACAACTACCTGAAGGGAGGTTGTAGACAGGCGGGGGTTGGTCTCTTCTGCCAGGCAATCAGCATCAGAACAAGAGGACACAGTCTCAAGCTGTACCAGGGGAGGTTCACTCTGGATGTGAGGAGGAGATTCTACACAGAGAGAGATTGGCCATTGGAATGGGCTGCCCAGGGAGGTGGTGGAGTCACCATCATTGGAGGTGTTTAGGAGGAGACTGGATGGGGTGCTTGGTTGCATGGTTTGGTTGATTAGATAGTGTTGAATGATAGGTTGGACATGATGATCTTGAAGGTCTCTTCCAACCTGGTCTATTCTATTCTATTCTATTCTATTCTATTCTATTCTATTCTATTCTATTCTATTCTATTCTATTCTATTCTATTCTATTCTATTCTCAGGTTGCATTTCGCAATATCATCAATTTTACAGGTGTTGAAACCAAAAGCATGATGGCCCTCTTTTTTTTTTTACCTCCAGCATAACACAGGTTAGAAAATATCTTCCATCAATTTATGTGGCAAGTTGAACTAAAGAGTATCTTTTAGAAAGATTTTCAGCCTAGATTTAAAGACTCTAAATGATAGATAATTCATTTAATCCTTTTGTAACCCATTGTAGTGCTTGGCACTTCGCTTTGCTAAAATAAATGTGTCTTATTTCAACTCTACCCACTGATGATTTCAGTTTCCAGCCACTGGCACTCTCTGAATAATTCCTACCATGCTGTGCTGCCCAGGGAGGTGGTGGAGTCACCATCCATGGAGGTGTTCAAGGGGGGATTGGATGTGGCACTTGAAGCCATGGTTTGGCTGTCATGAGGAGTTATGTATTAGGTGATAGGTTGGACTTGATGATCTCTGAGGTCTCTTCCAACTTGGTTGACTCTGTGATTCGGATTATACTTCTCAGAAAAACATTTATGACCTTGACACATCCCATTTTATTCTTTGCTTGAAGTCTACCTACAGCTTTGCCTGGACATAACAACTAAGAGTTTGGGCAAATTTATCTTTACACATAGTTTCCTTAAATGCATAATTTGTTTTCCTAATATGGAGTAGTAATTATTCATTCAAGCTAATATAATATTTATATTGACCCGAGAGACTACAATGCCACGCAACATATTTTGCAGAAACTAAACAGACTGAACTGTGCTGGCAGGAAAAAAAACCTCTAACTCACCACCACTCATCATTGTAAATTACATTTAGGTAAACACCAACATCTGCTTGCTGTGCAAATAGAGTCTGTCATCACACTACCCATTATATTATTATGAGCAGATGAGATGGTTTAATATTCATTACAGATATACAAGCGGCAAGAAACTGCTTCATGCACATGCTAATGGGCAGTAAGTGTATGAAATGAATTGTACCAGCCTCCACAGGTAATTAGAGTTTTGAAACTTAAACTGATACTGTATAAAGACCTTCAATGCCATTAAAGAGGCATTCAGAGGTAATATGTGTGCTTAGTGAATACACGCTGTAAAAACTCGACAAGACCATCCTACAGGGAAAAACCAGCCGGTGTGCTTTAGACTATATACAATACTCAATCCAAAACAGGTGAGGGGTTTGGAGCACAAGCCCTGTGAGGAGAGGCTGAGGGAGCTGCAGTTACTTAGCCTGGAGAAGAGGAGGCTCAGGGCAGACCTCGTTGTCTACAACTACCTGAAGGGAGGTTGTAACCAGGTGGGGCTTGGTCTCTTCTCCCAGGCAACCATCACCAGAAAAAGAGGACACAGTCTCAAGCTGCACCAGGGGAGGTTTACACTGGATGTTAGGAAGAAGTTCTTCCCAGAAAGAGTGATTTGCCATTGGAATGTGCTGCCCAGGGAGGTGGTGGAGTCACCATCCCTGGAGGTGTTTACAAAGAGACTGGATGGGGCACTTGTTGCCATGGTTTAATTGATTAGATGATGTTGGGTGATAGGTTGGACTCAATGATCTCAAAGGTCTTTTCCAACCTGGTTAATTCTATTCTATTCTATTCTATTCTATTCTATTCTATTCTATTCTATTCTATTCCATTCCATTCCATTCTATTCCATTCCATTCCATTCCATTCCATTCTATTCTATTCTATTCTATTCTATTCTATTCTATTCTATTCTATTCTATTCTATTCCATTCCATTCCATTCTATTCCATTCCATTCCATTCTACTCTACTCTACTCTACTCTCTACTCTACTCTACTACTCTACTCTGCTATATTCTATTTACTACTTCTTGGCTTTGTTTTGTAATAATTTGGGTTATGGTTTTATTTTGCTGTTTTCATTTTTTCTTGCAGTGTGATATTGCCATGATCAAACACTATCTTTGAGTTTGGCTAGATTTATTACAGTACCACAGTGTATTAGAGGTTTGAAGGGACCTCAAAAGATCATCAGGCCCAGCCCCCTTGCCAATGCAGGGTCACTTAGGGTAGTCCACACAGGAATGCATCCAGGTGGGTTTTGAAAATCTCCAGAGAAGGAGACTCCACAACCTCTCTGGGCAGCCTGTTCCAGTGCTCCATCACCTCACTGTAAAGAAGTTTCTCCTCACGTTGAGGTGAAATCTTCTATGTGCAAGATTCTAACTGTTGTTTCTTGTCTTATTACTGTGCACCACCAAAAAGAGTTTGGCCCCCTCCACTTGACACCACCCCTCAGAAATTTATATACATTGATGAAATCCCCTCTCAGCCTTCTCTTCTCAAGACTAAACAGCACCAGGGATCTCAGTCTCTCTTCATAGGGTGATGCCCAAGCCCCCCAGTCATCCTCGTGGTCCTCTGTTGGACTCTCCATCAGTTCTCTGTGCCTCTTGAACCAGGAGCCCAAAACTGGATGTAGTATGTGAGGTGTCTGGGTCTCACCAGGGCAGAGTAGAGGGGAAGAAGAACTTCTCTAGACCTACTGGACACACCCTTGTTGATTCATCCCAGGATACCATAGGCTCTCTTGGCCACAAGGACACATTGTTGGTCCATGGAGAACTTGCTGTCCACTCCAACATCTTTATCCGTGGAGCTGCTCTCCAGCAGGGCAGCCCTAACCTGTACTGGTGCCTGTTGTTACACCTCCCCAGGTGCAGGACCCTGCACTTGTCCTTATTGAACTTCATAAGGTTTGCCTTCACCCATCTCTCCAGCCTGTCCAGATCTCATTGGATGGCTACACAGCCTGAGGGGGTGTCAGCCAATCCCCCAGTTTTGTATCATCAGCAAACTTGCTGAGAGTACTCTCAATCCTCTCATCCAGGTTGTTGATAAAGACATTGATCAATATTGGACCCAGTACTGATCCCTGGGGAACACCACTGGCCACAGGCCTCCAAGTTGACTCTGTGTCACTGATGATGACCCTCTGCCTGTCTTACTTGGTTTTTTTCAAGAGAATACCTTTCTCTTGAGCTTGGTGGAGGTAATGTTTGACTATTAACCATATCTCTTGGTCCTCCCTACCTTCCAGAGCCTTAGCCCACTGGGCATTTCTAAGCAGAGTCTTGAAGTGGTGAAAGTTTGCCATCTTAAAGTCCAGGGCTGAAATTTTACTTTTCACCCTGCTACTTTGTCTGTTGATATTAAATTCTAACATGTCATGGTCACTGCAACCAAGATCACCCCCAAACTTAACATCTACAACTAGCTCTTCTTTGTTAATACCAGGTCCAGCTCTGCATTTCTCCTTGCTGGTTCCTCAACTACTGGCAAGAGAACTTTGCCATCAATGCACTGCAGGAACATTTAGGACTATTTGTGCTTTGCTGTGTGACCTTTCCAACTAATATCTGAGTGGTTGAAGTCGTCCAGGGGCACCAAGGTACTTGATCTTGAGAATACTTTCAGCTGCCTGTAGAAGCCCTCATCAGTAGCTTCTTCCTGGTGCAGTGGTCTGTAGTAAACACCCACAACCATTTCACCCATGTTTGTATGTCCCTTCACTCTCACCCATAAGCTTTCAACACCTTTATCATCTCCCCCTGGGTTAAGCTCAACACATTCTAGTTGCTTATTCACATAGAGAGCAGCTCCACCACCTTGCCTTGTCAGTCTGTCCTTCCTGAAAAGTGCATAGTAGTCCATAACCACACTCCAGTCATGGGAGCTGTCCCACCATGGCTCTGTAACTGCAACACAATCATAGCCCTGCGACTGCACCCAGATTTCAAGTTCATCCTGCTTGTTTCCCATACTTCTTGCATTGGTATACAGACACTTAAGAGACTTAGCAGAGGAGTGTCTGTCACCATTGTGGGTGTTGCATAATTCACTATCCCCTACAGCCCTGGGATAGCAGTGGAGCTGGTACCCTGCCTCACAATTGTCCCAGGAATGTCCTCAGTGAAGCTTGTTTTTCCCTCTTACTCAGATAACCTCCAGTCTTTGATTTAGGGACTTCCAGACTCAGAGATTCTGTTTTTAATAGCTGTTGATGGGATTTTCTTTTCTGAATATCTTCTATAGCTTTTTGAACTCACCGATGCCTCTGGCATCGCCAGCACCGTGTGACAGTAAGTTGGATAACTTAATTATGAGTATCGCACAAAATTAACTTATTTTGTTTGCTTGAAGCCTGCTACTCCATAATTTAATTTCATGTCTGTTAGCTCCTGTGATGTAAGTAAAAAGTGAATAGTTGTTTCCTAGTCTCCTTTCCAGTGTCCATCATGATTACCTGGATTTGAGCAAAGCCTTTGACACTGTACCACACCACATCCTGGTCTCCAAGCTGGTGACACATGGGTTTGATGGATGGACCACCAGATGGATAAGGAACTGGCTTGATGGCCGCACCCAAAGAGTGGCTGTCAATGTCCATGTCCCAGTGGAGGCCATGGACAAGCGAGTCCCTCAGGGATCAGTCCTGGGACCATTCTTGTTCAACATCTTTGTGGTGACATGACAGTGGCATTGAGTGCACCCTCAGCAATTTGCTGATGACACCAAGCTGTGTGGTGCAGCAGACACGCTGGAGGGAAGTGATGCCATCCAGAGGACCTTGACAGGCTGGAGAGGTGGCACAAGCCAACCTCATGGCTTCAACAAGCCCAAGTGCAGGGTCCCTGCATCTGGGTCGAGGCAATCCCAGGCACAATACAGGCTGCAGTGAGTGGCTGAGACGCAGCCCAGAGGAGAGAGACTTGGGGTTGCTGGTGGACGAGAAGCTCAACAGGAGCTCTCATTGCACTTGCAGCCCGGAAAGCCAATCAGATCCTGGGCTGCATCAAGAAAGTGTGCCAGCAGGTCAAGGCGGTGATTCTCCCCCTCTACTCGATCTGGTGAACCCCACCTGGATTACTGCATCCAGTTCTGGAGCCCCTATTACAAGAGGGATCTGGAGGTGCTGGAGAATGTCCAGAAGGCCACAAGGATGATCAGAGTCTTGACACCTCTCCTATGAGCATACTGAAGGATTGGGGCTGTTTTTTGTCAGTGGAGAAGAGAAGCTCCGAGGTGACCTCATTGTGGCCTCCAGTATCTGAAAGGGGCCTACAGAAGGCTGGGAGGGACTTTTCAGACTATCAGGGAGTGATAGGACTAGGGGAATGGGATGAAGCTGGATGTTGGAGATTCAGGCTGGATATGAGGAGGAAGTTCTTCACCGTGAGGGTGGTGAATGCCTGGAATGGGTTTCCAGGAGGTGTTTGAGGCCCCGTCCCTTGATGTTTAAGACCAGGCTGGATGAGGCTCTGTCCAGCCTGATCTAGGGTAGAGTGTCCCAGCCCATGGCAGGGCGTTGGAACTAGATGACCTTTTGGTCCCTTCCAACCCTAACTGAAACTATGAAACTATTTCTTTTCTCTGGGTTTTCCAAAGCTGTGAGGAATCGGACTCAGAGATGGGAGGAATGGTTTGGTTTAGAAGGCATCTTAAAAATTATCTAGATGCAGCCCCTTCAGGAAAGGTCCAAAGGGTCTGTTCCAAGACAGCTCAACAACTGTTTTACTTTTTCTGAAGCTGAAGCATGTGAAAATGAGCAAGTGCTTAACCTTTGATAGTAACTGTCATTTAAACAATAAACTATGCTCATTATTTCTACTGTCACCCCTAAGTCCTGCCATAGACTCATAAAACTGTTGAGGGTTAAAAGGCAGTCAAAGTTGTTTTCTTTAGTTCATTATCTTTTGTTGTTGTTGCTTACTGAATTCTGGGAAGCTGAACATCTTTAGACCATTTCAAAGGACTGCCTTTAGAAACAGGTCAGGGTTGGTCTCTTCTCCCAGGTAACCAGCAGCAGAACAAGAGGACAAGTCTCAAGGTGCACCAGGGGGCATTTAGGCTGGATGTTAAGAAGTTCTTCATAGAAAGAGTGATTGGCCTTTGGAATGTGCTGCCCAGGGAGGTGCTGGAGTCACCGTCACTGGAGGTGTTTAGGAAGAGACTGGATGGGGCACTTGGTGCCACGGTTTAGTTGATTAGATGGTGTTGGATGATAGGTTGGACTCAATGATCTCAAAGGTCTTTCCACCTGGTTAATTCTATTCTATTCTATTCTATTCTATTCTATTCTATTTCTATTCTATTCTATTCTTCCATTCCATTCCATTCCATTCCATTCCATTCCATTCCATTCCATTCCATTCCATTCTATATTTTCTTTAAAATAAAATATTTTTTCATTTCTTTCTTTTTCAGTTATGAACAGCTTAAAATACATTCTACATTTCATGTTTGTGCTTATCAACCAATCTTCAGGATACTAAAGTAAGAGATTCCCTACGCCCTTGCTGTTACCTGCTGGTCCCCAGAATTAAAACAATGACATTGTGTGACAGTTTAGGCTGTGCCTTTAAGAAAAGATAGCTGCAAATTCTCTAGCTGAATAGTGAGTGTAAAAAGGAAAACAACAAAGACAATTCTAAACGAATTTCATTGGTAGGTGAGTGGGATGTAGTTTTACGATCTTACATTCTCTTCTCACTCCGTCTCTTTCTGCTTGCCTGGTGCTGGTCTGGACAGAGAGGAAGACTTCTAATCTACAACCTTGAGATAAGCACTACTGACTTACTAACAATGCTTTGAGCTAACTGAAACTCCCCTAACATTTTCTCCTTTTCTCTTTTCTTCTAATTAACAGAGGAAGAAGGGACAGGAGGGAGGTTGGGGGGGAGGCAAGGTGGAATCCTCCTGCCCAAGAACGATTTCAGTGTTTTTTTTTCTCCTTTTTGTAGATACTTGTATAATATTGTAAATACTGTATATAGCATCCCATAACTTCACCCCCACTCGTAAACATACCAGATGTTGTAACTGTCAGGATTTTCTCCTGCACCCACTCCAGCATCTCCTTAAGATCACAGCCACAGATACCTGCCATACTTTCTAAGGAGTTCTTGCATTACTTCATAAGCGTCTCTTTCTGAGGGACTCTCCTGGTTCCCCATGTTTCCCACAGCTCACCTCTCGTCCAGCGGGAGGGATTGCTCTGGCCGTCCGGGCCGGCTTTTCCTGCTCCCTTTCAGCAGCTCATTCAAAGTTCGGAGGGAATACGTGCAGGACGCAGCTTAGCATTTCATCGCCCCTATCACACCAGGGGTCACCATTTGCCACAATTAAGAGACGGGGCTCAGCCTGATTCAGGCCAGGCGTCCACTTTATTATGCAAAATCTTTTCTCTATAAAAGCTAACGCAACATAGAAACAGTTTGTGATTGGTTACAGAAAAATACATCACATGAGTACCTATATCTTATCAGGGTTTTAGCAAACATCAAAGTAAAATTAAGAAACCAGGGACTCACAGTCACAGTATCACAGTATAACCAAGGTTGGAAGAGACCCCAAGGATCATCAAGTCCAACCTGTCCCACAAACCTCACAACTAGACCATGGCACCAAGTGCCACGTCCAATCTCCCCTTGAACACCTCCAGGGACGGCGACTCCACCACCTCCCTGGGCAGCCCATTCCAATGACGAATGACTCGCTCAGTGAAGAACTTCCTCCTCACCTCGAGTCTAAACCTCCCCTGGCACAGCTTGAGACTGTGTCCCCTTGTTCTGGTGCTGGTTGCCTGGGAGAAGAGACGAACCCCCTCCTGTCTACAACCACCTTTCAGGTAGTTGTAGAGGGCAATGAGACTCTGTTACATCAATCCCATTATTGTTACTGTATATTATTATTTTTATTATTCGATTATTGCTTTAAAATACAGCTCCATTTGCTTTCCTGACTGGGCTCAGCTGAGTTTTTCTTCATGCCGTGGGTTAAACCATCACACATTGATTCATTATTGATATTTTCACAGTGGTCAATTAAGTGACACTTCAAGGAGCTTAGTACCAACCTATATGAAACAAAATAATTTCATTTCAGTTGTGACCTTCGCAATATTTATCAGTAACCTGCCCTAGAAGTCTGAAGGATAGTGTAATGGTCTATTTTTTCATGAGTATTTCTCACTTAGAGCATGTTGGAAAATGGCCTACTGTATTTCAGTAACATATAATGTGAGGTTTTGTGAGATTCAGAAACCTCTGCCAGTTCAGTTCTTATATTAAATACAAAACAAACTATTTACAGGGTTGTTTCTGAGATATGTGAATTCTGTGAACTATATCATGATGTTAACTTTGCAGGAAGGAATTGCATTTATATCAGGTACCAATGAGAACTGAAATTAGAGAAAGTTTTAGCATTTACTTTTCTTCTGTCATTTTATTAGTTTAAACTGCTAAAAAGGCCTCCAATCATCTCAATGTAATTTAATAATTCAAGGAAAAACTTCATTCAGATTTCACTAAAATGTCCTGATTCAAAGTGATGCATTCCAAAACTCAACAAAGTTTAACCACCCCTTCATTCTCCAGCCTTTGTGCACACACACAAGTGTACATACCAACTATTTACAAATGCCTACAGGAAATACCTATGCTTGGCTGCACACCCTGAAGACACTAAGATGTTTCAGCCAAGTGTTGACATTCCAAATTCCAAGGGCAAGAGTGAAACGCTTCACTCGGTACTTCTTTTTACAATAGGCCAGCTGTGGCTGAAGTTGGTGGATTCCCTGTTGATATAAATAAGGTGATGCCTCAGAGTGAGAATGAGATGTTTCCATCACTGAGACAGCACAAAGCTCAAAAGCTCAGTCCCTGGGATATAGCATGAACAGATTCACTGGTGCAAATCCTACAATGTGCATGCATTTCACACTGCAGTTGAAACAAATTCGACACAAAACTCTGTGCAATAACTTCCTATCATGTACGGGAACCTTAAGGCAAAAAAAGCTGTGAATTTTCCACACATACAGAATTTAGCAAGTTGGAAACACTGCAAAATCTTTATTTTTTGTGGTTTTGGTTTTTTTTTTAATGGGTGGTGGTTTCTCAAAATGGGACAAAATGGTAGTTAATTTTCTGTGGAAGGAAGTACCAAGAAGCTGTACCCATACCATGAAAGATAATGTTCTGATACTTCTAAAGCAGTGACTCTAGTCTAGAGTCAGTCACTCTAGACCAATCTGTTTAAAATTAGCCAGAGTTTATTCATTAGCCCAAAGTTGCAAGCAGAGTAGAAAGAAGCCTGCTTGTTCTTTCCCATCCCTTTAGGGGATCTCATTAATATTTAACAAAACCCCAAACCATTCCAATTTTTATAATGCATAACTTGTTAAGCACATGAAAATATCAGAATAAACTGTTTGCAAACAATATTAAACTATCAACAAATTCAAGTGTCTGTTTTCCAGCTGGATGCAAAAAATTACTACTTTTTTTTAGATTGAAACTGATTTGGCAGGAGTTTGACTGCACATTTCTTTAACATATTTTAATGTGTTAGTTTTAAAAAGGATGGTTATGGAATGTAAGGAAACTGGAAAATAAAACACATAAAACTGGAAAATATTTTTAAAAGAGAGACTTATTTACCTCTACACAATGTGCTTACAGGCAAAATAATTATCCATATGTCTTCTTGAGCACACTATACACTCAGGGGGTGCTGACTGACAGCCGCCTAAACATGAGCCAGCAGTGTGCCCAGGTGGCCAAGAAGGCCAATGGCATCCTGGCATGCATCAAGAATAGTGGGGCCAGCAGGAGCAGGGAAGTCATGCTGCCCCTGTACTCTGCACTGGTTAGGCTGCACCTTGAGTCCTGTGTCCAGTTCTGGGCCCCTCAGTTTAAGAAGGACATCAAGACGCTTGAACGTGTCCAGAGAAGGGCAACGAGGCTAGGGAGAGGCCTTAAGCACAAGCCCTATGAGGAGAGGCTGAGGGAGCTGGGGTTGTTTAGCCTGGAGAAGAGGAGGCTCAGGGGAGACCTTATTGCTGTCTACAACTACCTGAAGGGAGGTTTCAGCCAGGTGGGGGTTGGTCTCCTCTCCCAGGCAACCAGCACCAGAACAAGAGGACACAGTCTCAAACTGTGCCAGGGAAAGTCTAGGCTGGAGGTGAGGAGAAAGTTCTTCACTGAGAGAGTCATTAACCATTGGAATGTGCTGCCCAGGGAGGTGGTGGAGTCATCATCCCTGGAGGTATTCAAGAGGGGATTAGACATGGCACTTGGTCATAAGGTCTGTGGTGACGAGTTGGACTTGATGATCTTTGAGGTCTCTTCCAAACCTTGGTGATTCTGTGATTCTGTGACTACCATGAGACTACTCCATAGGATTTAAAACAGGCACATGTTCAAGTGCTTTGCTGAAGCAAAGCCCAGAACAATGGGCAGACAATTAAAAACTAAGGGCAAAGTTTTAATTAAAGGATATCTCCAATATTTTAAAAACCATTTAGGCATGCCCTCCCAGTCTGGGCAGCTAAGAGAAAACAGACTTTAATTAAAAGAAGAAAATCTCTACTATGATTTGATACTAACTCTACTAGCTTCATACAGGCCAAACTTTCAAAATAGAAATGGGATATCTCTGTGGATAAGAACAAGATGAAGTTTCTTTCTATGTTTTTCTCTTCCAAGAACTGTGTTTATAGTATGTTGCACAAATGACTCACTCAGGGGAGCATCTGTGCTAAGCACTGAGTGGGCCAACATTTGATATCAAGTAATATGACACATTTTGCTCTTTTTTGTTTGTTAATTGGGAACAGTTTTTTAAAGCTTCTTCTCTCCCCTCAAGCTAGAAGTTCTGCTTGGGCTTCAGATCAGCTTGACCCAGCTCCCACTGGGACAGGAGGTAATAGCTCTCTCCCAAGTATTGAGGAAGAAGACAAACAGTGTGTATTCTTTTCAAGGCTAGTGCATGGAGAAGCTAAACAACCCCAGCTCCCTCAGCCTCTCCTCACAGGGCTTGTGCTTGAGACCTCTCCCCAGCCTTGTTGCCCTTCTCTGGACACGTTCAAGTGTCTCGATGTCCTTCCTAAACTGAGGGGCCCAGAACTGGACACAGTTCTCAAGGTGTGGCCTAACTAATGCTGAGTACAGGGGCAGAATGACCTCCCTGCTCCTGCTGGCCACACTATTCCTAATGCAGGCCAGGATGCCATTGGCCTTCTTGGCCACCTGGGCACACTGTTGGCTCACATTTAGGCAGCTGTCAATCAGCAGCCCCAGGTCCCTCTCTGGCAGCTCTCCAGCCACTCTGACCCCAGCCTGTAGCTCTGCATGGGGTTGCTGTGGCCAAAGTGCAGCACCCAGCACTTGTATTTGTTGAATGTCATCACATTGAACATTTGGGTTTTCCAGTAATTATAAGTTAAATAATTCAATGAGCATTCACAGAATCACAGTTCTAGCAATGACAGAGAGCAAGCTCCATTTTAAAAGTCATTTTTTTCACATGGAAACAGTATTGTTGGAACAATTGGACTAAATATATCTTCTTGGAAATATAACTGTTCTAAATGGCTTTGCACACAAGTGGTTTTTTTTTTCAAGAAGGTATTTTTTTAGTAGGAATATGCAAAAATTAAATTATAGACTAAAGTGGAGCTCAGTAAAAGATTCAACAACAAAGTCTGCTGTAAATGTTGGACACTGAAGACATGCAGAAATATTCATTTTCCTAAGTTTTATTGGCTAGATCCTTCTGTGTTTAATTTAGTTAATACTGGATCTGAGTAACTGTTGCACCTCTCTGTTATCTCTTGGTTCCAGTACCATTTTAATAAGTGTGAAAGTCTATCTCTTGTCTGTTGAATAATCAAAATTTAGAAACTCTTATTTCCAAATACCATGCTAAGTACCATGCTAGGCCTTGGAGTACCAAATCTAGGAAAGGAAGTGGGACCTGACAACATCCATTTTAACCAATTTTCCAATTGATTCAGCTCAGGAAGCAAAAGAAAGAACTTAGAAAAAAAATATACAAATAAAGTGTCAGATATAAACACAGAATACCAAAAGTAAATGTGTTTGAGAGCACTGTAGAGTTCTCTGACAATACCTCCTCACACAAACTGAAATAAGATGAATTAAGAATTTACCATGAGGAAATCCAGGAGGTTTGGGAAATCTGTGTGAGATAACTAGAAATAGATTTATGGAGAGGAGGAGGCTCAGGGGAGTCCTTATTGCCATATACAACTACCTGAAGGGAGGTTGTAGCCTCATGGGGGTTGGTCTCTTCTCCCAGGCAACCAGCACCAGAACAAGAGGACACAGTCTCAAGCTGCACCAGGGGAGGTTTACGCTGGATGTTAGGAAGAAGTTCTTCCCAGAAAGAGGGATTGGCCATTGGAATGGGCTGCCCAGGGAGGTGGTGGAGTCACCATCACTGGAGGTGTTTAGGAAGAGACTGGATGGGGTGCTTGGTGCCATGGTTTAGTTGATTAGATGGTGTTGGATGACTGATTGGACTCGATGATCTCAAAGGTCTTTTCCAACCTGGTTTATTCTATTCTAGTCTAGTCTAGTCTACTTCTCTTCTCCTCTCTTCTCTTCTCCTCTCTTCTCTTCTCCCTCTCTCTTCTCCTCTCCTTCTCTTCTCTCTCCTTCTCTTCTCTCTCTCTTCTCTTCTCTTCTCTTCTCTTCTCTTCTCTTCTCTTCTCTTCGCTTCTCTTCTCTCCTCTCTTCTCTTCTCCTTTCTCTTCTCTTTCTTCTTTCTCTCTTCTCTTCTCTCTTCTCTCTTCTCTTCTCTTCCTCTCTCGTCTCTTCTCTTCTCTTCTCTTCTCTCTCTCTCTTTCTCTTCCCTTCTTCTCTTCTCTTCTCTTCTTCTCTTCTCTCTCTTCTCTTCTCTTCTCTTCTCTTCTCTTCTCTTCTCTTCTCTTCTCTTCCCTTCTCATCTTTTCTAAATACAGGTGTAACACATTGGAAACCAACTCTATGACCAGAGTTTTAACCATACACATTTCTTACTTGGGTCCTTCCAGTAATACAGCAGCAGTATTTCCTTGTCTCATCATGAGTCACATACAAATCAATTTTGACAAATCCATAGTGCTTCTCTTTCTTAAAGTTCATTAAAAAATAATAAAATAATATTAACCACTGGTGGTTTATATGTACAGAAACTGTGAAAGATGTTCCAATACATGCTGTGCTTAGCATAATAGCTCTTCCCAGCTGTCAGCATTTGAGTTTTCTTTCTCCATTTTGCTTTCTTAATGTGTCTAAGTTATTTACTGAAGCTGTTTGCACTGATTGATTTTATAGCACTCAAATATGAATCAGTAGGTCACTTCATATCTTAAATTTGTAAACTGTCTTTTAAAATGGCATAATACCTTGTGCAAACTAGTGAACAAGCAGCTGCATGCTATGCTAACAGATTCATTTCAGCATAGCTTAGAGCTTCAGTGATGAATTGGCAGGTCACATAAAGCACTCTGAAAAGCAAATCCTGGCCTTTGGATCCATAGACTTTAGTGAACAAGGACAGTGCTCTCTGTGCATCAGTCAACAACAGTACTCTTGGGCATTGCCAGTACAAAATTCAGTAGCATATGAGTAGCAGCATGAAAATGTATGCAAATTAGACAACTAATTTCAAACAGGGAAACATCTTCAGGTTGTGGATTGGTTTAAATGTTAATCAAATTGCATTATGCAGCGAAACAACAAAAACTCCTGTGGTTTTGTTTGTTTGTCTGTTTGCTTGTTTTTCAGAAGGAAAAGACTAGGGATTTCCTTCATTAATGTAACCAAGGCATTGGTTCCAGATGCCTAGAAAATAGTTGGTGGGAGATGTCAAGGCTCTTCAAGGGCCTCCCATGGGTGTGGGTCAGGATCAGGCTATGGAGAGTGGGCATGGGGACAGGCCAAGGCCAGGCCAGACCAGGAGGTTAGTCTGCAGGTGAGCAAGCCCGGGCCTGGGCAGTGCTCCCTTGCAGAGCCATCCCCTCAGGTGCAGTTGTCTCCCTGGGCCAAGCTCAGCCTGGCCATGGCTTCCCCAAAGCATAGGCAGGAGCTCCTCTCTGGTTCCTGTAAGACATGGCATGGAGTCATCCTTAACAGGAGAGTGGTACAGCAAGGCCAGGCAGAGAGGAGGAATGAGGAACCAGGACTCGTCACATGTCTGTATTTCTGGGGACAAAAAGGAGCTTTCCTTAGAACAAGAGAGAATTGCATACAGGGTACCTCTTAGTCCCTTTTGGGAAATGTGGCACCAAGCTAAAACAGTAGGCTGAAATCTGGTAATCAGTATTCAGCTGCCATGTCTCTCATCTGAACAAGGACTGACTGCACAGCTGTGTGCTTGGACACTGACAAATCTCACCTGCAACTGCAAGGCAGGCACAATTACCTTGTCCTGTACCTAACTGTAAAGAAGATTTAGATACTTAGGAGCCCAGTTTGCTCACATCAGGGACTGCTGTTGTTCACTTTGGACCTTATTATGCATGGCCACACACATCCCAGGTAAGTCTGTTCTGCTCTTATTGCTTGGCTTGTCCCTGCAACATGTATTGTCAAAATCCATCAGGATCTCGATGAAATCTCATGTTTTCACATGCAACACCCAGCAGCAAAGAACTTTAAAATAAAGGATTGAAGATGTTAGTGAAGAAGTTCATCACAGAAAGAGTGATTGGGGAAGCAAGCTTGGCTCTGACTCCTAAGTTCGTGGCTTCTCTTGCAGCTTGTGGTGTGCTCGTGGCTTTATCCCAGGTACTGGGCCAGGCAACTCAGGCTATGCAACTCGAGGCAACTTCAAGCCAGACAAGGTCCAAGCAGGTTCAAGCACATAAGGCTTGAGCAAGGCTTGAGCAAGGCTAAGCAAGGCACAGGTGACTAGAAATCAGCCTGTATATAAATCCTGCCTGAGATTGATTGGACCAACAGAAACCAGCACATAGTTACCCAATGGGAAGGGGTTCTGCCAGGCTGTGGCCAGAATACATACCCTTACCATAGACAAAGGGTTGTTTACCAGACATGCACGTCCTGTCCTCATTGTTCCTCTTCCTGCATTACCCTGCCTTTCTGCAGGAAGGAGAGGAGATAGAGGGACCATGTCTAGACACGTTAGTGTCTGCCTGGGTTTATGCTGGGGCCATTTGGCTCTATCATGACATCCTTCCTCTGATTGTTACCCATAAACACTCAGCTCTATCATGACTATCATGAACCTCAATACAATCAAAACACTCCCTGATACAATACAATACAATACAATACAATACAATACAATACACCAGGTTGGAAGAGACCTTCAAGATCATCACGTCCAACCCATCAACCAATCCAACCCACCTAAATACAATACAGTACAATACAGTACATACAGTACAATACAACCCACCTAACACTAAAAACTAAACCCGGCACCAAGCACCCCATCAAGCCTCTTCTTGAACACCTCCAATGAAGGTGACTCCACCACTTCCACAGGCAGCTGATTCCAGTGGGCAATCACTTTCTCGGTATAGAACTTCTTCCTAACTTCCAGTCTAAACCTGCCCTGGCGCAGCCTGAGACTGTGTCCTCTTGTTCTGGTACTGGCTGCCTGGGAGAAGAGACCAACCTCCGCCTGGCTACAACCTCCCTTCAGGTAGTTGTAGAGAGCAATAAGGTCACCCCTCAGTCTCCTCTTCTCCAGCTAAGCACCCCAGCTCCCTCAGCCTCTCCTCATAGGGCTTGTCTTCCAAACCCCTCACCAACTTTGTTGCCCTTCTCTGGACACGCTCCAGCAAGACAACATCTTTCCTAAACTGAGGCCCAGAACTGGACACAGTACTCAAGGTGCGGCCTAACCAGTGCAGTGTACAGGGGCAGAATGACCTCCCTGCTCCTGCTGGCCACACTGTTTCTGATGCAGGCCAGATGCCATTGGCCTTCTTGCCGCCTGGGCAACACTGCAGGCTCATGTTCAGCCTATCCATCGACCAGCCCCACCCAGGTCCCTCTCTGCCTGGCCGCTCTCCAACCCACTCTGACCCCAGCCTGCATGGGTTTTTGTGGCCAATGTGCAGAACCCGGCACTTGGATGTGTTTCAATCTCATGCCGTTGGATTCTGCCCATCTGTCCAGCCTGTCGATGTCCCTCTGCAAAGCCTCTCCTGCCCTCCAGCAGATCAACTCCTGCCCCCAGCTTGGTGTCATCCGCAAATTTACTGATGATGGACTCGATGCCCTCATCCAGATCATCAATAAAGATGTTGAAGAGCATGGGGCCCAGCACCACTGTCTCTCATTCCTTGCCTATTTCTTGTGAAGAGCTTATAATCTTCAACTGTGGCTCTCCAGTGGTGTGAGATATCCCACCATGTTTCTGTGATTGCTATTCTATCATAGGTTTTCTGATAAACAATGTCTTCAGCTCTTCCTGTTTGTTTCCCATGATGTGTGCATTAGTGTAGATGCACTTCAGTTGCTCTAAAGGTCCTGCCATCTTTTTCATAGAATAGAATCATAGAATCAACAAGGTTGGAAAAGACCTCAAAGATCATCAAGTCCAACCTGCCACCCAACGAACTCATGACTACTAAACCATGGCATCAAGTGCCACATCCAATTCCCTCTTGAACACCTCCAGGGACAGTGACTCCACCACCTCCCTGGGCAGCACATTCCAATGGTTAATGACTCTCTCTGTGAAGAGCTTTCTCCTCACCTCCAGCCTAGACTTCCCCTGGCACAGCTTGAGCCTGTGTCCTCCTGTTCTGGTGCTGGTTGCGTGGGAGAAGAGACCAACCCCCACCTGGCTAAAACCACCGTTCAGGTAGTTGTAGACAGCAAGAAGGTCTCCCCTGAGCCTCCTCTTCTCCAGGCTAAACAATCCCAGCTCCCTTAGCCTCTCCTCACAGGGCTTGTGCTCAAGGCCTCTCCCCAGCCTCGTTGCCCTTCTCTGGACACGTTCAAGTGTCTTGATGTCCTTCTTAAATTGAGGGGCCCAGAACTGGACACAGTACTCAAGGTGCAGCCTAACCAGTGATGAGTACAGGGGCACAATGACTTCCCTGCTCCTGCTGGCCACACTATTCTTGATGCAGGCCAGGACGCCATTGGCCTTCTTGGCCACCTGGGCACACTGCTGGCTCCTGTTCAGCCAGTTGTCAATCAGTACCCACAGGTCCCTTTCTCGGTCAGGGAAAGAGACTCAGTTCTTTTAAATATTCCCGTGTTGTGAAATGAGAGGCACAAATGAGGCCAAAATATCAACAGCTAGACTATTGATTACATAAATAAAGTGGATGGAACAGAAGGGGAGAGAGAGACAAGAGAGAGAAGAGAGAGAGAAGAGGAAAAGAATTATATTACTGTGTCCACACCCCTCACCCCCCCAAGAGAGTTTGAGTCTGTGGAGGAAAGGTGCTGCAGGAGATGTTGGGTCTGTAGAGAAACTGTGCTGAGGCTTTGGCTGTAGAAGAGATGTGGTCCTCTGGGCAGCCTCTTCAGCTCCATGAGAAATGATCTTGTCCTGAAGGCGTGATGGCTGGGCCCTTGGGCCATTGTTGTAGGCCAGCTGCAGTCCCGTGAGCAATGTTATCTTTGCACCTTCCAGAGTCCTTCCAGTGGCTCTGCCCAATGCACATCAGCTATTGTCTGGGCAAGCAGCAAGTGATTTTATCTTTGTTGAGTCACACCAGGAGAGACAAGCTTTAGTCTCTCACAGTCCCTTTCTGTTTGGCAGCTTTCCAGCCACTCTGGCCCCAGCCTGTAGCACTGCATGGGGTTGTTGTGACCAAAGTGCAGCACCTGGCACTTGGACTTGTTGAATGCCATCATGTTGGACTCTGCCCATCTGTCCAGATATTGTATGAATATCTCTCCATACACAAATGTTTATACACAGGAAGTAATAATAGGAAAAAAGTCTATTATCACATGAGATGAGAAATGAAATCGCCGTGGTCTTTTGGAATTTGGTAGCTAATTTCTGACTGTTCTAGAGCATTTGTAAAAATCATAGAAGGTATCAAGTCTGACTACATACATTAATCTGTCCTAATACTTAATATTTCTATTTGATGATTCAGGAAATACAAGTTGATTTCACACCACTGGCAAATGACATATTTCCTAAGCTATCTGGAAAACACCTGGCAGCATGATATGATCTAGGTTTTCAAGGACAGATTTTAAACTATGCATTCAAAAGGTAGAGACATAAATCAGTTGTAAGATGCTCTTGTAAACTGGACACAAGCTTTATGCCTTCTCTTCTAATTTTATATGCTTTTCAGATATCAAATGGAAATATTGATTTGAGTACATTCTCCTAAAGCTTAACTTGCAAAGCAATACAATAACAGTACACCTGGTTGACTTTCTATTAACATATTGATGAAACTATAAACCATCAGAAATGTTTCTTCAATAACTATTTAATGCAAATATAGTCATATTCTATCAAGCTACTCTTTAATAATCCAAATTCACTGCTAATGAGCTAATAAGGAATCACTATGTGCTTCTAATTTGTTGCTGTTGTTTTAATAACAGAAAATGTTGATATTGTCCCAGTGTGTTCTGATCTTTGCTTGTTAGCACCATGACTTCTGCCTACATATGCAGGCAGAGAGGCTGCTGTTCATGGAAGTGTCTGATGGCTTGAAATGTCCCCCCTCTGAAGAGGACAAAGGGAAAGTTTTGTTAGTGAACAGACTTACACAGAGTCAAAACCCTTTTATTGCCATCATCCTCTCCTCTTTCTCATGTGGCAGACTTTAGCCAGAGCATGACTATAGCCAGATATATAAAAATGGATAATTCATACTCTCTTTTCATTTCACTTCTGGAAAATCACCCCTGTGCCTTTTCATTTAATTTATACTTTGTTTGTGATCATCACAAGGCTAGGGAACTGCTTCTGGTACCACAGCAGAAATTCAACTTGGCAGGTCACACTGTATTAAAAGATTACAGTAAAGTGGCAACCACTTGGCCAAAGTCATCATGTTTTAAACTGATTTACAGTCTTGCAATTGCACATTGTCATCTGTCCCTGGGTCTGGGTGTAAATACACAAGATAGAGATGGATATTTAAGTATGGACTACTTTTATGTTCCCACAATTCACTGATGCATATTGGGAAGACATTTTCATATCCACGATAATTGTTTATACAATTGATCTAATTTGGATATGTAACTGCTTGATTACACCTAAGAGGTAAATATTAGGAGTCTTCCTCAACACTGTGTTACATTGACATCATACTAAAATAGTTCACTGATGAGTCAGTGAATCCATAACTCTATCTGTCACCACAATTATTTCTTCTTTATATTACTGAAGGTGTGAAAAGGAAGTCAAAACAAGGTCATCCTAGACAGAATAGAATAGAATAGAATAGAATAGAATAGAATAGAATAGATAGAATAGAATAGAATAGAATAGAATAGAATAAACCAGATTGGAAAAGACCTTCGAGATCATTACATCCAGCCCATCATCCAACACTATGTAATCAACTAAACTATGCAACCAAGCACCTCATCCAGTCTCTTCCTAAACACCTCCAGTGATGGTGACTCTACCACCTCCCTGGGCAGTCCATTCCAATGACCAATCACTCTCTCTATGAAGAATTTCTTCCTAACATCCAGCCTAAACCTACCCTGGTGCAGCTTGAGACTGTGTCCTCTTGTTCTGATGCTGGTTGCCTGGCAGAAGAGACCAACCCCCTCCTGTCTACAACCTCCCTTCAGGTAGCTGTAGACAGCAAAGTCTCCCCTGAGCCTCCTCTCCTCCAGGCTAAGCAACCCCAGCTCCCTCAGCCTCTCCTCACAAGGCTTGTGCTCCAAGCCCCTCCCCAGCTTTGTTGCTCTTCTCTGGACGTATTCCAGCAAGTCAACATCTTTCCTAAACTGAGGAGCCCAGAACTGGACACAGGACTCAAGGTGTGGCCTAACCAATGCAGTGTACAGGGGGAGAATGATCTCCCTGCTCCTGCTGGCCACGCTGTTCCTGATACAGGCCAGGATGCCATTGGCCTTCTTGGCTGCCTGGGCACACTGCTGGCTTGTGGTCAGCCTACTGTCAACCAGTATCCCCAAGTCCCTTTCTGCATATATACAAATCCCTTTGACTTCGACTTTGACTTCACAAGTCTGTATCTTCCCATTTTTAATGACCAAAGTATCAACACATATCCAAACCCTCTATTCTGTATTTTTATTTTCACTAAGAAGATTTCTGGTATTGTTCTAGTTTCTAAATGACACACATAGCTTCCAGCTGGGCATACATTTGGATATCAAATGGCTAGCAAATTCAGCTGCACCAACCCAAGAGCAATAGAATTGAGGAAAGATTTTTTTTCAGCTCCTGTAAATATTTCAGAATAATTTTCACTCATCCTTACTTGTGCATATAGATGAGGAGTTAAATTATTCTGAAATGCAGTTCATTGCAATTGTAGAAGCATCATAGAATCATAGAATCATAGAATCAGTCAGGGTTGGAAGGGACCACAAGGATCATCTGGTTCCAAACCCCCTGCCATGGGCAGGGACACCTCACACTAGATCATGCTGGCCAGAGCCTCATCCAGCCTGGGCTTAAACACCTCCAGGGACGGGGCCTCAACCACCTCCCTGGACAACCCATTCCAGGGCTTCACCACTCTCATGGTGAAGAACTTCTTCCTCATGTGCAGCCTGAATCTCCCCACCTCCAGCTTCATTCCATTCCCCCTAGCCCTATCACTACCTGATAGCCTGAGAAGTCCCTCCCCAGCCTTCTTGTAGGCCCCTTTCAGATACTGGAAGGCCACAATGAGGTCCCCTCGGAGCCTTCTTTCCTCTAGACTGAACAGCCCCAACTCTTTCAGTCTGTCCTCATGGGAGAGGTGCTCCTACTACTGTGGCTTGTAGACTTTATATCTGCTGTGAGATATGAGAATGCTTCCTCTGTAATTTTAGAAAAAATATTATAAAATAATCATAAACTATTAGTACTTTCTCCACTGCTCCTTTCCTTAATCATTCTCGTTAGATGAGACAGTCATTTTACTCCTGATTTACTCGGTGAACAGTTGGCTTAGTATCAAAATGAGATGCATAACATGAATATCAGAGATCATTACATGGTCTTGAGAATGTGTGAATAGATTTAAATCAGGAGGATCCTGATTCACTTTCCAGCCTCACCTCCAGTAAAAATAGTGAAGATGTATCGCCAGAAAGCACTACAATTTGACTCTAATTACACTTGAATCTCTGAAGTCCTTTGCTATAGCGAGACCAAAACCCCAGAATTCTCTAATTGTAAGACACAGACCTAGCTTAGGGGAATCTATTTTATTTTCCACATGATCTGTGACCTGAAATTCATCAAAGCCAGGACCTCATTTCTGACCAGGTGCATCATTAGGAGGTATAAAAATCCCATAGCAGTGGTATACATGGGATTGTGGATCCTTGGCTTATCGTGGGTGCACACTACTGAACTGAAATGGCTTTCTGTTTCCATTGGCTTTTGTTTGCAGAGAAGAAATAACAACCTATACTACAGATACATTGCTGTGACTAAGATGTAATGGAACTGGCAATTATGCCTGCTTACTTATCTATGTTTTTAAAGCTTTATAAATCCTATGGTATTAAACTTTAATTTATTACATTAAAATAATTACTATGTACAAGCCATTAATCATAAGGAATGTGCATGCTACAATACAAAGCAAAATATATGACACATCTTGCTCTATGCTGGAAAAGATTGGGCATTCTAGGAGTGCAGCAGAAGAAGTAGCATGTTCTGAGGGGGATTTGGCTTTGCATAAACAAATGGAGACCAGGAGTTTTTTGCAACCATAACAGAGGTTTTTCTGGTTTGGTCACAGAGAGCACATCAACGTTACTTTCATTTAAAACATCATGAGATCACTACAAACAAATCACAACTGCTGTCAGCATTCCAATGCAACGAAGGCATTTTTTATTGTTAAGGACATTTTAATTATTTAGAAAAGTAGCTGAAAGCATCAGAGTGGTAGGGGGAAAAAATAAGAACAAAAGAAAAGAAAATTTCCCTGAGGATTTGTCATAAAGGTCTGTCTTTCTTCAGAGTTGAAGATCAGGTCCTCTTCTAAGCAAAGATAATAGCTGCACTCTATGTAACACATCTAAGTGCTGCGTTCTACACATTGACCACAACAACCCCAGGCAGTGCTACAGGCTGGGGTCAGAGTGGATGGAGAGCAGCCAAGCAGAAAGGGACCTGGGGGTACTGGTTGATAGTAGGCTGAACATGAGCCAGCAGTGTGCCCAGGCAGCCAAGAAGGCCAATGGCATCCTGGCCTGTATCAGGAACAGTGTGGCCAGCAGGAGCAGGGAGGTCATTTTGCCCCTGTACACAGCACTGGTTAGGCCACACCTTAATTCCTGTGTCCAGTTCTGGGCCCCTCAGTTTAGGAAAGATTTTGAGTTGCTGGAACGTGTCCAGAGAAGGGCAACAAAGATGGGGAGGGGTTTGGAGCATAAGATTCATAGTTTCAGTTAGGGTTGGAAGGGACCACAAGGATCATCTAGTTCCAACCCCCCTGCCATGGGCAGGGACACTCTACCCTAGATCAGGCTGGACAGAGCCTCGTCCAGCCTGGTCTTAAACACCGCAAGGGACGGCCTCACCACCTCCCTGGACAACCCATTCCAGGCCTTCACCACCCTCACGGTGAAGAACTTCCTCCTCACATCCAGCCTGATCTCCCACCTCCAGCTTCATCCCATTCCCCCTAGTCCTATCACTCCCTGATAGTCTGAAAAGTCCCTCCCCAGCCTTCTTGTAGGCCCCCTTCAGATACTGAAGCCACAATGAGGTCACCTCGGAGCCTTCTCTTCTCCAGACTGAACAGCCCCACTCCTTCAGTCTGTCCTCATAGGAGAAGTGCTCCAGCCCTCTGATCATCCTCGTGGCCCTTCTCTGGACACGCTCCAGCACCTCCAGATCCCTCTTGTAATAGGGGCTCCAGAACTGGACGCAGTACTCCAGGTGGGGTCTCACCAGAGCTGAGTAGAGGGGGAGAATCACCTCCCTTGACCTGCTGGCCACACTTCTCCTGATGCAGCCCAGGATCTGATTGGCTTTCTGGCTGCAAGTGCACATTGAGAGCTCATGTTGAGCTTCTCGTCCACAGCACCCCCAAGTCTCTCTCCTCTGGGCTGCTCCCAGCCAGTCACTGCCCAGCCTGGATTTGTGCCTGGGATTGCCTCGACCCAGATGCAGGACCCTGCACTTGGTCTTGTTGAAGCTCATGAGGTTGGCCTGTGCCCACCTCTCCAGCCTGTCAAGGTCCCTCTGGATGGCATCCCTTCCCTCCAGCGTGTCTGCTGCACCACAGAGCTTGGTGTGTGAGGAGCCCTGTGAGGAGAGGCTGAGGGAGCTGGGGTTGCTTCATCTGGATAAGAGGAGGCTGACGGGAGACCTTCTTGCTGTCTACCTGAAGGGAGGATGTAGGCAGGTGGGTGTTGGTCTCTTCTGCCAGGCAACCAGCAGCAGAACAAGAGGACACAGTCTCAAGCTGCACCAGGGGAGGTTTAGGCTGGATGTTAGGAAGAAATTCTTCATAGAGTGATTGGCCATTGGAATGGGCTGCCCAGGGAGGTGGTGGAGTCACCATCACTGAAAGTGTTTAGGAAGAGACTGGATGGGGTGCTTGGTGCCATGGTTTACTTAGCAGTGTTGGATGATAGGTTGGACTCGATGATCTCAAAGTTCTTTTCCAACCTGGTTAATTCTATTCTATTCTATTCTATTCTATTCTATTCTATTCTATTCTATTCTATTCTATTCTATTCCATTCTAAAAATATTTTATACATACAAATAAGTACAAGCAACTTCTTTGTGGTACAAGCAAATACTAGTCTTTATGCACTTATGGACTGGCTGAAATATGAAATGGCAATGAATTGAACAGAATTGTAGAAGTAAATCATTGTAAGAAAATGATGAAGCACCTGACTTTAATTCTTGTGCTTCGATTAATACATTGCCTTTTCCCTCTCAGTGTGTCATTTCTCACATGGCGAACACAGCAAAGTATGCATTTGTAGTATGCAGCATTTAATGATGCAATTGGACCTGGAAAACTTTATGAATGTCAGCTTGTTCATGCTTCCCCTGAATGTTGAAGTGTTACTGCCCTTTCCAGCTCCTTGCCCATTCTTTTAAACAGAGGTTTAAAGTGATCACCATTTTCCACAATTGCTTCAGTGTGTCCCACTGTTCAGTTTTCTCTGTCATTTTAGCCTAAATGTTCCTGAGTGTAATTTAATCTCATTAAAAAAAAGTACATTGTGTTCAGATACCAACTCAGCCAGCACTGAAAAGATACCAGATTGTGTCATGTACAGATTTACTTGGGTTAAATGATCAGTTCCTTTTTCATCTGTACAGCATCACTTATTTACAGCACTCATCCCCACCAATTCCCCACACACTTGACTTTCATTCTTCTTGTTCCTTATATAGCAAACCACAGCATTTCAGTTGTAAAATAATGAGAGACAAGGCCTGAAAATGACAGAGATGTGAAAAACATCTGTGTAGGAAGTATTGCTTGACACAGAATTAGTTTCACCAATACAAAGATCGAATTGTTCAGCCTCATATTTTCTGATTCATATTTTCTGATTCATAATTTCTGCATAAATAATTTGCAGTATATATATATACATATATATAAAAGACAGACTACTATCTGACTTGGTGTTGATATGTACTTAAAATGAGAGATTATTAAGAAATGTGCTACGAATCTATTTCTGTAAAGCACACTGCTCAAACAGAAAAGGCTGGCATGCCAACAGCAAACCTGAATGTTGCTAGCAGCGAGAGCTTCAAAGCATGAAAAAGAAATAACCACCACTTTGTGCACACTTTTTTTTCTTTCTGTGCCTACATGACAGACACCTACATTTCTAAGGAGCCTGTCTATCTTTGGGAAAGACAGAGAGGGAGGATGTTTAAAGCCTTTTCATGATCAGATGACGATCCTTTCCTCTAACTCCTTAAACTGTATCACACAAAATACAATATTCAACAGGACTATGAGGTATTCAAGCATCCATGCAGCTATTAAATTATAAAAAGCAGTGAAAGAAAACATTCATAATATTGAGACATTCCATATAAGAATCAACCTAAGCCTTCTTTCATTTTGATCATTATAAATAAGGAGCTGGCATCAGTGCATTTAAATTGATGCGAAAATTACCACGCGTAAAATCAAGACTAAACCCCACTAAAGAGTTCTATTTCTGCTGTCTGCAGCAATATTGGAGGTGTTCAGGGGGAGACTTGATGGGGTGCTTGGTGCCATGGTTTAGTTGTTTAGGTGGGTTGGTGTCTTGGTCCAGAGAGGGAAAGAGACTCAGTTCTTTTGAATATTCCCATGTTGTGAAATGAGAGGTACAAACGAGGCCAAAATATCAACAGCTAGACTATTTTATTACATGAATAAAGTTGATGGATCAGAAAGGGAGACAGATAAAATAGAGAGGGAGAGAGAGAAGAGGAAAAGAATCATATTACCACACCCCTTACCCCCCCAAGACAGTTTGAGTCTGTGGAGGAAAGGTGCTGCAGGAGATTTTGGGTCTGTAGAGAAACAGTGCTGAGGCTTTGGCTATAGAAGAGGTGTGGTCGTCTGGGCAGCCTCTTCAGCTCCATGAGTTGCAGCAGGCAGAACTTAGGGCACAGAGAGAGGGTTCAGTCTGCTTCTTCCAGGCTCCATGGCCTCTTTTCTTCAGAGCGACATTTTCCTCCTGTGTTTTCCTTCATCTGTGTTTTTGGTTCTCTGTTTTTCTTCTCCATTTTTATTCTACCAAGCCAGTAGTTGCTCAAGTCTTTTATACAGTTTTTTAGTCCTTAGCTATTGCCCCTCAGGAATTCGTTCCAGGAAATCATCTTTAGGTAAGTATCCAGGTATTGTTCCCCAGGAAATCTTTCTGTGTATCCATGTGAGTTTGGGCAGAGGTCTGGATGGAGGGGGGAGCCTCTGCCTCCTCCTTCTCCATCTACCTACCCACACACTCATTACACATCAAGAAACAGGTGGTGAAGACATTGTCTCATCATCCTCCCTTCCTGGGGTATCTGATGGCTGGAAATGATCTTGTCCTGAAGGCGTGATGGCTGGGCCCTTGGGCCATTGTTGTAGGCCAGCTGCAGTCCCGTGAGCAATGTTATCTTTGCACCTTCCAAGAGTCCTTCCAGTGGCTCTGCCCAACGCACATCAGCTATTGTCTGGGCAAGCAGCAAGTGATTTTATCTTTGTTGAGTCACACCAGGAGAGACAAGCTTTAATCTCTCACAGTTGGATTGGTTGATAGGTTGGAGGTGGTGATATTGAAGGTCTCTTCCAACCTGGTTAATTCTATTCTATTCTATTCTATTCTATTCTATTCTATTCTATTCTATTCTATTCTATTCTATTCTATTCTATTCTATTCTATTCTGAATATGTGTTAAATAACTTGGGCCTTTTTTACTCCAACACAAAAGTGCACATCTTATTGAGAATTCCTACTTGAGGCACTGGCAAGTTGGAGGCCTAAACTCAGAAAAATAGGAACATTTCTTAATTCTGGAAGGCCTGAGTGCAAACTCCACAAATGAACATAAATTCTCTGCATCATATATATGCCCAAACTACCCTGGTAAGGCACATGCATGGGAAGGATGTCTAAAGTGTCATAACTTTGGAGTTACTGAGCCACCTTGATTCCCCCGCTCTAACTTCATTGTATTGTTCTACCAAAGAAATTAGTTTAGAACAATTTATTGTTTCCCTTTTCTTAAAGGCACAGCCTGAAACTATCACAAAGAGTTAGGACTATTCAGCCATGTGCTCATTTGGGTGTTTAGGAGGAGACTTGATGAGGTGATTGGTACTATGGGTTAGTTGATTAGATGGTGTCGGATGATGGGTTGGATGTGATGATGTTGAAGTTCTCTTCCAACCTGGTCTGGTCTGGTCTGGTCTATTCTATTCTATTCTATTCTATTCTATTCTATTCCATTCTATTCTATTCTATTCCATTCTATTCCACTCTATTCTATTCCACTCTATTCTATTCCACTCTATTCCACTCTATTCTATTCCATTCTATTCCATTCTATTCCATTCTATTCCATTCCACTCTATTCTATTCCACTCTATTCTATTCCATTCTATTCTATTCTATTCTATTCTATTCTATTCTATTCTATTCTATTCTATCTATTCTACATAATGAGAGCCCTGCAGGAGGAAGAAATTGTTATCAGAAGATATCCATCATTACACAGAGAAGGAAGTAGGTGAAAATGGTCCATGCAAATGTTTTATAGCTACTTCTAAAGCTGGTTTATCTAAGCTAACTTCTTTTTTTTTTCCTTTGGAAATGTATTTTCATTCTCTGTTAAAGCTAAGTCATAGTGAAAATAAGATTTTAAAAATCAAAGTCAAAGTATAGATTTAAATAGGTCCCTTCATGGAAATTTGTGGTACATTATTGCTTCCAGCCAGATTGTGAGAAGAAAAAAACGAAATCCCCCACAAGATTATATGATGAGAAAAATGCTAGGTCTTACACAGTGCCCTTAGCAGTTATTCATCATTCTTGCCTTTTCTATGTTGAAACTAAGCCCTTCAAATCCTTAAAGAGATACCTGGTGGCTTCTTACATGGGACAACCCCATGGTGTTGGCAAGTATGTATCAAGACTACAAGGGTCCCGTTAGCTCATCATGGTCATCTTGAGGCCTGACAACACCCTAGGGTATTTACAAAGGCACACAACATCTATGCTTATGTAGCTAAACCACCCACTAACTCCTGATAGAGGAAAAGCCTGAAACCCTTAAATGTATTTCCTTTAAATCTCACTTGTTTTTCTGGTGAGTGAAAAAAACCAAATGTGGAATGCCTGGCCTGGATCTGGATAAATTGTGCAGCAGTGTAACTTGTTCAGGGAAACATCTTGGCCACTGCTTTGAAGAATGTGTACATCCTATGCATCAAGTCACATTGGGATAATATTTTTTTCTGAGTTGTTTCTAAAGGTTTGCAGTACATTTATGTGTCTCAGATATTGACAATGCATCCATATTAATTTATCTGTATTAATCTCATACAGGTAGTCCTGAGACATCATAAATAAAATATGCTTCACTTCCCTTTATGTGGTGACATGTAATATTCTGCTTTTCACTTTGTCTGCAGGTTCTGTTTCTCCACAAAGTGTAAAGTTATATGGAATATGAGAGCATCTGTTTCATTAAAGTTATCTGAGTAAGGACCTTCTCAGTGTGAAGGGAATCATAGAATCATAGAATCAATAAGGTTGGAAAAGACCTCAAAGATCATCAAGTCCAATCTGCCACCCAACACCTCATGACTACTAAACCATGGCTTCAAGTGTCATGTCCAATTCCTTTTTGAACACCTATATGAGGTATATATGAATGATATGTAAAGGAGGAAACACTTAACAAGTACACAGAGGCAGAAACCTGAAAGTGTCTAACTGAGATGATGGTAATGACCAAAAGTCCTTGGTGACTAAATTGTTGGGCTGCAACACCAGATGTGATGCTAGAAATGGCCAACCTGGACTTTGCTGGTCATAAGAGGGAGACAAAGGAACAAGTGTGAGGTGCCTGTGAGATGAGTGTGTAAGTGTGTGTACCTGATTGATCAGGAGCACCAAGCTGGACCAGGTAGTGATTCTGAAATCCATGTAATGATCTAGGTGGAGATATTAGGTGGGCAGAGAGGCCATAACTACTAAGAGGATCTGTGAATGTCTGTGTGCTTGTGAATCTAGAGTACAATCTTCAGTCCTTCTGAGCTGAAGAACAACAAGGGGGATTTGGTATATATAATTATGTTCCATGTCAGTCCTGTATGGAGGTGCTGTTGAAGGCAACACCTTGTCTGTGGTGGTCTGTATAGCCAGCTGCATCTTTTGTCTGTGCATGTGTGTCTGGACACACTCAGCCCTGCCACTGCTTAAACATGCAAACGAGAAAGAAGCAGCCACATCCATGAGCCTGTGCTGGAGACTCCTGGGTCTCTAGATGAACCGCCAGGCTGGGCTCCAGCAACCAGGCAGGAGTAATCCCTGGACTGCAGAAATGCTGGAGGTGGTAGCCACTCTCTACCACCCTTAACTCAAAAAATGTCCTGAAGCCATATCCTGAGGTAGAGTACTCCTCTCCCTGCTCCCAGTCCATGTCCTGGCATTGCTTCTCAAGTGAACCCATTGGGCACTCCTGCACATCATCAGGTTGCATGTCAGGATCTTCCCTTGAATAGGAATGCTTCTGAGGGACTGAGTAGGGATTACTCCTGAAGTTGAAAGATTCCTTTCTGCAAGAGTTTCTTCGTAAGTGATTTATATTGGCTAAACTGTGAAATCTTAGATAAGTGATACAAAGGTTGGATGGCATATATATAATCCTTTAGACATAAACTGTTGATTGAGCCTGAGACTAGGATTGGCTCTACTAGCACCTAGGCTCCTCTGCAAGAAGTTCAGAAAGGAGGGACATCCTTTTTGAAACTTGTGACTCAATACATAAACTATTGATCAAGTCTGGGACAAAGTCTCCCTCTAGCTACACATAGACTCCAGCCTGAGAAGGAGTTTAAAAAGCAAGAGGGTGTTTTCTGAACCTTGCTACTCAACAGAAAGGTCTCCCTGACAGTTTTGTTTGACCTTATCCATGCAATAAATATGAAGTTGAACCTTGTCATCAAATCTGTTAGATCACTGTCACCTTTATTATCAAACTTTGTTAAGTCACTATTTTATACCAATAAACGTATTACTACTCTCTTTTGAGTTGTGTGTTACTCCACCTGCAATAAAATGAAACCAGGATAATGTTTGATTAATGACATACGAGGCTGGTGAGAGGCCTCAAGCACAAGCCCCATGAGGAGAGTCTGAGGGAGCTGGGATTGTTTAGCCTGGAGAAGAGGAGGCTGAGGGGAGACCTTATTGCTGTCTACAACAACCTGAAGGGTGGTTGTAGCCAGGAGGTGAGGAGAAAGCTCTTCACTGAGAGTCGTTTGCCATTGGAATGTGCTGCCCAGGGAGGTGGTGGAGTCACCATCCCTGGAGGTGTTCAAGAGGGGATTGGACGTGGCACTTGGTGCCCATGGTCTAGTCATGGGGTCTGTGGTGACAGGTTGGACTCGATGATCTTCGAGGTCTCTTCCAACTTTTGTGATACTGTGATACTGTGTTGGGTTTGGTCTCTTCTCCCAGGCAACCAGCAGCAGAACAAGAGGACACAGTCTCAAGCTGCACCAGGGGAAGTTTAGGCTCAAAGTGAGGAGAAAGTTCTTCACAGGGAGAGTTGTTAGCCATTGGAATGTGCTGCCCAGGGAGGTGGTGGAGTCACCATCCTTGGAGGTGTTCAAGAGGGGATTGGATGTGGCACTTGGTGTCATGGTTTAGCAGTCATGAGGTTTTGGGTGACAGGTTGGACTTGATGATCTTTGAGGTCTATTCCAACCTTATTGATTCTATGATTCTATGATAAGTTTTTTTAGTTGAAGGCCAGACAGAGCTATATGCTCCTCTGAACTTTTCAAAGACCTTCTTATTTCTCCTCAGACTCTGAAGATCCTTACACAGACAGGGACATTTGCTACCCCATACTTCTACCCTTACAAACTGCTACAGGTGCATTGCACTTGTTTTGTATTTCTGAAGAGAGAAAATGATAAATATTTTGCACATTTATACACCAATGGATAAGTAAAAATTTTCAAACTGTACAGCTTCAGCAAGGCTTGGATTTTCCTGTAAACTCATCACACTGGAGGTATTTCTCCCAGGCAACCCACACCAGAACAAGAGGACACAGTTTCAAGCTGTGCCAGGGGAGGTTTAAGCTGGATGTTAGGAAGAAATTCTTCATAGAGAGAGTGATTGCCAATGGAATGTGCTGCCCAGGGAGGTGGTGGAGTCACCATCACTGGAGGTGTTTAGGAAGAGACTGGATGGGGCTTGGTGCCATGGTTTAGTTAATTAGATGGTGTTGGATGATGGGTTGGACTCGATGATCTTGAAGGTCTCTTCCAACCTGGTCTATTCTATCTATTCTATTCTATTCTATCTATTCTATTCTATTCTATTCTATTCACCACATTTTGGCACATATGGAAGGAATAAGAGATTAGACTTTTGCAAACATAGTTTGTCCTTTTGGAAATGGTAACAGACTTATAACCCTCTCACACCCATCTATATTTCTGCATCTTAAATGTATAGTCTCCAATAACATAATGTTTGGTTACACTGAAGAGTTAATTTCTGGGGAGAAAAAAATTACAGAGGGACATTGTTATGCACTTAGAATTTCAGTCTTATGAGTTAGGCAGAGGTAGAGTAAGACATAAAGTTCTTTGCTTTGACCTACAGCTGCTGGAGGCACATTGTGAGAACAGGGTCATTGCTGTCATGTTTCTATTACATCCCTAAGCCTTCAGGGTAGGGGAAAAAAAGCTTAAAAACATGAGCTGAGGACACGCAGCACCTACAGTGGTCTCAAATATCCTGGAACAATGCCAGAAGATGTGACTTGTTCTTTTCAGTCTGATCTTTGAAAGTCTTTAAATTTAAGGGAAGAAGAGAGCTTGGTATTTGGCTTATGCCACCTGGCTAATCTGTGTTACATTTCTCATCATGATTACATCTTGTGCAAGTGTGTATTACAACGTATTCCGCTGCAATCTATTTGTAACAGAGTCCATGCTGAGGATGCACAAATAAACAAAATCCTTCAGGGTAGATTCTTGATGGATTCTGTCCAAGGTCAATATCTACTGAGAACAAACTAAGGAAAATTCTTGATTTTTCCTAGACAAGGAAATGTTCAAATGTAAGCAGTTTATTAAGCTGTATCTTTATGTGAAATACTTTGTTACTTTACACCACAGTCAGCTTTCACTTGAGCAAATTCAATAAATCCTTGCTAAACTATTTATTTTAAGGGAGTTCTCTTTCAGCCTTGAAGCTGAACAGTTTCCTGCTATGTGAAGAACTGTTTCCATCTGAAAAAAAATAGGGTTTCATATTTGGACAAGTTGTGGCATTTAATATTAGCATACTTCCTATTATTGACTTAATTTTAGTGAACAATTTATATCTCAGACAAAGTCCATTATTGCCTCAGTATCTGAGCAAAAATGGATATATTATAAACTCAATCTTCCCCCTCTGTTTGTGTGGAAACTTAGGATGATTTTATTAATGATTTTTATTAACTATTTATCAATTTAACTAATGAATGTGCCTCTCTCTTTCTTTCCACACCACAGATATGCAGAGGGAAAGGCAAGATTGAATGTGCATGTATGTAACCTACGTGACATTTGCTTAAAATCCATACGTATAGAGGCTGATTCTGCAATCTCTTGAATTTCCTCTGTCCTTTTGAAGTATTTCTAAACATACAGAATTCAAGAAAAGGCAAATATTTTGCAGTGATGATAATAAGATCTGTCATCTGCCCCTGAGAGTTGGTGACCTCTTTTCACAGATGTTGTTATTAAAGGGAATCACTGTAACAGCATAAAGGGAATACAGATGTATAGAAATAAATGCAGGAAATAATTGAGCAGCATCTAGAGAATATCTCACAACCCATCATCAAAAAAGAGGAGAGCACCTACAAAGACTCTTTTTACCTGCTTAGCAGCTACAGAGCTATAATCCAGTGGATAAGCTGTCTGTTGGTTGCCTGTAGATCAAGGGGCACAACTATAAAAAACAAGTTCTTTTACTTAAAAACATTTCAGTCCCCTGGGAAGCTCAACCACAAGTGAGAAGTGCTGAGCAGGAATAGAAAGAAAGAATAGAATGGAATGGAACGGAACGGAATAGAATAGAATAGAATAGAATAGAATAGAATAGAATAGAATAGAATAGAATAGAATAGAATAGAATAACCAGGTTGGAAGAGACCTTTGAGATCACCGATTCTAACCTATCATCCAACACTATCTAATCAACTAAACCATGACACCAAACACCCCATCAAGTCCCTTCCTAAACACCTTCAGTGATGGTGAATCCAGCCCTCCCTGGCCAGCCCATTCCAATGGCCAATCACTCTCTCTATGAAGAACTTCTTCCTAACAACCAGCCCAAACCTCCCCAGCTTGAGACTGTGTCCTCTTGTTCTGGTGCTGGTTGCCTGGGAGAAGAGACCAGCCCCTCATCTGGCTACAACCTCCCTTCAGGTAGTTGTAGAAAGCAATAAGGTCTCCCTGAGCCTCCTCTTCTCCAGGCTACACCACCCCAGGTCCCTCAACCTCTCCTCATAGGGCTTGTGCTCTATGAGAACTAAAGATCCTTAAAAACACTGAGTTATTTAATGGCAGATTTAACCTGTAACACAAAAATTTTAGTTTGGACTCTGCTTGCCTTTGATGAATAAACACAAAATCCTACTACTGTTATGCTTCCTCTTACTTCATGTTGGTGAAGATTTGCCAATTTTTATCAACTCTCAGCATGGTGACCAAAGTGAAATTGTGTTTTTCCGTAGGAATCATAGAATCAATAAGGTTGGAAAAGACCTCAGAGATCATCAAGTCCAACCTATCACCCAAAACCTCATGACTAACTAAACCATGGCTTCAAGTGCCACGTCCAATCCCTTTTTGAACACCTCCAGGGACGGTGACTCCACCACCTCCCTAGGCAGCCCATTCCTATGGCAAATAACTCTGTGAAGTATGTAGAAATGAAGAACTCCACAGAAAGTGCAGATGCCTTCATTTTAAACAAGTTTTCAACTTCCTTGTTTTGCAGGGGGGTGTTTTGCTTTTTGTGATGGATGAAAATAGCATTAACATACACTGAAAGTTTGTATTCCAGTGGTTTCATTTTCCCTTTTGCAATTTTCAAGTATCTTTCTCCCTCCTTTCGAATGGGAGATGTGAATTTGGACTATCAGCCCTTTTTCTTCACCTTGCAAATTTTACACTGAATTGCATTATAGAATAAATTGAGTTCAGGGCCATGTAGGTCAATGAAGCAAGTTCAACACAACAGATTTCTGCAATTTTATTTCTACAAAGGGTTTTTAGGCTCCCCTAATACAGTGTTCTTAGATTGTCATCTGACTTCTTATAAACTCATCTAAAATACTAAGCAGCTGAAAAGCAAATAACTTATTCATAATCAGTGCAAGTGAGCTTAGAATAGAATAGAATAGAATAGAATAGAATAGAAGAATGGAATGGAATGGAATGGAATGGAATGGAATGGAATGGAAGGAATGGAATTAAAAGAATAGAATAGAATAGAATAGATAGATATAAATAGAATGAACAGACCAGGTTGGAAGAGACCTTCAAGATCATCGAGTCCAACCTATCATCCAACACCACCCAAACAACTAAACCATGCAACCAAGCACACCATCAAGTCTTCTCCTAAACACCCCCAATGATGGCGACTCCACCACCTCCCTGGGCAGCACATTCCAATGGCAAATCACTCTCTCGATGAAGAATTTCTTCCTGACATCCAGTCTGAACTTCCCCTGGTGCAGCTTGAGACTGTGTCCTCTTGTTCTGGTGCTGGTTGTCTGGGAGAAGAGACCAACCCCACTCCTGGCTATAACCTCCCTTCAGGTAGTTGTAGACTACCTTCAGCCTCCTCCAGGCTAAGTAACCCCAGCTCCCTCAGCCTCTCCTCATAGGGTTTGTGATCCAAACCCCTCACCAACATGTACTGTGTCTGTGCCCTCAGTCCTATGTTCTAAGAAGATATAAAGGACAGTTTGAAATAAAGGCAACCATGAAACTTCTAAGTGATTTACTAATAGTGCTATTTCCATGAATCACTTTGTGCTTTCCACAACCCAAATCACATTAACTCATTGTTAGGAAAACTCTCCTCAGGTAAATAAACATTCCAATCAGTGTTGCCACATAATTTTACCAATGCAACACACACAATGAATTGCCTTAGGAACTGTGGGTCTTCATGATACTCTCTTTCTGCTGCAGTGCCATCTGTTTCCTTGCTTCCTAGCATAGGGAGGTTAACTAACTGTTGGCATCAGCCATAATGGATAACGACAGCTATGTACATAAAGAAAAGTGAGTTGTCATTAAAAGAGCATTTAATATAATGAGCATACAAAAGCCCTATGGATTTCACCATTATCAGGGTCTCAGCCAACAATTACCTGCAAATTGTAATGATAAGTTAAGTATTGGCTACTTTGCATCATTTCTTCACTTTTAGTACTGATAAAACTGCCAGCAAATTAGATTAATGGGGTTTATTCATGTTGTTGCTGTATGCACAAGTTCAAATCTGAATCAGAAGCCCCCACAGAAAAGGAAAAGCAGAGGTGAATTCCACAGAAGAGGTCTCAACCCCAGTCTGAAAGAGAATGATATCCATAGATAGACCAATACCAAGCAACTACCATTATTTGTAGCCTCTGAGACAGGGTACACATTTACAGTGTATGACTACTATTCCTTTCCCTGAATTTCTTTGCATGGAATACTTCGATGTTTGTTGCTTACTCACTATTTTTACTTACTATATTCACTTATATTTGCCAGGAAAGCATATTATAAGGCTGACTCAAAACATAGAATCAGAGAATCAATAAGGTTGGAAAAGACCTCAAAGATCATCAAGTCCAACCTGCCACCCAACACCTCATGACTACTAGACCATGGTGCCAAGTGCCACGTCCAATCCCCCTCTGAACAACTCCAAGGATGGTGACTCCACCACCTCCCTGGGCAGCACATTCCAATGGCCAACAACACTTTCTGTGAAGAACTTTCTCTTCACCTCAAGCCTAAACCTCCCCGGCACAGCTTGAGACTGTACTGAATAATGCTTTTAAAATTCCTTGGGTGGGCTTATCTGAAAACTAAACATGGATAGCTGAAAGAAAACCACCATTTCTTGTTTTGTCATAGTTGGTCTGAATTCATTGAAAGACAGGTCTTGGCTTAGCTAATTAGCACTATATCTCTAGTTAAATGCTTCTCGGGGAGGCACATCTGAACACCTCATTATGTAAAAGATGGCTAATTGTGTTTATTTTCTTTTAGTACATTCACCACAGTTGAAGAAATTATCACAGCATTAGTCCATTTCCCTCACATTTTGACACTGAACAGATGTAAGGCATAAAAACCTGATCATTGTGAATTTGCTAAGCATCAAACAAGGGCAGAAGGACACCTGAACTTCTGTGACCTTATTTTCAGCCACAGAAGTCCTTCATTACAAGTGCCACGCATGAGCAAGGGAACATCCTGGGTTTTTTCAAGGAGTGTGGCTTCCAACATGAAAAATTAAAACTGCTTTTACATTCAGCTTCCCAAGTAAGCTCTACTTTGCATTACTACACTTCATTGAAGAACTACTGACAGACATGATTTCCAAACTCTATGCTACCAAAGCCTTCCTGACTTTTTAGAAAGATACTATGAAGCCCTGTCTGTCTCTACAGCCATTGCCATCATACTAATAGAAAGAGGGAGTAATGCAGTCAGCACTAGGGTACAGATTCAGGATAGGATAGGATAGGATAGGATGGAATGGAATGGAATGGAATGGAATGGAATGGAATGGAATGGAATGGAATGGAATGGAATGGAATGGAATAAACCAGGTTGGAAAAGACCTTCAAGATCATCGCATCCAGCCCATCACCCAACACTATCTAATCAAGAAAACCATGGCACCAAGCACCCCATCAAGTCACTTCCTAAACACCTCCAATGATGGTGACTCCACCACCTCCCTGGGCAGCCCATTCCAATGGCCAATCACTCTCTCTATGAAGAATTTCTTCCTAACATCCAGCCTAAACCTCCCCTGGTGCAGCTTGAGACTGTGTCCTCTTGTTCTGGTGCCAGTTGCCTGGGAGAAGAGACCAGCCCTCAGCTGTCTACAACCTCCCTTCAGGTAGTTGTAGAGAGCAATAAGGTCTCCCCTGAGCCTCCTCTTCTCCAGGATAAGCAACTCCAGCTCCCTCAGTCTCTCCTCATAGGGCTTGTGTTCCAAACCCCTCCCCAGCTTTGTTGCCCTTCTCTGGACATGTTCCAGCAAGTCAACATCTTTCCTAAACTGAGAGACCCAGAACTGGACACAGGACTCAAGGTGTGGCCTAACCAGTGCAGTGTACAGGGGCAGAATGACCTCCCTGCTCCTGCTGGCCACACTGTTCTTGATACAGTTCAGGATGCCATTTCTACCGTGCTTGAACCTTCTGTGAATCCTAAGGGATATTTGAGTTGGCGTTCAAGGCACACAGAATTCTATTTCCGTGGAGCAGTCTGTGTTTCCTCCCAGGAAGCGGTGACAGAGGATTTCTAAGAGGCTACTCTCAAAGGATTTTCTCTTCCATGTCCACTTTTGAAGCAGTAATGCACACAGAAGGCCCTAAAAAGAATCAAGAAGATAAACGGATGTCCAGGGGACAAAATGTCTGTGCTTTAATGCTGGGGGAGAAATTTCAACCCACCACATTACTTTCCACCTTTATCTGGAAAACACAGATTTTCTGTATGTTTTGTAAATCAATAGAGAGAGTGCTGTACAAAATGACATTTTTTCATGCATATGAAGAGAAGGGGAATTATTGGTGGCTAACTGAACCCCACACATTCTGAAAAAGACTTAGCAAGAATCTCAGGTCTGAAAGGTCAACTTGAGGATAATTTAAAATTGTGACCAATACATTTTTCAAGGTAATAAAATATCCCAAAGCACAGTTCCTGAAATAGTTGAGTATTCCTGAAGGTTTTGTAGCGTGGCTTTCCTAAGATGCAAAAAAAAAAAGTGTCTCACAACACACCAATATCACAGTATCACAGTATCACCAAGGCTGGAAGAGACCTCGAAGATCATCGAGTCCAACCTGTCACCACAGACCCCATGACTAGACCATGGCACCAAGTGCCACGTCCAATCCCCTCTTGAACACCTCCAGGGACGGTGACTCCACCACCTCCCTCTGTTTAGGAAGAGACTGGATGGGGTGCTTGGTGCAAGAGGGATATGGAGGTGCTGGAGCGTGTCCAGAGAAGGGCCACGAGGATGATCAGAGGGCTGCAGCACCTCTCCTATGAGGACAGACTGAAGGAGTTGGGGCTGTTCAGTCTGGAGAAGAGAAGGCTCCGAGGTGACCTCATTGTGGCCTTCCGGTATCTGAAGGGGGCCTACAAGAAGGCTGAGGAGGGATTTCTCAGGATATCAGGTAGTGATAGGACTAGGGGGAATGGAATGAAACTGGAGGTGGGGAGATTCAGGGCTGGATGTGAGGAGTTAGTTCTTCACCATGAGAGTGGTGAAGGCCTGGAATGGGTTGTCCAGGGAGGTGGTTGAGGCCCCATCCCTGGAAGTGTTTAAGCCCAGGCTGGATGAGGTTCTGGCCAGCCTGATCTAGTGTAGGGTGTCCCTGCCCATGACAGGGGGTTTGGAACCAGATGATCCTTGTGGTCCCTTCCAACCCTGACTGATACTATGATGCTATGATACTTTGCATTGACCAACATTTGGGAGTTTGAAATCATCTGTTAATTCCAAAATGATCATCACAAAACAGGGCTCGTGGCAGTTCAGGCTGGGTGCCTCCTGTTCCTGCCACATGAGCTACACCTCCAGTGTCCTGTGTATCCCTCTCAGTAAGTGGACACAGGAAACAGTGTATTTCATGATCATAAATCCTGAGCCCTACAAATCCAGCTGCAAAGTCACTCTCTTCCTCTTTCTTCCCTCTCTGCTCCTATGGGAGATGCTCCCTATCAGGTAATGGTGGGGGAATATCTCAAGGCCTCTTATGCCTGGCTAGACCTAATGCCAGGAGGACAAGGGGGAGAAGCAGTCTCAGTCCTGGCCAGCCTGAGACTAGCCTAGTGGGGGAGGGGAGACAAAGAGCCCTGGGGGTTTGGGGTATACCCTCAGGTGGGGAGAAGGGAAGTGTTGGGAGGCTTTGGGGTGTGCTGTAGGGGACTCTGTATGCTCTGGATTTCTTTTGTCACTATGCTTGTAGCTTTCTGTAAAACACTAATTGCTTTTCCATTTAAGCTTTCCATCCTTCTGCAATCCATTTGTGCGAGTGTCATTCTTTTGCCCCTCTCAGGGGCAAGAGAGGATCTGCCTGGCCTCAAAGCAGGACAGGGGTCTTAAGTGGTGCTGGGAGCACATAACTGCAGTCAGACTAGCAGAGACGAAGGCTGTTTTGCCCAAGCAAAGCTGACTAAATGTTTCTACTTGAATTTCTGGAATCAAGGAATTTAGCTCATGTACTACTTCCACTCCTGCGGTTTCTGAGATCTACTGCAGGACTAAGGGCATCCTTCTTGACAGCATGGAATGCAGCTCACATTGATCCTAAGCTAAATGCCAGTCAAGATAGCCCCAGGATGAGGGCAGTGTCATTACATCAGGATAGCACAATAAACACGTATAACCCAGGTAATTGTTCTAGACACAGCACTCCACTGGCATGACCATGTTTCCTTCAGACCTGAGCTGCCTGAATCACACAGGTGTGTTCATTTACCAATAGCCTGAGGCTTTTGACACAGCACTCTGGAAGCACACACAGTTTCTATCTCCTGATTGAATGAGGTTGTAATAGCACCCAACAGAGATGGTTCTCCAGCCTTGAGTCCAGTGTTATCACATCTTGTATTTCTAAGCACAGAACATCTAGCCCAGCAGAGGAAAGAGGCTGCATCTAATCAGCCTCTTAAGAATGATTCCTGGCCCATGTACAGACTTTGGTCTGAGCCAGGGAATTTTCTGGCAGAGTGCTAGTTGTTACAGGCTAAAACTGTACCAATGAGTGTGCTGGTGGTCTTACTGGTTAAATATCAGTCCCTCTGCTCTGAGATTGCCCTAGCAAAAATGCATTTCTTGTGAAGACACAGCAATAGCTGATGAGCTGAACCTGGGCTAAATCATTGTGACTGTCAGCAGATTGTATCAGACTTTTAAGATCATGGAGTTCAACCATCAACTAATTCTACTAAATCTGGTGCTAAAACATGTCCCTTAGCATCACATCTATGCATCTTTTAAACACCTCCAGGGATGGAGATTCATCACCTCCCTGGGGAGCATATTCCAATGTTTGATAACCCTCTCGGTCAAGAAATTCCTTCTAATTAGCCTGGAGAAGAGGAGGCTCACAGTAGACCTTATTGCTGTCTACAACTATCTGAAGGGAGATTTTAGCCAGATGGGGGTTGGTCTCTTCTCCCAGGCAACCACCAACAAACAAGAGGACACAGTCTCAAGCTGCACCAGGGGAGGTTTAGGCTGGATGTTAGAAGTTCTTCATAGAAAAGTAATTGGCCATTGGAATATGCTGCCCAGGGAGGTGGTGGAGTCACCATCACTGGAGGTGTTTAGGAGGAGACTGGATGAGGCACTTGGTGCCATGGTTTAGTTGATAAGATGGTGTTGGATGATAGATTAGACTTGATGATCTCAAAGGTCTTTCCAACCTGATTTATTCTATTCTATTCTATTCTATTCTATTCTATTCTATTCTATTCATCAATCTAAACTTCCCCTCCTGCAAATTGAGCTGATTTTTCTCTCTCTCCCTTTTTACTAGGGTGAAGAGACTACCTAACTACAACCTCCTTTCAAAGAGGTGCAGGGAGTGATAAGGTCTCCCCTCAGCCTCTTTTCTTCAGGCTAAACCACCCAAGTCCCCTCAGCTACTTCTCAGAAGATCTGTTCTCCAGATCCTTTACCAGGTTTGTTGCCCTTCTCTGGAACTGCTGCAGCACCTCAATGTCTTCCTTGTAATGAGGGCCCCAAAACTGAGCATAGTGCTGAAGGTGTGGCTTCACTAGTACTGAGTATAGGGGACAAACACTTTGTTGGTCCTGCATGTCAGGCTATTCCTGATACAAGCCAGGATGCCATGGGCCTTCTCAGCCAGCTGGGCACACTGCTGACTCATGTTCAGCTGGCTACCTATATATTATGCATTATAACCTAGGCTATTATATAATGAGATTCACATACAGTAAGACATAACATTCCAGATGTTCCTGGAAGGTTTTGCAGGAGTGGACAAAAAAGCATAATTGTTTGTAAAATGCTGAATTTTACCTAGCATGCAGATAGGTATCTGAACCGAAAAACCTGGCGGTGATTGATATCTCTCTGATGTTTCTAAGGGCTAAGATTGCCTGTGAAGGATATCCCAAACTACTCATAATTCATGCCACTTTACAAAAGACATGTCTTTGTGATTGCAGTGCTTGATCTGCTGCTCTCCTCAAATGGTTTGCTGCTAGAAGACTGTAACAGAGTCTTGTCTTTCTTCTTCTTTCTACTGCTTCACGCATTTATACTCCTTTTCACACGTTTATACTCCTGCCATGGTCTCCAATACTGTCTCCCACTTGAAAAATACAATACAATACAATACACCACCAGGTTGGAAGAGACCTTCAAGATCATCGCGTCCAACCCATCAACCAATCCAACCCCCTCAATACATACAATACAATACAATACAATACAATACAACCCACCTAAACAACTAAACCGTGGCACCAAGCACCCCATCAAGCCTCTTCCTGAACACCTCCAATGAAGGTGACTCCACCACCTCCACGGGCAGCCCATTCCAATGGCCAATCACTCTCTCTGTATAGAACTTATTCCTAAGATCCAGTCTAAACCTGACCTGGCGCAGCCTGAGACTGTGTCCTCTTGTTCTGGCTGCCTGGGAGAAGAGACCAACCTCTGCCTGGCTACAACCTCCCTTCAGGTAGTTGGAGAGAGCAATAAGGTCTCCCCTGAGTCTCCTCTTCTCCAGGCTAAGCAACCCCAGCTCCCTCAGCCTCTCCTCATAGGGCTTGTCTTCCAAACCCCTCACCAACTTTGTTGCCCTTCTCTGGACACGCTCCAGCAAGACAACATCCTTCCTAAACTGAGGGGCCCAGAACTGGACACAGTACTCAAGGTGCGGCCTAACCAGTGCAGTGTACAGGGGCAGAATGACCTCCCTGCTCCTGCTGGCCACACAGTTCCTGATGCAGGCCAGGATGCCATTGGCCTTCTTGGCTGCCTGGGCACACTGCAGGCTCCTGTTCAGCCTCCCATCAACCAGTACCCCCCAGGTCCCTCTCTGCCTGGCCGCTCTCCAGCCACTCTGACCCCAGGCTGTAGCACTGCATGGGGTTGCTGTGGCCAATGTGCAGAACCTGGCACTTGGATGTGTTCAATCTCATGCCGTTGGATTCTGCCCATCTGTCCAGCCTGTCGAGGTCCCTCTGCAAAGCCTCTCTACCCTCCAGCAGATCAACTCCTGCCCCCAGCTTGGTGTCGTCCGCAAATTTACTGATGATGGACTCAATGCCCTCATCCAGATCATCAATAAAGATGTTGAAGAGCATGGGGCCCAGCACCGATCCCTGGGGCACACCACTAGTGACTGGCCGCCAGCTGGATGTGGCACCATTCACCACCACTCTCTGGGCTCGGCCCTCCAGCCAGTTCCTAACCCAACACAGTGTGCTCCCATCCAAGCCATGGGCTGCCAGCTTGGCCATGTGGGGGACGGTGTCCAAGGCCTTGCGGAGGTCCAGGTAGACCACATCCACAGGCCTCCCCACATCAACCAAAAAAAAGTCACATAACTTGTTCCATTGCAGTTTGCAGCTGAAAATTCTCCCTCCTGATTGGCTTGTTGCATTCTGGAAGGCCAAATCTTCCAAAAGTGCAAGTCTGACATGAAAGAACAACCATAATATTGAGGAATAAGTCTTCCCAGGATCAGACCAGGAGATATGGCAGCACTGATGATGGGAGTAAGAGAAACTTCTGGCCCTAATGTGACTCTAAGCATATATGTGACCATCTGCCTGAGTCCTCCTCCAAGAACAGTTGATCTCAGTTCCTTTCTGCCTTTGTCTTCCTTTGTCTTTCTGACTATCACTGAAAGTACTAGAAATGTACATTGTGGTCTGTATTAGATGTTCTTGCCAAGGTACTGGCAGCAGAGGGCTTCAGAAACAGCCTTTGTGAGAAGACTTCAAGGGCTGCCCTGTGCCAAACATGGCCAATCCCAGCTGGCTCCAGCAAACCAGCCACAAGGCACTGCTTAGCTCATCAGCCAAACTGGCAGCACCTCTGGGAAATGTATTTAAGAAAGGGCAAAACACCATTTAGACAAGGGAGGAAGGTAATGAAAGAATGAGAAAGAGCAATGCAAACAACAAGGTCAGAGAAGTGGGAGGAGGTGCAGATATGCCTCTGCAGCCCATGGAGGATCATACTGGAGCAGATATCCATGATGCAACGCACAGAGAACCCCATGCACTGCAGAAAGTGGCTATACCCTAAATGAAATATGACAAATAGAGACCTCATGATGGAGCAGGTTTATCATAAAAGAACTGCTACTTGGGAAGGACCCCTGCAGAAGCAAGAGGAATATATGTGGAGGAAAGAGCTGCAGAAAGAATCTATGATGAGCTGATCACAACGTGCATTCCTCATCCACCTGTACCTCTCAGGAAGGGGAGGAGATAGAAACATCAAAATGAAGATGAGCTTGGAAAAAAGGGGAAGTCTTTTTAGTTTTGTCTTTGTTTTTTGGCATCCTACTCCATTTGTAGCTGGCAATAAACTAAATTCATTTTCCCCATGACAGTAACTGGTCAGTGTCTGTCTGTCTTTACCTTAGCCCATAAGCTAAGTGCTTCTGTTGGAGCTTGGCCTTTAGCTGTGGTTAATTCACCACAACTCTGAATATGACTCATTGTCTCTAAACCTTATTCATTACTGTTGTGGTCAGTTTTAAGCTCTACAATAATAAAAGAAATATTCTACAGCAGCATGACATTTTTTATCTCTATCACTACTTGAAGAGTGCATACACAGGAGGATTGTTCAGTGACATTGGTCATTGGCTTTCACTAAAATCAGCTCTAGTTCAGCATAAAACAGGCAAAGGTTAGTCTGAACTACAACAGAAAAAGAGAATAACTAAAGACAGTATAAGCATGTGTGACATAGGGTCCCTTATGTCACTCATAGTCTGCTAGTATGGGATTAATTTAGTTGAACTGGACCCTTCCATGCTTATAGCTGAGTTATAGAATAGAATAGAATAGAATAGAATAGAATAGAATAGAATAGAATAGAATAGAATTAACCAGATTGGAAAAGACCTCTGAGTCGAGTCCAATGCTATCTAATCAACCAAACCATGGCACCAAGAGCCCCATCCAGTCTCTCCCTAAACACCTCCAGTGACGGTGACTCCACCACCTCCCTGGGCAGCACATTAATTACAAAGTCAGTGGAGAAAGAAAAAAAAGAAAACAAAGAAACACTTCTAAGATATGTTTCATTTCATCATAAATCAATGTCTGAAGCAGGACAAATGAATGATGCCTAAAAGCACTTGTTTCTCCTCACTGGTTAAATGGACTGTTTGGTCCATTCTGTGCTGATTTACCAATGGAATGGAATGGAATGGAATGGAATGGAAGGGAATGGAATGGAATGGAATGGAATGGAATAGACCAGACCAGGTTAGAAAAGACCTTTGAGATCATTGAGTCCAACCTATCACCCAACAATATCTGATCAACTAAACCATGGCACCAAGCACCCCATCCAGTCTCTTCCTAAACACCTCCAGTGATGGTGACTCCACCACCTCCCCGGGCAGCACATTCCAATGGCAAATCACTCTCACTATGAAGAATTTCTTCCTAACATCCAATCTAAACCTCCCCTGGCACAGGACAATATTGACTGGCACTTAGGGAAAATATGTCCAGATGTCACACAAGGACTGAAAAATCCCAGTGTAGTACCACAGAAATCCAAGACATCAGCTTTGCAGACCATACCAGATAACTGAAAGTGAGTGATCAAGCATTCCTAATGTGATTAAGGCACTTGATTTTATGTGGTTTTTTAAGAGTAATTGAGTTGAGACAGAGTATGATTTGAGTGGTTTTGGTCCCTTATGCATCACAGGTCAGTAAATCACTCAAGAGAAGTACTTTAACTGAACTATATGGGATTTGAATCAGGTTTCAGTTCAAAGGAAGGACTTTATTTCAAAGTGAATTCAAAACTCTCTCCTTTGCACTCTTTTTGTCCTTGTGTGACACGCTAAGACAAGACTGCTTTCTATTTAGAGTAGTCCAGCCTAATCCACTGAGCCACCCTGGCCAAGGTTCTCCCAGGCTCCTTCACTTAACCCAATGCCCATGTCCTTGCAGAACACAGGGAATCTTTCTGGCTGTGTGGCTGATGTCAGGAGTGCTCCATGGTCTGAGCTTTGTCTCAGCATCCAGCTCTGTAAGGCAAAGGCTGAGCAGCTGCCATCTGTTGGGCCGTGGGCAACCTCTGCCTCCTTGCCCAGGCACAGCAGCCCTGCACTCTCCTCTGTGTCCTCCTCCCTGCCCTCTTGCCTCAGCCCTCCCTCACCATTCTGCTGGCCTCCTGGCTGGCCCAGCTCACTGTGCACTCTTTCCCTTCTGGTCCTGAGTGGCCATCTCCCAAACACCCTGTATCACAGCAACCACCACTGCAACCTTCTGTCTGCTGTGACATCACCACCCCACCATGTCACCAGGGGTTCCACAGCCCTTGGTGTCGCTCTTCAGCCTTGTTAAATACATGGGCATGGACAAACCCCACAACTCAGACCCTTGGGGAAAATGTCCAAAAGAGAAAGCCTGTCTGTGTGAGGACAGTCTCTTCCCTGGGGCTGCTGCAGTCACCTCATAGTACATAACTGCATCTAACCATCCCATCCCACTCCACCTCACCTGGGCTTCCTCCTTGCTAACAGGACTGAGGCAGTGCAAGGTGGAGCCCAGCATGAAAATGCAGAGAAATAAATGTAGTGTCTAATCACTAGGCTGCAATTCAGGTATTTAGTAGATTGACTACAAGCACTTTGGCTCTCACACAGTCTCATATCCTATGGATATACCTGAAGCTGGCAGATAGGACAGGGGACCAAGGACAAATGCCTGCCTCTTAAGATCAGCTAGGAGGGATGCACAAGAGCATCTCACATCGCAAAAAATGTCTATTTTAATCTTGGTTGTAATGTTCAAAAATCCGCAGTCTCCATATGTGGGCAGGTGGCTCGCACCTGGCTGTATGGAGCAGGGTTTGGCTGTCTGGAAACAGGCTCTGCAATGTCACTTCAGGTGCTGCAAGGAGCCCTGCCAAATGGAACTGGATATTTATCTCCAAGGAAGTCAGTGCCCTGAGCAGATTTATTCACATGCTTAATTGAGGCCTGCAATGTACTTCAGAGATATCCTAAAGTACCTGCCTTCATCCCAAGAGACCACTTCAGAGACATCCCATAAGTCTCTCATGAATACATACAGCTCTTTGTCAATGACTCGAGAGGTCTGTGATTTAGTGCTTTTGAAATGCTGCTTTCCTGCATTTAGACTTCTAAATTTGGGTGTAGATAATAAGTCACTGACATACCATGAGAGACAATTCTGTGCCCTGGTGGTTTTGGTCATTTGAACCGGTTCAGAACCATCAGAGAGATAAACACAGTCCTAGTAACGCTGGTTTTCTTTTGTGCTTTAGCGCTAGCGATGACCCTTTCCTCTCAAAACAGACTGTTTCAGCTCACAAGCCATAATTACATGATTGGATGATTGATCACTAATTCTTATCTTTGGGGAAATTCTGAAAACACAGGGACTGCCAGGAAATAATGCCACAGCACTGTAACAAAAATGTAGCTCAAATGCAGCATCTCATCCGAAAGAAATACTGATTTATTTCAAAACACCACTGATTTCAGCCTCTAACACTCACATGTACATATACACAAGCACCAAGATGCAGGTAGCAGTCACACTCTGATACCTGTATCCAGGGAGACTGTCCAGGAATGCTTGCAATGACATGAAGGCTATGCAGCACTAGCTTTCAAATCTATCCCCACATTTACTGAGTTCTTTATAAGAGAGTGTCAGTTATGGATGAGTGTCATTGATGCATCAGGAGCCAACAGTGATCTTGTCCTACTGTGTGAGCCGTCAGGATTTATGCACCATCTGTTTGTAGTTGTCCTGGGGAACTACAGATAGATATGTGCTAAGATCTTGATGACTTGCTACTGTAGGTGTCAGTCATTTTTATAGCCCCCCTGTTCACAATTTGCACCCTTGTGCTCACATTTCCTCTCCATTCATACTAATATAAACATTGGTTTTTTCTGCTTTCCACATCCCAAGAAGGTTCCTGGACTTCTATATTCTAATAGATTCCATGTGCTTTTCTACAGGCTAGGAAAAAGGGAGGGGGGGGAGGGGGAAGGAAAAATAAAAACACACTTACTAACTATTATATGATTCTTAATTATACTTCTCAAGTCTCTCAGGCTTCTAAAGTTGCCTTTTAGCATTTTAATGATATCATCACTACCATAAAAGTCTACTTTCCTGACTCAGAATTAAAATCAAAGATTGCAATTCACTTTATTCTAAACAATCATTTAATCTGTGAATTCAAATCTGATCAAATCTTCATGTTTTGTTTATTTCACTGGGTAAGGATGAGCTGATGTGCTTTTCCACCACCTTATTCTCCATTGTTCACTTTGCATTTCCCCTTTTCAATCAGAGGGATCCCATTCCTTCAACGAGGCCAAATGCCAGGTCCTGCACTTGGGTCACAGCAACCCCAAGCAATGCAACAGGCTTGTGGAAGTGTGGCTGGAAAGCTGTCTGGCAGCTGGGGGGTTCTAATCAACAAACAACTGAATATGAGTAAGCAGTGTGCCCAGATGGCCAAGAAAGCTAACACCATCGTGGCTTGTATCAGAAATGCTGTGTCCAGCAGGAGTAGGGAAATGATTGTCCCCTTGTATTCAGCTCTGGTGAGGCCACACCTTGAGTATTTTGCTCAGTTTTGGGCACCTCAGTACAAGAGAGATGTGGAGGCGCTGGAATGAGTGCAGAGGGCAACAAAGCTGGTGAAGGGAGAATAAATCTTATGAGGAAGGACTGAGGGAGCTGGGGCTGTTTAGTCTGGAAAAGAGAAGGCTGAGGGGAGACCTCATTGCTGTCTACAACTACCTGAAACGTCAATGTAGAGAGGCTGGTGCTGATCTCTTCTTACAGGTAATTAGTTATAGAACAAGGGGGAATGGCCTCAAGCTGCAAGTGGGTAGGTTTAGACTGGACATTAGGGAAATATTTTTCATAGAAAGAGTGGTCAGGCATTGGAATGTGCTGCCCAGGGAGGTACCCTGGATGTGTTTTTTCAAGGCCATTTGGATGTGGTTCTTGGGGATATGGTTTAGGGGTGAACCTTGCAGAGTAGGGTCATCGGTTGGACTTGGTGATCCTGAGGGCCTTTTCCAACCTGAATGTTTCTGTGATTCTGTGGTTTATTTCAACCACATTGGAAAAAAAGTTTAAGAAGAAGGGAAAGAGAGACATGCCACTAATAGGACAGACAGAAGGCAATCTGCAGGGTAACAGAAAAAGTAGTTCATTCACTTTTACATACTATTTTAAATGCTCTTCTGGGGCTTGTCATGCAGCATTTACATTTCAGAGTGGCAGCTGCGGCTCTCCTGAGAGTCACAGCATAGTGAGAGTGAGTTAGTAAGTTCAGTTCCAAAAACCTCCTTCAAGAGAAAGTCACTGAGTGGTGCAAGAACAAAGCAGGTATTTCTCAGAGCTGATATTAAAAAGAAGACACTTTTTATCCATGATTCTATCAGAGAGTATGTTTTGTACAATGTTAAACACTGAAATGTACAAAAAATCACACATTGTTTGTGTATTGTGTCCAGTCCTGGGCCCCTCAGTTTAGGAAGGAAGTTGACTTGTTGGAGCATGTCCAGAGAAGGGCAACAAGGTTGGTGAGGGGCTTGGAACACAAGCCCTGTGAGGAGAGTCTGAGGGAGCTGGGGTTGCTTAGCATGGAGAAGAGGAGGCTCAGGGGAGACCTTATTGCTGTCTACAACTACCTGAAGGGAGGTTGTAGACAGGCAGAGGTTGGTCTCTTCTCCAAGGCAACCAGCACCAGAATAAGAGGACACAGTCTCAGGCTGCGCCAGGGGAGGTTTAGGCTGGAGGTTAGGAGGAAGTTTCACACAGAGAGAGTGACTGGCCAGTGCAATGTGCTGCCCAGGGAGGTGGTGGAGTCACCATCACTGGAGGTGTTCAGGAGGAGACTTGATAGGGTGCTTGGTTGCTTGGTAGTTTTGGGTGATAGGTTGGATGATCTTGAAGGTCTCTTCCAACCTGGTCTATTCTATTCTATTCCATTCCATTCCATTCCATTCCATTCCATTCCATTCCATTCTACTCAGTCATAATGCCACCAACAAGTAGAGAAAAAATATTGCTTAAAGAGGAGGAAAAAAATACTAAATATTTTATCATTAATATAATTTAGGAAGTCGTTTCAGAACCATTAAAATGATATGAAAATCTGCCAATACATGCAAGAAATTAAGCCTTCAAGGATAGATAAAATTGCCAAAGAGCAACCTCTCCAGGGCTTCCTATTGTTTGGGATTATGGTCTTCGATAGCAGACTTAATATAACATACCATTCCACATACTACCATTCACACAAAAATCATAGAATCGATAAGGTTGGAAAAGACCTCAGAGATCATCAAGTCCAACCTGCCACCCAACACCTCATGACTATTAAACCATGGCACCAAGTTCCATGTCCAACGCCTTTTTGAACACCTCCAGGGGCAGTGACTCCACACCTCCCTGGGCAGCACATTCCAATAGCCAACAACTCTTTCTGTGAAGAACTTTCTCCTCACCTCAAGCCTAAATCTTCCCTGGAGCAGTTTGAGACTGTGTCCTCTTGTTTTGTTGGTGGTTTCCTGGGAGAAGAGACCAACCCCCACCTGGCTACAGCCTCCCTTCAGGTAGTTGTAGACAGCAATAAGGTCTCCCCTGAGCCTCCTCTTCTCCAGACTAGGCAACCCCAGCTCCCGTAGCCTCTCCTCATAAGGCTTGTGCTCAGGGCCTCTCACCAGCCTCATTACCCTTAAATTAAGCACATTATTGTGACAAACTTTATTTATAATTTCACCATAAGGTACCTGTTACAGTAACAGTAATAATGATGCCACTGCCCTAAACTGGCATATTCCAGATGCACATCCCTGCCCTGCTACAGCGGTGTGTATATTAACAAGATCCTACCTCTACCTGAAATCATGATAGAATCTTTAAAAGTCACCATTCAGGTCTTCAAGTTGAACAACTCATGTTCTTGCATGGAACAAACATATTCATCTGGCATCACCAGCAGGTATACATCTTCTGAGAACGAACTAAATTAGTCCCCAGAGACCTCCTTCTTCCTCACATTCTGTTTACAAATGACCTATCGCCCAAACTGCTGATTCTGTTCCTATTCACTCTTCCCTGTATTTGTAAGCATTATAATGCTTTGCATCCCCTACATCAGGATCTCAGCATATTTTACAGTTGTTAAATAATTTAGCTTTGCAAACGTGAATTCTTGCAAAGTGGAGAATCCCTAACAGCCTTCATTTTTCAAAGGGGAAAACAGAGGTTCAAGCAGGTTAATCACAGCCTTTGGATTGGAAAGCCGAGCATCTGTGCCTTTGAAAGAAAGCAAAATCAAAGGTCAGCAAATTTTACAGTCAAAGCAATGATCATAGTATCAGTCAGGGTTGGAAGGGACCACAAGGATAATCCAATTCCAAACCCCCTGCCATGGGAAGGGACACCCCGCACTAGATCGGGCTGGCCAAAGCCTCACCCAGCCTGGGCTTAAACACCTCCAGGGACGGAGCCTCAACCACCTCCCTGGACAACCCATTCCAGGGCTTCACCATTCTCATGGGGAAGAACTTCTTCCTCACATCCAGTCTGAATCTCCCCACCTCCAGTTTCATTCCATTCCCCCTAGTCCTGTCACTACCTGATAGCCTGAGAAGTCCCTCCCCAGCCTTCTTGGAGGCCCCCTTCAGATACTGGAAGGCCACAATGAGGTCACCTCAGAGCCTTCTCTTCTCCAGACTGAACAGCCCCAACTCCTTCAGTCTGTCCTCACAGGAGAGGTGCTCCAGCCCTCTGCTCATCCTCGTGGCCCTTCTCTGGACATGTTCCAGCACCTCCATATCCCTCTTGTAATAGGGGCTCCAGAACTGGAGGCAGTACTCCAGGTGGGGTCTCACCAGGGCTGAGTAGAGGGGGAGAATCACCTCCCTTGACCTGCTGGCCACACTTCTCTTGATGCAGCCCAGGATCTGATTGGCCTTCCGGGCTGCAAGTGCACACTGAGAGCTCATGTTGAGCCATGAAGAGAGACAGCCTGAATCACAAGACTTGCAGAACTGTTTAACCTTTCTTTCTTTTCTTTTCCTTTTTCTCTTTTTTTTAGCTTTTTCTCTTTTTGACAACATTGCATGCCCATGTTACTCTAGAACAGCTTTGCTTTAAAAATAATCAGTTATGCAATATGTAACAAAGGATGTTCAGAGTGAGACATGGAATATGAGAAGAAGAATGTTTGCTCTAATGGGGTTAGACTTGTTTAGAAACAAAGAAAATACTACTCAGGTAATAATTTATACTTTGCTATTTATACCACAAAGATGCTCATTGCCAGAGTAGCCAAGTGCATGCCTATGTTCTTTTTCTGTTTTTAAGCCCCAACAAACAGTGCTGATGGGTAGCATAGAATCATAGAATCAATAAGGTTGGAAAAGACCTCAGAGATCATCAAGGCCAACCTATCACCCAACACCTTAAGACTACCTAAACCGTGGCACCAAGTGCCACATCCAATCCCCTCTTGAACACCTCCAGGGATGGTGACTCCACCACCTCCCTGGGCAGCACATGCCAATGGCTAACGACTCTCTCTGTGAAGAACTTTCTCCTCACCTCGAGCCTAAACTTCCCCTGGCACAGCTTGAGACTGTGTCCTCTTGTTCTGCTGCTGGTTGCCTGGGAGAAGAGACCAACCCCCACCTGCCTACAACCTCCTTTCAGGTAGTTAAAATCATAAAGACTAACAGACTTTGCACTTGCCTGACTTTACCACCAATTACAGAAGGAACCCAAGGAATAACTTTACTACATACACAACTTTCAGGTAGCTAATTTAGGTGATACTAATTCTACCTTAATAGTATTTTCTCTTTGAAGTCTGGGACTGCTATTACATTTACATATAAACACATGCTTAAACGTTTTGCAAGGTCTCAACTAGGCCCTGGTCAGGAACAAACTCTGAGCAGACAGTTACAATTTCCTTGCTTCCTTCAAGAGTGATAATTTGTAAATAGTTCATTTTGTTCAAGTAGCAATTAGCAAGGCATTTTAAGTACCTAGTATTGTCAGAGCAGACTTTTAATTAAACCACATAAGATATTTTGTCAACCTAGCAGAGTTTCTTCTAGAGAAAAGCAATGGATAATGATAGCATCTCTAACAGCTCGTGCATTTCTGACTGTTGTAGCACGCTGCAAAACTTTTATAACATAGCAGAATGTCATCTGCACAGCACTCTTATAAAGAAATTTACTCAACAGGCTCTCCTTTTCAACATCACTAGGTTGTGTCAACTCTAACAGTCCTTACATTTAATCAAACTCCCAAACCAGGCAGTGTTCACTTCTGTAAGTGACTATACCTGCGTTAGTTCTGTGACAAGACTTTGCATTGACTGTGTAATACTAGTTACTGAAGCACTCCAAGTGTGAACAGAGAAATCCGTGGAAAAAGAGATGATAAACTGTGCTAAACAAGCCATGACTCTGATGCAGTCAACTCTCCTTTTGGTCAAGATGCTGAAGAGCAAACCTGATACACGTAATCCATTTGCAAAGCTTTGGAAATGAAAATGAATTCTAAGAGCGGATGTGACTGCGGGACTCCCTGCATCCACTACAGGAAAGGTTCATGATTTCACTCTAATCTGTACTTGCCATGTGATCCAGCCTGGCTATGTTATTTTTGTGTTTAGATAGTCATATGCCCATGCTCTTCATCACTCTGCTTCTGTTCTGACTTTTTTACCTCCACCACATCATGCTGGGAGACGCAGTTTTGGTATTTATATCTTTGGTTGACATGCAGAACTGAAATGGCCATAACTTGCAGAAGTTTCACATCAAGACAGTCAAAGTCTGGAAAATAAGAGACAGATTTGGTCCTGGTCAGCCCACCCCCCTTGCTGTTTTATCTCCTTGCTTTCTTTTGACTTTGGAGAAAAAGCACAAGAAAAAGAGCACCACCATTATGGAATATGACCATGATACAAATGATCTTCTGATGAGGTAACAGAACAGAAACTATCTGCACTGTTTCTGTTAGCATCACTTACTTACTTGGGTCTAAGAAAGCTGTAAAGACTAACTCTAAGATCTGGATTTTTACATATTAACTTTAGTCCCATTAGGCACCGCACAGTCTGAGAGACCCCTGTTCCAATACAGGAGCCAGTTGTCAGCACACTGCTACTTTATCTAAAGAAGTTGTTTTGCTGTTGTGACATGTTTGTAGGGAAAGTGACCCAGTGAGAATGTTTTTGGACTTGTTTGCACAGCAGCTAGCACAAGGGAAAGACTATTTGCAAGGGCTCCCACTTGCTCTGAGAAGGAAGTGTAATAAAAATACTTGACAATTTTGATTAATAACATGATTCAAATCCAGTGGGGGGAAAAAATAAATCCTTGTTTTATCCATATTTCCTTTCCTGCCAGTAGAACAGAATAGCTGATCAATTACCAATGTATGCTAGAATGACTGCTTGACCCTTCATTGACTGTGCCAAGAAAATTGTCTGGGTGTGTTCCTTTGTCTCAGTGCTTTGCCACATAGCTGGTCAGCACAGGAAAAATACATGGTATAAGGCTTACTGCCTTTCATAGCCTCTTCTGCCTCAGTAACCTCTGTCAAGCTAAATGGTTAGCACAGCAGCATCTAGTTCCTCTCCTAAGCTCAGCAATACAGGGAAGCCACCACCCTGAGCAAGTACAAAAGATGGCAGCAACAACCAAACTGTGTTTATGGAAGCTGTGCTGAGTGGATTCTGTTGACAGGTTGATTTCTTTTTACATAGCTGCTTAGGCTGGCCTCTGTGTTGCACCTCTCAGGTGCTTCTCTCTACTGGTCTCAGCATATTCCTCTGTGTAATAACCTTCCTTCTGTCTTGGTTTTCTCATTTCTGAAATTCTGCATTTGCAAGTTTGTTTGTTCTGCTGCTTTGCAGGTTTGTGTGCCTTTCCCCAAATTTAACTCACAAAGATGTCCAGCAGATGCTCATGTGCCTTTCTATTACTTCAGGTCACCTCTAAGAATGGGATCCCATGAATTACAGAGAATTAACTTTTCTTACTTCTCCAAGGCAATCATAGAATCATCCAGGCCAAGATTATCAGGTCCAGCCAAAAAAATTAAGTTTTCATGCCTCCAGTTCTGGAGCCCCTATTACAAGAGGGATCTGGAGGTGCTGGAACGTGTCCAGAGAAGGGCCACGAGGATGATCAGAGGGCTGGAGCACCTCTCCTGTGAGGACAGACTGAAGGAGTTGGGGCTGTTCAGTGTGGAGAAGAGAAGGCTCCAAGGTGACCTCATTGTGGCCTTCCAGTATCTGAAGGGGGCCTACAAGAAGGCTGGGGAGGGACTTTTCAGTCTATCAGGGAGTGATAGGACTAGGGGGAATGGAATGAAACTGGAGGTGGGGAGATTCAGACTGGATGTGAGGAAGAAGTTCTTCACTGTGAGAGTGGTGAAGCCCTGGAATGGGTTGTCCAGGGAGGTGGTTGAAGCCCCGACCCTGGAGGTGTTTAAGACCAGGCTGGCTGAGGCTCTGGCCAGCCTGATCTAGGGTAGAGTGTCCCTGCCCATGGCAGGGGGGATGGAACTAGATGATCCTTGTGGTCCCTTCCAACCCTAACTGAAACTATGAAACTATGAAACTATGAAACTATGAAACTATGAAACTATGAAATTACTCAAGCAATTTCCAGTACTCATGCATTCACATTTTTATTTTAAAGTAAGTGCATGGAATAGAAATATGAGACAAAATCTGTGGTCCAGGAAGCTTTCATATTAATTTAACACATGCAAAAACAAAGGAAGAAAGAAAGAACTATGCAGCTCCCATCAGCAAGATAAGTTGTTGACTTAACTATTATATTTTGTACTGTCTGCTGTTTCAAAAATTTTGTAGTGGTTTGAGCCTTAACTGGGACTTAAGAGCTCAGATGGAGGCAAGGCTGAGAATCCTTCCCCTGCTCTCCCTTCCTCCCTCCCAACAGAGAGGAAAAGGAAAGGGAAGGAGCAAATTCACTAAGAAATAATTTGGAGTCGGCTTGGAAGTAGAGAGGTAAAGAGTTATTCTTTAAGCAATATATATATATATATATATATATATATATATAAACAATAACAGGGCAAGGAACAAGGATGTATGGGAGGGAAAAAATCCCAAGAATACAAAACCAGTCTCTCTGAAGAGGTGCAGAGGCAGCAGGGAGAATGATCAGGCCTGACCACGAGGCAGAGAAACAGGAAGGCAGCTGCAGTAGCTCTCATCCAGGAAAGGCAGGAGCCAAAAAGAGCTAATGGCTGCAGTGTCCTCCCTTTTATACCCTAGCTGGGCAGGGAGGGGGAGTGGAAAAGACTCAGTTTGCCAGAGGGAAAATGCCCTGCAGGGAGGGCAAAGCACTCACAAGCCCTCCCCCCTGTTTTCAGGATGGGTATAACCCATCACAAATATGTATAACAATACTGATGATTTATTTTTATTGTGATCCTTTTTTCCTGCTGATCTTTTTTTCTTGACTGCTCTGCACTTTATAGGCAAAGAGTCATGAGGAAGGATTTGACTGGTCTCTGTCTGCACACTCTTTATTCAGTGGAGCTTTCAGAATATTGAAAACCAAAACCAAAACCAAAACCACCACACACCCAGGGCTTCAATTATCTTTCTGCAGGGCCTAAGGTGGTTGTGTATTTTCCACCTATATGTCCTCTCAGACATTATTTCTGCTTGCCTGCCTCAACTGCCATCTGTAGTTGTGAACATATAACAAAACCAGTGTGGACTGTTCAAGCTCACTTCAGTCTGTATAAGCATGTTGTAGTTGTGGTAGTTTTAGGCTATGCCTTTAAAATTTTTCACAGATCTTGAACAGAGAAGTAGTAAAATGTAAATAAATCAGTATTGGGTGTAAAAAGGAAAGCAAAGATAATTCCCATTGGAGAGATATCTACTATAAGATCTTGTTCCCAGAACAATTTTTCCTTCTCTTCTTGCTTCATCACTCTGGAGAGATACTAACTTGCTTCTGCTTGACCTTGGCTGCATTGTTTTGGTATTAACTTCTCTGTTCTTTCTCCCTTCTTTAAGGGGGGGCACAAAAGGAAAAGCTGGTAGCTTCCCCTGGTCTTTAACCGGGGGGATTCTTGTGCTGCTTATTAATTGTAAATACCTGTAAATATTGTACATACTCTGTATTTTGTATGTATTCATTGCATTCCAGTGTAGATTATAGTTTTGCTTGTAAACACAGCTTTCATTTGCTTCTAGCTGAGCTGGTCTGGGAAAGTTAATTTGGGGGGTATGGAAATTTCAACCCACCAGAGTTGTTTGTTCTATATCCCTCATACAGGCCCTATAAAAAGACTTCTGTGGCACCAGGCATTTCCCTCTGGGCTTTTTTTCCCCAACATAAAAGCAACTCTACTTTTAACCTTGACATTATGTAGCCTATTCATTAAAAATTCCACTAATAGGTCCATGTTTCTAATTAGCAAGAGAAAGAGCAAGATTAAAAACAAGTGTTTTACATAGGGGAAAACAGGGGTCACCAAACTGCTCTGTGTCCACTTGAAGAATCAATAGGCACCTCAGCAATATGGAATGATCAACAGCGCTGGGCAGGGTTGGTATGCAAGGGACACTTCACTGTTTTCAAGCATGAGATCACTGGGTTTGTGAGCACTTAAATTTTGTGTTGACAGATGAGCAGTACCCTGCAAGCCTAGGACAGTATCCATCCAAAATCCAGGTCAAAGTCCTAACAGATGTTGGCAATTTTTCATGAGGAAGGAAAAAACGTTCCATCTGCTCTATATGCTCTAATGCTTTGGCATGGAGCTCTATGTCATGGAGTTGGGGTCAAACTGCCAATTGTATGGAGTAAGAAGTAAAAGGACTGACTTTTTTTCTGAATGTCTCTTAGAACAGACTTGCTGCCTTTAGGCAGCAGAAACAAGGAATAACTGCTTTGTCATGCTTGGTCTTCTCTGCCTGCTCTTCATCCATTAAAATGTCATGAAGAAACCACAGAAGTGGAGCTGGACCCTAAACAGATAAACTATTTAAGCAGGCAAAAATGCAAAATATAGCAACATACATGTTGTTGCACCACTTATTTTACCATAGTTACCAAAAGATAAACAATCAGACTGTTAAAGAGATCAGACTGTATTTGGGGATGCTACGTTATAAGCTGAGGAACACAAAGACCTTCTCATTTTATAGTTAGGTTGAACAATATTATTTTGTTGCTCTCCCTGTGCTACACTTGCTAATGAAATCTCTAACAAGTAAGCCTAAGAATTACTTAATTGCTTAACAATTTGTCATATTCAGCTAATGTGGTAATAATTTTGCTTTAGCAATTTGCTGCATAGTATTTTGCTGATTTTGTCACTTTATTAATCGAAAATCAGTGCAGTAAACTATCGAGATTAAGTTGGGTTTTTTTCCTTAAAGAAGCACATAAAGCTTTTCTTCCTTAAAGAAGCATGTATTTGAGAAAAGGTTGAAGTTGATAACATTTTTAATTGTTTTTGTTTTTTTAAAGGAAGAGAAACAAGCAGATTTGATTGAGAGCCTAGCATAAGTCTCATGTACATGGCACAGCATGCATGTAGTACTGCAATAATGACACCGTTAGAGAATAAAGTCCTCTTGCATTTTTGAGCAGTTGCAAGCAAAAGATATGGAAAAGTAAGCAGCTCCAAACTGTTGCTCTAAAATATTGGTGCAGGATTTTGCTAAACTGATTATTTTAATTATTTAAAACATGAGTGATCAAAAAAACAGGTATCAGGGTCTCAGTCCAATATCTAAACTATTATACAATACAATACAATAAACCAGGTTGAAAGAGACCTGCACCAAGCACCCCATCAAGTCTCCTCCTGAACACCTCCAATGAAGGTGACTCCACCACCTCCCTGGGCAGCCCATTCCAATGGGCAATCACTCTCTCTGTATAGAACTTCTCCCTAACATCCAGCCTAAACCTGCCCTGGCACAGCTTGAGACTGTGTCCTCTTGTTCTGGTGCTGGCTGCCTGGGAGAAGAGACCAACCTCTGCCTGGCTACAACCTCCCTTCAGGTAGTTGGAGAGAGCAATAAGGTCTCCCCTGAGCCTCCTCTTCTCCAGGCTAAGCAACCCCAGCTCCCTCAGCCTCTCCTCATAGGGCTTGTCTTCCAAACCCCTCACCAACTTCGTTGCCCTTCTCTGGACACGTTCCAGCAACTCAACATCCTTCCTAAACTGAGGGGCCCAGAACTGGACACAGGACTCAAGGTATGGCCTAAGCAGTGCAGTGTACAGGGGCAGAATGACCTCCCTGCTCCTGCTGGCCACACAGTTCCTGATGCAGGCCAGGATGCCATTGGCCCTCTTGGCTGCCTGGGCACACTGCAGGCTCATGTTCAGCCTACCATCAACCAGCACCCCCAGGTCCCTCTCTGCCTGGCGCTCTCCAGCCACTCTGACCCCAGCCTGTAGTGCTGCATGGGGTTGCTGTGGCCAATGTGCAGAACCCAGCACTTGGATGTGTTCAGTCTCATGCCGTTGGATTCTGCCCATCTGTCCAGCCTGTCGAGGTCCCTCTGCAAAGCCTCTCTGCCCTCCAGCAGATCAACTCCTGCCCCCAGCTTGGTGTCGTCTGCAAATTTACTGATGATGGACTCAATGCCCTCATCCAGATCATCAATAAAGATGTTAAAGAGCATTGGGCCCAGCACTGATCCTTATAGAAAAAGGTAAAACATTATAAAACCAAAACAGAATGATATTGTATTTTATAACTATTTAGACAAATAGTTAAATCTAGTCAGTCTTAACTGACTTGTATTTTTCAGTCACCATTGATGTTGTATTCTCTTGTAACAGAGACGTTGCAATGATCATTTCTCAGGGGACTCAGTTCTGTAATTGTCTGCTTCATTTGTGTAAAAGCCAACTTGGGTTTCCAGGAATTTGCATGGGTGAATGCAAATCTGTTCAAAGGGCAAGGAGCTACAATTACAGATGCCTAGTTATTCTACTGCTGCTTCTGTGTTTGACTCCAGCCTGTCACTGAAGTGTAAGGCATAGATTTGTTAGTATTTCAGAGCATCAACAATACAGTTGACAACTGCCCTCAGCATACATTAAAAAAAAACAAAACCACAACAAACCCAAAGTCATTAAAAGATACCTTTTAAAAATCCTGAAGTGGATAAGAACATGGGAAAAAATCATGGCAGCAATGCACAAGAAGGTAACAAATAACAACAGGAGGAAAGAAAGCACTTTTAACAGGTCTGTGTTAAAGAAACAGAAGTTGATCTAAGTAGCCTTTATCAAATTAAAAGAAAACATGAGCAAAAAGAAGTTCTATACAGAGAGAGTGATTGCCCATTGGAATTGGCTGCCTAGGGAGGTGGTGGAGTCACCTTCATTGGAGATGTTCAGGAGGAGACTTGATGGGGTGCTTGGTGCCATGGTTTAGTTGTTTAGGTGGGTTGGATTGGTTGATGGGTTGGATGCGATGATCTTGAAGGTCTCTTTCAACCTGGTGTATTGTATTGTATTGCATTGTATTGTATTGTACTGTAAAAGAAAAACCTTTCACTTTCCTATGGCAGTGCTAATAAAATATTAATACAATTGTATAAATGTCCTTTGAGATGCTATTGATTTGCTCTTTTAGACAATAGTCTCAAAGAGTGTTATTAAAATACCATTGTCATAATTTTGAACAGTTTTGGGACCTTAATCCTGCAGCTTCAGTTTAAGGGAACACAGTGATCTGTGTGGAGGCCTTCTTAAAATGCCATTTGACTAGGGTTCTTTAGGATGATTTTCAGGGATTATTTCTAGGGAAAATATGTATTTGATTGACAGAAAGGTAATATTTTTCTTTTTAATGTGACTTTAAAAAGTATGTAAAGATTTTCCTGCATCTGCAATCAAAAAAAAATATTCTGTGGAAAAAAATCTTTCAAAATCAGTACATGCACAGGGTACAATTTTCATAAGCACTCAATTAATAAATCCATACATGATTTACACATTGGCCACAACAACATGCAGCACTACAGGCTGGAGTCAGAGTGGCTGCAAAGCCACCAGGCAGAAAGGGACCTGGGGGTACTGGTTGATGGTAGGCTGAACATGAGCCAGCAGTGTGCCCAGGCAGCCAAGAAGGCCAATGGAATCATGGCCTGGATCAGGAATACTGTGGCCAGCAGGAGCAGGGAGGTCATTCTGCCCCTGTACTCAGCACTGCTTAGGCCACACCTTGAGTACTGTGTGCAGTTATGGGCCTCTCAGTTTAGGAAAGATGTTGACTTGTGGGAACGTGTCCAGAGAAGGGCAACAAAGCTGGTGAGGGGGTTGGAGCACAAGCCCTGTAAGGAGAGGCTGAGGGAGCTGGGGTTCATTAGCCTCGAGAAGAGGAGGATATGGAGAGACCTTCTTGCTGTCTACAACTACCTGAAGGGAGGTTGTAGCCAGGAGGAGGTTGGTCTCTTCTCCCAGGCAACCAGCACCAGAAAAAGAGGACACAGGCTCAAGGTGCACCAGGGGAGGTTTAGGCTGGATGTTAGGAAGAAATTCTTCCCAGAAAGAGTGATTGGCCATTGGAATTGGCTGTCCAGGGCGGTGGTGGAGTCACCATCACTGGACGTGTTTAGGAAGAGACTTGATGGGACGCTGGGTGCCATAGTTTATTTGATTAGATGGTGTTGGATGATAGGTTGGACTCGATGATCTCAAAGGTCTCTTCCAAACTGGTTAAAGTCTATTCCATTCCATTCCATTCCATTCCATTCTATTTTATTCAAGATGTTTAGGAAATGTCACCCGAACAGGAATGCAGAAATACGTTTCTGACCCTAAAGAGATATCAGATTTCTAGGCTTAAATGTTAAGGAATGCCATAGAGGAATTGCCTATATCTCTTCAGATATAGGTGGCTAGACTAGCCAAATTTTGGACTTAAATTAAAGATAAAATGTTAAGGGAAAAAATAAACCTCTCTTAAGAATCAATATCATTTGAAATTTCAAGAAAATAATGAGAATTTTTGATATATTGAATGTATGTCCATGTAGTTCAGGGCACTACATAGAGCTTCAATTATCAACAATCAAAACTCTTCCATCCCTACTTTTGAACCTAGCTTTATGATTTGCATTTTCTGCCTAAAGATGTGATTGAAATGCCCCTCACTAAATAGTCACCTGATTATCAATAAAGATAACGTTATCTGAAATAAGCATAGCCATGTATATATGTGTATTTATGTGTCTATATACTTCCAGACTTCACCACTTGAATTAACAGACTCTCAACTCTTTCAGAATAGAATAGAATAGAACAGGATAGAATAGAATAGAATAGAATAGAATAGAATAGAATAGAATAGAATAGAATTAGAATGGAAGAGGAAGAGAAGAGAAGAGAAGAGAAGAGAAGAGAAGAGAAGAGAAGAAAGAGAAAGAGAAGAGAGAGAAGAGAAGAGAAGAGAAGAGAAGAGAAAAGAAGAGAAGAGAAGAGAAGAGAAGAGAAGAGAAGAGAAGAGAAGAAGAATGGAATGGAATGGAATGGAATGGAATGGAATGGAATGGAATGGAATGGAATGGAATGGAATGGAATGGAATGGACCAGGCCAGACCAGACCAGACCAGACCAGGTTGGAAGAGACCTTCAAGAGACACTGACTTCTAACACAGCAGCAGCTACACTGCACTGCTTCTAAGCATGCACAGCATTCAAACTTAGCACTTCTTCTGCTTCAGCAGCTGACTTTGTTTGATACTAAACCTCTGACATTCCAGATGCACCCAAATGAAAATATGCAACTTGTTCCTTGGGTTGAAAACTTTCAAGTTGACATCAGCAACTTTTTTTACAGATACCTATCTTTGTTGATGTTTCAGAGAACTTTTTCTCTGAAAAAAATAAATCACATCTTTATAAGAATATAAATCACATTTTATTTTCACTCTGACATGCTACGTCTCTGCTTAGATGTTTTTTCAAAGACTCCATGGTGTTCACTCAAGGGAAAGGTATACTTCTCAAAATTTACTAATTAACAGGCATCCCTATGACTAATCTCTCTAACATTTTAACTAGAAAATTAGAATGCAATTAAATCTGGGGAAAACAGCAGAAATTAGATATTAAACAACCTCTTAGACATATTTACATTACTTCCTAAGTAACTGTGCTTTTGAGTTGCACTATTCTTTAACTCATCATTACAATTAACTTAAAAGAGGTAACTTGGTCATACTTAAAGTTCTTCCATTTTATATCTGCTGAAATCAATTAATCTGCTACTCAGTAATAATAAAAGAACATGAGATTAAGTATGCAGCAAATCAAGATTAAATAATGTGTAATAACTGTATTTTACATAGTATGCTGTTGTTCATTATCTGTGTACATCTAAAGCAATCAAAATAAGGCAGAGGGTATTAAGTTTCACAAATTTATCTGATTTGAATGGAAACCCAATGTTCACTGATTTTATGTGATATCATAATCCAGTGACTGACCTCAGTCCCACTGATGTTTATAGGACACACTCAGAATTTCTTGAGTTTCCCAGCTACTTGTAGGATTGAGCCAGGATTACAGAAAACAAAACAACATAAAAGACAAGTATAGAATAGAATAGAATAGAATAGAATAGAATAGAATAGAATAGAATAGAATAGAATAGAATAGAATAGAATAGAATAGAGCAGGTTGTAAAAGACCTTCAAGATCAATGAGTCCAACCTATCATCCAATTCTGTCTATTCAACTAAACCACGGCACCACGCACCCCATCAAGTCTCTTCCTAAACACCTCCAGTGATGGTGACTCCACCAGCTCCCTGGGCAGCCCATTCCAATGGCAAATCACTCTCTCTGTGAAGAATTTCTTCCCAACATCCAGCCTAAACCTCCCCTGGTACAGCTGGAGACTATGTCCTCTTGTTCTGATGCTGGCTGCCTGGGAGAAGAGACCAATCCCCACCTGGCTACAACCTCCCTTCAGGTAGTTGCAGACAGCAATAAGGTCTCCTCTGAGCCTCCTCTTCTCCCGGCAACCCCAGCTCCCTCAGCCTCTCCTCACAGGGTTTGTGCTCCAAGCCCCTCCCCAGCTTTGTTGCCCTTCTCTGGACACGTTCCAGCAACTCAACATCTTTTCTAAACTGAGGGGGCCAGAACTGTAAACAATACTCAAGGTGTGGCCTAATTTCACAGACCCAACTCTGAAAACAAACCAAGGCAACCGTGCATCTACAAAGAATTAGATAAAAAAGAGATTGGACGTGGCACTTGGTGCCATGTTTTAGTAGTCATGAGGTGTTGGGTGACAGGTTGGACTTGATGATCTTTGATATCTTTTCCAACCTTATTGATTCTATGATTCTCTTATTCTACTTGGCAATCCCTTCACCAGCCTTCTGCCAAGAAGACAGGAAATCTAGTAAACTATTTGACTTCTTAAATGAAGACAATCACAGATAGGAATTGTAAAGCATCTCATACAAGATATACACAGTGAAATTCAGCTAACTACAGCAGAAAACTACGATTTGAAGACAGCAGCATCAGGAGAAGTGTGGCCAGCAGGTCAAGGGAGGTGATTCTCCCCCTCTACTCAGATCTGGTGAGACCCCACCTGGAGTACTGCATCCAGTTCTGGAGCCCCTATTACAAGAGGGATCTGGAGGTGCTGGAAGGTGTCCAGAGAAGGGCCACGAGGATGATCAGAGGGCTGGAGCACCTCTCCTATGAGGACAGACTGAAGGAGTTGGGGCTGTTCAGTCTGGAGAAGAGAAGGCTGCGAGGTGACCTCATTGTGGCCTTCCAGTATCTGAAGGAGGCCTACAAGAAGGCTGGGGAGGGACTTCTCAGGCTATCAGGGAGTGATAGGACTAGGGGGAATGGAATGAAGCTGGAGGTGGGGAGATTCAGGCTGGACATGAGGAGGAAGTTCTTCACCGTGAGGGTGGTGAAGGCCTGGAATGGGTTGTCCAGGGAGGTGTTTGCGGCCCTGTCCCTGGAGGTGTTTAAGGCCAGGCTGGACGAGGCTCTGTCCAGCCTGATCTAGGGTAGAGTGTCCCTGCCCATGGCAGGGGGGTTGGAACTAGATGATCCTTGTGGTCCCTTCCAACCCTAACTGAAACTATGAAACTATGAAACTATCTACACCAGCCAAGACACAGGCCAGAAAGCCAAACCCATTTCAATCCAAACTGCTAACCATATTGCTCACTGCCTGGATTGGTTTGGGGCATTGATAGTTCCTGTAAAAATTATGTGTGTGTGTGTATGTATATATATATATGCAAAGATATTAATACATATATATGCAAAGATATTAATAAATATGCCATTTCTTAATCATCCATGTACTAAACCTGCAAAAAAAATGCAGAAGGAAATTTGCTTGTTTCTAAAATTAGTGTTATATATAAATCCCTGCAAAATTGGCAGCTATCACCCATTTGTAGTAGTTGGTTGGTTACACTTGCAGTGAAGCTTGAGACAAACAATGCTTCCACAAACTCGGTACTCATGCTACTTTCACACTGTTATGAGTTTAACACGGTTACACACTGGGACTATGCTTCAAAAAATACAGAAGTGAGTTTCAGCTGTTACTGAGTTTTCATATTCAGGGAGCAACAATTATCCATACTCATCCAAACACAGAAGTTTTTTTAATGAACAAGAGTAGATCCATCTGATCAAAGCCAAAATGCAGCAACAGCTGCTATACCTCATTAAGAGGAAGTTTTGTTTAAATAATAAAATGAAGCATTGGCATACGGTTTTGGGGCATGGTTTAGAAATCTTTGTACTAGTTTCCCAGGTTTCTGATGAAAATTCTTCTCTAGCAATCTCCCAATAGAAGTGAAGTCATTACACTAAAGGTCACATTCATTAAATGCAGGAAGGAGGGTACTGCAGAAGGCCACTTCATCTGCAGCGTTCCATCTTCTACTGTGTCAAACGCATTGTCAAAATGTTTAACAACAGCTTTTCTTACAACTTGTCAAACAACTTTGACTCCTATCATACATTAAATACTAATGGTGTTCAGGATGAGCTTACATACAAAGCACCCTTTTCACCATTAAGCTGTGATTTAGAAGACACAAACCCTCTCGGTCTTTGGAACGGTAGAAGTTGACTTGCAGAATTCAGCCCAGCATATGAACTTCTTTCATGGAGATTGTTTAAAATATGCTGGTAACTAGTTGATACTTGTGGCATATGCATATTCAGCAGTGCTATACAATTCTGTTTTGACTCACTGATTGGAAGACTGGAATTTTCATAAATAAAGGATGGAGAAATCAAAGAGCTCTGAAGATAGACGCATAGAATGGCATTCATAAGATCACAAATATAGACATCAGCAGAACAGCTATTTTCATGTTAGCTAGTTGTCAAGACTTTTTCACAGTGAGTGGAGTAAAATTGGCACTTTCAAAGCATGAGTCACCTCATCCTAAAATAGATGATTAAAATAGGTCAGATGAATCATTGGATATTGCTTTTTATTGACCTTGAGGAGAGCATTGGTTTACTAGCTAGTATGTACACATACAAACTGCAGATGTATTAAGCTGGGTCAGAGGGACACAACCCAGGATCTCTGTGGTAACAATATTTTCACAGCCATTTTTGCAAGCATTTATGATAATAATAAACTAATATTTCTTAACAAGAAATTGGGGGGAGGGGGAGGGGAGATCATTTGCATCTTAATGAAAAATGCCCTAAAAGAGAGTACATGTGATTTAAAAGGACAGTCTCAGGCTGTGCCAGGGGAGGTTTAGGCTGCAGGTTAGGAAGAAGTTCTATACAGAGAGAGTGATTGCCCATTGGAATGGGCTGCCCGGGGCGGTGGTGGAGTCACCATCATTGGAGGTGTTCAGGGGGAGACTTGATGGGGTGCTTGGTGCCATGGTTTAGTTGTTTAGGTGGGTTGGATTGGCTGATAGGTTAGACGTGATGATCTTGAAGGTCTCTTCCAACCTGGTCTATTCTATTCTATTCTATTCTATTCTATTCTATTCTATTCTATTCTATTCTATTCTATTCTGATATAAAGCTATTCTCCTGGCTCTAGTAGATGCATACATTCACTAAAATACTATCAATAGCCTTTCAATACATTATATATATATGATGTGTGTATATATATATATATGTGATGTATATATATAACCATGAAATGCCTTTTTAACTTCAAGACCAAGACATAGTAAGGTAAATTGATCCATTTGGGAAAAACAAGTCCAAGACTATAAATACTTTCAAATTAATCTTGAAAGATTCAGATAAGATGAAAAATGGCTTTGCAGTAAACTACAAATTCTTCCAACAGAGTTAAAATGCAAACTATATACATGTGCTGAGGTTTTGACTCGGGGAAGTCACAGCTTCCATTACGTTACTCTTGTGCAGACTCTCACAAGGGCACTTTCTTGAAATCAAACTCCAGAAATCATCCATCCTGACATATCTGCCAGGCTTTATCCCCAAACCATCAGAATATTAACAGAAAGGGTAAAGGCAGGATTATGTGCTTGTGCTATGTGTTGTTTTCATCTTATCTCTATATGACCTTAAGGTGAACTTGAAGTCTGCATTCAATATAGATTGAGATTTTCCTGGCTTTACTTCACCTTCCATTTTCTCATCATTATGTCCAACATTGTTAACAACAATTGCTTCTCAGCAAGAAATGAAGACCAAACTATCTCAGATCTGGATGACTATAATGGATCTCTTCAGTCCAGATTTAAAGGAGACCGTACTAAAACCAACAATCTGATACCCGTTTCTGAAGTCAAAGGGATTTAAAACTACTCATTACCTTTAAAACACAGCCTAAAATGGATTGAGATAAACAATGTCATAAATTCTTCAGAGGCTCTTTACTTCCATGAATTGTATACCTATGGTAAATCCTCCAAGTTTTGTGAGCTTGACTGTGCATTTGAGAGAGAGAATAACTTTGTAAATATTCAGGAAGAATACTTACCAGAAAATGCACCTTCTAGGATGCAAAACTGTTTAAAAATTCAGATAAAATCTGGCAAGTATCTGTGAGAGTAAGGGAAAGGGGAAGCATTTGATTTCCATATTTTCTAAAAGGAAATGAAAAGTAATAATCAGAAAAGTAATAAAATAATCAGAAAAATACGTAGAAGTTTTTTAATCCACCTAAAACAAAGAGTTTAAAGGGGGAAACAATATTTATCCAAACTCCTGTTATAGTAAGTGGTAGATTATCCTAGATCTGGCCTAGGTATCTGTTTTGTTAACACAGGTCAAAGAGTCAAGCATAATAGCTAGATCTGGCCTGCATCAGAAATAGCATGGCCAGCAGGAGCAGGGAAGTCCTTCTGCCCCTGTACTCAGCACTGCTTAGGCCACACCTTGAGTCCTGTGTCCAGTTCTGGGACCCTCAGTTTAAGAAGGACATTGAGACACTTGAAAATATCCAGAGAAGGGCAACGAGGCTGGAGAGAGGACTCAGGCACAAGCCCTATGAGGAGGGGCTGAAGGAGCTGGGATTGTTTAGCCTGCAGAAGAGGAGGCTCAGAGGAGACCTTATTGCTGTCTATAACTACCTGAAGGGAGGTTGTAGCCAGGAGGGGTTAGTCTCTTCTCCCAGGCAACCAGCACCAGAACAAGAGGACACAGTCTCAAGGTGCGCCAGCGGAAGTTTAGGCTCGAGATGAGAAGAAAGTTCTTCACAGAGAGAGTTGTTGGCCATTGGAATGTGCTGCCCAGGGAGGTGGTGGAGTCACTGTCCCTGGAGGTGTTCAAAAAAGGACTGGATGTGGCACCTGAAGCCATGGTTTAGTGGTCATGAGGTGTTCGGTGACAGGTTGGACTTGATGATCTCTGAGGTCTTTTCCAACCTTATTGATTCTATGATTCTGTGATTCTCTGATTCTATGTAGGAAACCAGACCCATATTTCTAATACAAATAATAATGTCCTTGTGTCTTAGCCTCTTTACATATTGGCAATCCCTTTCCTTCCTATACCTACAGCTTCTCTTGTACTGCAAAGCATACTTTGAAGACATAATAAGGATCAGAGTCAGAATAACAAGAAAGAAACATTAGTACCTGTTTTATAACATATATGGTTGGATTTATACACATTGTCCTGTGATAAATTTCAGTGTTACAAGCTCACCAAATTTTCACAACAAATGTCACCATATTTTCATATAGCAGCCACTCTGTCTGTTTGGTCAAAATACATCAGAATATTGTCATTCTCATAAGAAACTTCAGCTTTTCCTTCACAGAATCACGGAATTTCAGAGTTTGGAAGGGACTCAAGAGATCATAGAGTCCAACCCATCTGCCAAAAGCAGGACCACCTAGGGTAGTCTGCACAGGATTGCATCCAGGCAGGTCCTGAAAGTCTCCAGAGAAGGAGGCTCCACAACCTCTCTGGGTAGCTTGTTTCAGTGCTTCATCACCCTCGCTGTACAGAAGTTTCTCCTCATGTTGCAGAGAAATCTTCCATGTTCAAGCTTGTATTCATTGTTCCTTGTCTCATTACTGTGCACCACCAAAAAGAGATTGGCCCCCTCCACTTGACACCCCTCAGATATTTATATATATTGATGAGATCCCCTCTCAGTCTTCCCTTCTCAAGACTAAGCAGCCCCAGATCTCTCAGTCTGTCTTCACAGGGGAGATGCTCAAGTTCCCTAGTCATCCTCGTGGCTCTCTGTTTGACTCTCTCTGGCAGATCCCTGTCTCTCTTGAACTGAGTAGCCAAAAACTGGACACAATACACCAGGTGTGGTCTCAGCAGGGCAGAGTAGAGGGGGAGAAGAACCTCCCCAGACCTGCTGGACACATTTTCTTGATGCATTCCAGGACACCATTGGCCCTCTTGGCCACAAGGAAACATTGCTGTCCCATGGAGAATTTGCTGTCCACTAGGACTCCAAGGTCTTTCTCCTGGAGCGGCTCTCCAGCAGGGCAGCCCTAACCTGTATTGATGCTTGTTGTTATTCCTCCCCAGGTGCAGGACCCTGCACTTGTCCTTACTGAACTTCATGAGGTTTGCCTTCACCCAGCTCTCCAGTCTGTCCAGATCTCATTGGATGGCTGCACAGCCACACACCCCCACAGCCCCAGTTTTATATCATCAGCAAACTTGCTGAGGGTACACTCAGACCCCAGCTATAATTTATAAACATTTCACCTTTAATCTCAGAAACTTTCCCCTTCTTTATTGCACAGGTAAACATGGGGGTTTAATTTTTTTCTCCTTAATCTGCTGATGTCAGTAGCATTCATTTATGCCTGAGTTTATAACAAGAGGACACAGTCTGAGGCTGTGCCAGGGGAGATTTAGGCTGGATGTTAGGGAGAAGTTCTATACAGAGAGAGTGATTGCCCATTAGAATGGGCTGCCAGTGGAGGTGGTGGAGTCCCCATCATTGGAGGTGTTCAGGAGGAGACTTGATGGGTGCTTGGTGCCATGGTTTAGTTGTTTAGGTGGGTTGGATTGGTTGATGGGTTGGATGCGGTGATCTTGAAGGTCTCTTCCAACCTGGTCTATTCTATTCTATTCTATTCTATTCTATTCTATTCTATTCTATTCTATTCTATTCTAGGTTGGACTCGATGATCTGAAAGGTCTTTCCCAACGTGGTTAATTCCATTCCATTCTATTCTATTCTATTCTATTCTATTCTATTCTATTCTATTCTATTCTATTCTATTCTATTCTAGATTTCCAAAGCAGAGTAACACCAACACACATCAAACACTTAAATTCCATTAAACCCAAAGATGATAAAATAATGCAAAGGAAACTGGGAGAACTAAATCTGTGAGAAGAGCTGAATGCCTGCAGTGGCACTTCTTTCCCAATATGAAGAACAAAACAAACAGGAAGGCTTTGCTGGCAAAAGTAAACTTTGCAAATAAGATCTGGGTTGTTGGGGTTTTTTTTCCTTCCATAAAATATTGACTATTCTTTAAAAATACATGAAAATCAAGCTTAAACTGTGGTCTATGTGAAAAAAATATATCTGTATTTGTTTCAAATGTTGCTTTTCAGTAAGTGTGACTGTCAGCTGGTTTTCTCTAGAATATGTATTGTTATTCTTAGTTATTTGGAGAGGACACTATCCAAATATTGGCTCTCTGTGGTTTTCCATTCTTCTTTCCTTATAAAACATGGACATTTTTTTTTTCTTTCAGCTTTTAAAGGAGGAGAGGCTGAGGGAGCTGGGGTTGCTTAGCCTGGAGAAGAGGAGGCTCAGGGGAGACCTTTTTGCTGTCTACAACTACCTGAAGGGAGGTTGTAGCCAGGTGGGGGTTGGTCTCTTCTCCCAGGCAACCAGCACCAGAACAAGAGGACACAGTCTCAAGCTACACCAGGGATGGTTTAGGCTTGAGGTGAGGAGAAAGTTCTTCACAGAGAGAGTTGTTAGCCATTGGAATGTGCTGCCCAGGGAGGTGGTGGAGTCACCATCCCTGGAGGTATTCAAGAGGGGATTGGACGTGGCACTTGGTGCCATGATTTAGTCATGAGGTCTGTGATGATGGGTTGGGCTTGATGATCTTTGAGATCTCTTCCAACCTTGGTGATTCTGTGATAACAAGGAATATCATTTGGAAATTTTATTTTGTCCATCCTCTCTTTTTTAATAAGGATAAGTAAAAAAGTGGAGAACATAAGGATGAAAACTGTTTAGCAGCACCTTATATTTAAGAAAGGTTTACATATCCTTGTAACAGAAAGAAATTAAAACAGGTGTTTCTGATTTGTTGCTCTTTTCCACTCTTTTTAAAAAACACTCCTTTTTTCCAGCTTCTTCCAATGAGAAAGCCAAGGCAAGCAAATTCTTGGCCTCATTCCATTTAACTTTTAAAATTTTACTTTCCTGCTCCATCTTTGGAAATTAAAGTAAGAAAAGAAACAAAGGAGCTGTCCCACGGAAAGAGATAAATCTTGAAAGGTAGTGTGAGTAGGCCACTACCGAATTTTCTCACAAGATTTAGAATAGAATAGAAACAGAATAGCCTGGAGAAGAGGAGGCTCGGGGGAGACCTTATTGCTCTCTACAACTACCTCAAATGAGGTTGGGGACAGGTTGGTCTCTTCTCCCAGGCAGCCAGCGCCAGAACAAGAGGACACAGTCTCAGGCTGCCCCAGGGGAGGTTTAGGCTGCAGGTTAGAAAGAAATTCTACACAGAGAGAGTGATTGCCCATTGGAATGGGCTGCCTGGGGAGGTGGTGGAGTCACCTTCATTGGAGGTGTTCAGGAGGAGACTTGATGGGGTGCTTGGTGCCATGGTTTGGTTGTTTAGGTGGGTTCGATTGGTTGATAGGTTGGATGCAATGATCTTGAAGGTCTCTTCCAACCTGGTCTATTCTATTCTATTCTATTCTATTCTATTCTATGCTATCACATGTTCAATATAAGGCTACAGACACTCACAGGTCTTCATATATTTACTCACTAGCTTGATCTTCACACTGATCACGATAGGATGTGCCTTAAGGAATTGCAGGACTCTGAAAGCAGGGATAAAAACCAGTGATAAAGTCTAGAATTGATGGATGAGGATCTGGTGAGGGAACATACAAACCAACTGGACACACAGAAATCTGTGGGACCTAACAGAGGAGTCAAACAGCACCAGAGCAAGAGGATACAGTCTCAAGCTGCTCCAGTGGAGGTTTAGGCTGGATCTTAGGAAGAAATTCTTCACAGAAAGATTGATTGGCCATTGGAATGGGCTGCCTGGGGAGGCGGTGGAGTCACTGTCCCTAGAAGTGTTTAAAAAGAGACTGGATGGGGCGCTTAGTGCCATGGTTTAGTTGATAAGATGGTGTTGGGTGATAGGTTGGACTCGATGATCTTGAAGGACTTTTCCCACCTGGTTAATTCTGTGATTCTGAATAGAAAACAGACAATAGAAAACTTTCCAAGAAGTAAATTAGTGGAATATGTGTTGTTTTTAAATTCTCTATCCACTTGAATTTTTAATTTACTTTCCAGTCCTTTCACTCTTAATTATCTGCTCAGACGATAAGTGGTGTTGAGACGACACTTTGCTCAGATGCTTATCCATGAAGCAATGTGTTCACTCCTGTTGAGCTTCTCGTCCACCAGCACCCCCAAGTCTCTCTCCTCAGGGCTGCTTTCTATATCTCTCCTGTCTATCTACCATGACTTTATATAACACCTTTTTAAAACGCTGACTCTGAAATAAGCTGCCTAAATCATTCAACTTCTACCTGTTTTGTTGATTTTTATTTATTTTTTTGTAAACTCATGATCTTGGCATTTTCCAGCCTCTCAGCTGTTCTAGCCATTTTCTTGTGTAGTATAAATGGTACACATGCATTATTCCATGTGTAGGTATCACTTGAACTTGACTATACATCATCAATCTTGACTGACATAATCCTAGTATAGTATTAGTAGTAATAGAATCATAGAATCAATAAGGTTGGAAAAGACCTCAGAGATCATCAAGTCCAGCCTATTACCTAATACATAACACCTCATGACAACTGAACCATGGCACCAAGTGCCATGTCCAATCCCCTCTTGAACACTTCCAGAGACTGTGACTCCACCACCTCCCTGGGAAGCCCATTCCAAAGGCTAACAACTCTCTCTGTGAAGCACTTTCTCCTCACCTCAAGCTTAAACTTCCCCTGGCACAGTTTAAGACTGTGTCCTCTTGTTCTGGTGTTGGTTGCCTGGGAAGAGACCAACCCCCTCCTGGCTACAGCCTCCCTTCAGGTAGTTGTAGAGAGCAAGAAGGTCTCCCCATACCCTCCTCTTCTTCAGGCTAAACAACCCCAGCTCTCTCAGCCTCTTGTACTTGTGCTCCAGACCTCTCACCAGCCTTGTTTCCCTTCTCTGGACACGTTAAGTGTCTCAATGTCCTCCTTAAAATTGAGGAGCCCAGAACTGGAGACAGAGTTCAAGGTGTGGCCTAACCAGTGCTGAGTACAGGGGCACAGTGACTTCCCTGCTCCTTCTGGCCACACTATTCCTGATGTAGGCCAGGATGCCATTGACTTTCTGAGCCACCTGGGCACACTGAAGACTCATGTTCAGCCATCTCTCAACCAGTACTCCAAAAATCCCTTTCTGCCAGTCTGCTCTTCAGCCACTAAAACAGCAGCTACTGCAGCAGCAGTAGTAGTAAATTTATGATTATCCAGATGCACACACAGTAAATATGTATAACAGAGAAGGGAAAAACTGGATACAGTTTTCTATTCTACCGGGTATTTTGCTGAAGGAGCAAATCACAGTATCACAGTATCACAGTATAACCAAGGTTGGAAGAGACCCCAAGGATCATCAAGTCCAACCTGTCCCAACAGACCTCACAACTAGACCATGGCACCAAGCGCCACATCCAATCTCCCCTTGAACACCTCCAGGGACGGCGACTCCACCACCTCCCTGGGCAGCCCATTCCAATGACGAATGACTCGCTCAGTGAAGAACTTCCTCCTCACCTCGAGTCTAAACCTCCCCTGGCACAGCTTGAGACTGTGTCCCCGTGTTCTGGTGCTGGTTGCCTGGGAGAAGAGACCAACCCCCTCCTGTCTACAACCACCCTTCAGGTAGTTGTAGAGGGCAATGAGGTCACCTCTGATCCTTCTCTTCTCCAGGCTAAACAATCCCAGCTCCCTCAGCCTCTCCTCATAGGGCTTGTGCTCAAGGCCTCTCACCAGCCTTGTTGCCCTTTTCTGGACACGTTCAAGTATCTCGATGTCCTTCTTAAACTGAGGGGCCCAGAACTGGACACAGTACTCAAGGTGTGGCCTAACCAATGCAGAGTACAGGGGCAGAATGACCTCCCTGCTCCTGCTGGCCACACTATTCCCAATACAGGCCAGGATGCCATTGGCCTTCTTGGCCACCTGGGCACACTGTTGGCTCATGTTTAGGTGGGTGTCAATCAGCACCCCCAGGTCCCTCTCTGTTTGGCAGCTCTCCAGCCACTCTGACCCCAGCCTGTAGCTCTGCATGGGGTTGCCGTGGCCAAAGTGCAGCACCCGGCACTTGGACTTATTAATGCCATCCCATTGGACTCTGCCCATCTGTCCAGTCGGTCGAGGTCCTCTGCAGAGCCTTTCTACCCTCTAACTGACTAACATCTGTTCCCAACTTGGTGTCATCTGCAAACTTGCTGATGACTGACTCAACCCCCTCATCCATATCATCAATGAAGATGTTAAAGAGGATGGGGCCCAGCACCGATCCCTGGGGGACGCCGCTGGTGACTGGCCGCCAGCCGGACGCGGCACCATTCACCACCACTCTCTGGGCTCGGCCCTCCAGCCAGTTCCTAACCCAGCACAGAGTGTTGCGGTCCAAACCACGAGCTGACAGTTTAGCCAGCAGTTTACTGTGGGGGACGGTGTCAAAGGCCTTGCTGAAGTCCAGATAGACTACATCCACAGGCCTCCCCATGTCCACCAGACGGGTCACCTGATCATAGAAGGAGATCAGGTTGGAGAGGCAGGACCTGCCCTTCCTAAATCCATGTTGGCTGGATCTGAGCCCTTGGCCATCCTTCAGGTGCGCAGTTATTGCCTCCAGGATAATCTGTTCCATCACTTTCCCTGGCACTGAGGTCAGGCTGACTGGCCTGTAGTTTCCGGGCTCCTCCATCCGTCCCTTCTTGTGGATGGGGATCACATTGGCCAGTTTCCAGTCATCTGGGACCTCTCCAGTGAGCCAGGACTGGAGGAAAATGATGGAGAGCGGCTTGGCCAGCTCATCTGCCAGCTCTCTCAGCACCCTAGGATGGATCCCATCCGGTCCCATGGACTTGTGGGTGTCCAAGTGGCTCAGCAGGTCCCAAACTAATTCCTCATGGATTTCTGGGGCATTACACTGCTCCCCGACCCTATTACCCAGCTCAGGAGGCCACTCATCCTGGACTCCTGCCTTGCTGTTAAACATGGAGGCAAAGAAGGCGTTCAGGACCTCAGCCTTTTCCTCATCTTCGGTCACCGTGTTCCCCTCCAGGTCCAGTAAGGAGTGGAGGTTCTTCTTGCCCTTCTTTTTAGCGTTGATATATTTGTAAAATTGCTTTTTATTTTCTTTCACAGAGGTGGCCAGTTTCAGTTCTAACTGGGCCTTTGCCTCTCTAATTTATTCCTACATAATCTAACCACTTCTTCTTGAACCTACCTCGAGAAGCCTTCCCCCCCTTCCAAAGGTGATACAGCCTCTTTTTTCCCTTAATTCCCCCAGGAGCTGCTTGCTCATCCAGGCCGGTCGCCTTCCTGCCGGCTCATCTTTCGACACATGGGGACCGCCAGTTCCTGTGCCCTCAAGAGCTCCTTTTTGAAGTAGGTCCAACCCTCCTGGACCCCTCGGTTCATGAGGGTTGGTACCCAGGGAACTTTACAAATAAGTTTCTTAAAGAGGCTGAAGTTTGCCCTCCGGAAGTCCAGGGTGAAGGTTCTGTTGGTACTCCTCCCTATCTCCCTGCATATTGAAAACTTCACTATCTCGTGGTCACTGCACCTAGGCAGCCTCCCACGGTCACATCTCCACCATCCCTTCCCTATTGGAGAGCAGCAGGTCAAGCAGAGCCTGTCCCCTGGTAGGCTCGCTTAACAGCTGCGTTAGAAGCAGTCCTCTATTCGCTCCAGGAATCTTCTGGACTGCCTTCTCTCTGCTGAATTAAGTTCCCAGCAGATATCTGGCAGATTGAAGTCACCCACGAGGACAAGATCTGATGATCTTGAGACAGCCTCCAGTGTTTATAGAATATTCATCCATCTCCTCATCCTGGTTGGGTGGTCTATAACAGACTCCAACCAGGATGTCAATTTGTGGGTTGCCCTCTGATTTTAACCCACAGGCTCTCAATTCCCTCATCTTCCACCTCAAGTTCAGAGGCAGAAAGTGTCTCCCTAATATACAAAGCCACCCCTCCTCCTCTTCTCCCTCTCCTATCCCTCCTAAAGAGCCTGTAACCCCCCAGTGTAGCACTCCAATCGTGCGTGTTGTCCCACCATGTTTCTGAGATGGCAACTATATCATAGTTGCCCTGGTGGATTAGGACCTCCAGCTCCTCTTGCTTATTGCCTAGGCTGCGTGCATTGGTGTACATGCACTGCAGCTGGGCTCCCGACCTCTCAGTTGACCCTACCTTGTGCCCTACTCTTACCTCTGCAGAGGGACCGATGTCTTCACCCTTCCCTCCCTCCTTCCCCTCCTTAAGCCACTTGAGGATCTGGTCCTTTTTATAGCCATCATTCTATATGACATTTTGAAATCTTACATAATTCAGTTGCTGAGACAGGACCTATTTGGATAGGACATCTCTTCTTTACCATTTTCAGTGCATTAAAAAGTTTATCACAAAGGCATTCAGTAATACTAGGGTTAATATTTTACGATATGTTCATCCTATCATCTGTCACACGCAGAACTTAAGTGCAGTTTAAGTAATCTTGTTGAATGATGAAAGCCTCTGGTGTATATAGTACCAAATATTAATTCCTTATGTTAAACCATGTGGAATGGAATGGAATGGAATAGAATAGAATTGAATTGAATTGAATTGAATTGAATTGAATTGAATTGAATTGAATTGAATTGAATTGAATTGAATTGAATTGAATTGAATTGAATTGAATTGACCAGGCTGGAAAATACTATTGAGATCATTGAGTCCAACCTATCATCCAACACTATCTAATCAACTAAACCACGGCACCAAGCACCCCATCCAGTCTCTTCCTAAACACCTCCAGTGATGGTCACTCCACCACCTATTGTTTGCTCATAACCTTGCAACAGATGTTTAGAATGAAATGAAAAGTGTCAAAACAGAGTATTCTATTGAAAGACAACCAAACTGAAATAATGAATGCTTTTCTAAGGTCTATTATTCTTAGAATGTTCCAAAGACCACTGGAATCAAAGGCAGATATTCCAGAAGCTCTCTGAGTTTCACACTGATATCTTATTGTGCCTTTCTATGGCATTTTGATAATAGGGAGTACCTGAGCAGTTTGGAATTAAAATGAAAGTGCAAAAATAAGGATTTGTCTTAGGAAACAGCCAAGATATCTGTGAAAGAAAAAGTCCTGATGTAATCTCAAAGATTTTGCCTATGAGCTCAAAAGTAAAGGATTTGTAAATAAAGAGAGATATATAATTCCACCTAATTTGATAGCTGCCTGGTTAACTGTAGCAAAAGTTGGGGGTGGGAGGGTGGATGTGGTTTAATTCTTGCTAATTCTTTTTTTTTCTCTCTTTCTTTTTAACAGAGCAGGTAATGCTTTGAAAGGAAATCAAACAAATTAGAACTGACTCTGGAGGGTACACAGACTAATATTTAAAGAACATCTGCAGTTTAGTACCCACCTGGACGAAGCAGCAGTCATTGCGAATTAGGTTAAATGTCAATGTAAATTACAGAGTGGTTTAAACTTCATCTTACTTTCTGTGTTTAATGTTTTAAACAGCAGTTCATTTGAAGTTTAATGACAGTGTATCTATGCATATTTCATTAAAGAAGGAATGCCAAACACAGAGTTTCTAAAAGCCTTAGTTTTGACCCTGTGCAAAGTTGTTTCAGTACTTTAGAAGCACTGGAAATGCAATATGAACACTGAATTCAGTAATGGGTCTCTACACTTTCCAACATTTTTCAGCAGACCTGGCTCACTGGAGAGGTCCCAGAAGACTGGAAGCTGGCCAACGTGGTGCCCATCCACAAGAAGGGCCGGTTGGATGAGCCAGGGAATTATAGGCCTGTCAGCCTGACCTCAGTGCCAGGCAAGATTATGGAACAGGTCATCTTGAGTGCGATCATGCAGCACTTACAGGATGGCCAAGGGATCAGGCCTAGCCAGCATGGCTTTAGGAAGGGCAGGTCCTGCCTGACCAACCTGATCTCCTTCTATGATCAGGTGACCCGCCTGGTTGATGTGGGGAGGCCTGTGGATGTGGTCTACCTGGACCTCAGCAAGGCCTTGGACACTGTCCCCCACAGCAAACTCCTGGCCAAGCTGGCAGCCCATGGCTTGGACAGGAGCACACTGTGTTGGGTTAGGAACTGGCTGGAGGGCCGAGTCCAGAGAGTGGTGGTGAATGGTGCCACATCCGGCTGGCGGCCAGTCACTAGTGGTGTGCCCCAGGGATCGGTGCTGGGCCCCATGCTCTTCAACATCTTTATTGATGATCTGGATGAGGGCATCGAGTCCATCATCAGTAAATTTGCAGACGACACCAAGCTGGGGGCAGGAGTTGATCTGCTGGAGGGCAGAGAGGCTTTGCAGAGGGACCTCGACAGGCTGGACAGATGGGCAGAGTCCAACGGCATGAGATTGAACACATCCAAGTGCCGGGTTCTGCACATTGGCCACAGCAACCCCATGCAGTGCTACAGGCTGGGGTCAGAGTGGCTGGAGAGCGGCCAGGCAGAGAGGGACCTGGGGGTGCTGGTTGATTGTAGCTGAACATGAGCCTGCAGTGTGCCCAGGCAGCCAAGAAGGCCAATGGCATCCTGGCCTGCATCAGAAAACAGTGTGGCCAGCAGGAGCAGGGAGGTCATTCTGCCTTGTACACTGCACTGGTTAGGCCGCACCTTGAGTCCTGTGTCCAGTTCTGGGCCCCTCAGTTTAGGAAGGATGTTGTCTTACTGGAGCGTGTCCAGAGAAGGGCAACAAAGTCGGTGAGGGGTTTGGAACACAAGCCCTATGAGGAAAGGCTGAGGGAGCTGGGGTTGCTTAGCCTGGAGAAGAGGAGACTCAGGGGTGACCTTCTTGCTCTCTACAATTACCTGAAGGGAGGTTGTAGCCAGGCAGAAGTTGGTCTCTTCTCCCAGGCAGCCAGTACCAGAACAAGAGGACACAGTCTCAGGCTGCGCCAGGGGAGGTTTAGACTGGATGTTAGGAAGAAGTTCTATACAGAGAGAGTACGGGCTGCCTGTGGAGGTGGTGGAGTCACCTTCATTGGAGGTGTTCAGGAAGAGGCTTGATGGGGTGCTTGGTGCCATGGTTTAGTTGTTTAGGTGGGTTGTATTGTATTGTATTGTATTGTATTGTATTGTATTGTATTGTTGTATTGTATTTAGGTGGGTTGGATTGGTTGATGGGTTGAACACGATGATCTTGAAGGTCTCTTCCAACCTGGTGGTGTATTGTATTGTATTGTATTGTACACCACCACAGGTTATATTTTCAAAGAAATTAGAAACAACCCTAAGGAGAAGAAATACTCATGTGTAGATAGCACTTCCAAAAGCTTTCCACTCCTGCAGCTAACTTTACATGATTTGAATTGTCACCCATAGTCTAGCATTGAAGCAAATATCACCTACTGACCTACAGGATACATTTAATGGCTAAAAGGTAATATGTGGAGCCATGGTAGAGTGTTTTGTTTTGTGAAGTCTTTTTCAGTAATGAAATCAAACATCAAAGCAATTTTTGCAAATGATTCCTGTTAAATACACAGCATAAGTCAGAAGTGGTAGTGTAGAGATTTAGCCACAGCACTCTACTTTGTGACTAATTAGATGTTTTTCTCTAGATCAACAAAATCCATTCCAGAAAGTTATATTTCTGTGCTGGAAAATAAATTCTTCCTCTCTTACCTCTTGTTACCTACTCTCATTAAATCACTTCTCTCTGCAGCTCACCAGTTCCCTCATTTACCTCTCATTGTGCCAGAACTGACTGAGAAAACACTTTAAGTGCTGGACTTCAGCTGTAGCCCAGCTCAGTCAGTTCAGTAAATCAGTCAGCCCTGCCCTCATCTTTGAGTAGCACTCCAGTTCAGCTCCATACAAAGTAGTAAACCCCCAGCTCCCCTCACCTTCCCCTGCACACTCTTCAAAGAACCTACAGAATTTCTTTCTATGTAATGAATTGAGAGACTAAACAAACAAATCACTTCGTGGCATCAAATACTCCTCACCCTTTCTACCCAAGGAAGTAGTTCACATCCCAGAAATTCGTTTTCTTCTAATTCTTGGTTATAACTACCTTTGGATCCACAGTGCTTGACAAAGACAGCAGAGAGAGCTTTCCTAGAAGGAGTACAAATAGGTTTTATAGGCAACACTTAGTGTGGTTTTCACTCCTCAAAATATGTAAATAAATGACTATATGTAGACTTAAGGTCTCCATAATCAGTCATTCTGAGATACACACGGCTTGCTGTTTATTAGTCAGCTATACACATTGAAGGGAAGGAATGAGGAAGTTATCATAGAATCATAGAATCAACCAGATTGGAAAAGACCTCAGAGATCATCAAGTCCAACCTATTATCTAATACCTAATACCTCATGACTAATGAAACCCTGGCTTCAAGTGCCACGTCCAATCCTTTTTTGAACACCTCCAGGGACAGTGATTCCACCACCTCCCTGGGCAGCATATTCCAATAGCCAATTACTCTTTCTGTGAAGAACTTTCTGCTCACCTTGAGCCTGAACTTCCCCTGGCACAGCTTGAGACTGTGTCCTCTTGTTCTGGTGCTGGTTGCCTGGGAGAAGAGACCAACCCCCCGCACTGTCTACAACCTCCTTTCAGTGTGCATTTCATACTGTCTTAATACAATTGCAAACTTATGAGCTATTTAATATGAACAATTCCTGTTATTATGTCCATTTTAATCCAAATTCAATGGAAAAAGTATTTCTAAGACAATTTCAGTTTTGCAGTTATGTAATCATCCATTACACTTTTTTTCCAGGCTTCTCCATGCACTGTTGTTCAAATGTGGTGAAATATATGATGATATTGATTCTGTTCCAATCAGGAAAATACACAGAGGAAAAGTACAGCTGTGAACCAGGTCTTGTGGATGCCCCTCACATCTGCTTCCTGTCTTCTCACTCTTTATACAAATGCATTCATCCACTAGAATGTCAGCAAAGCCTTTCTGTTTTTTTAATGTTCTTGGCTGGTGAGCAGAGTCCATAAATAGGAAGGCTGAAAATGAGCATGAAGCAGCAAGAGAAGGACGTTAACATAACTTTTAGAGATCATGGTAACACGATAGGTTGGATATTTACTATACTGCAAGAAAGTACTTTGTCTAGCTGGTGTGTGCATTTCAGCTGTGCAGCTTGCGTGACCAGACAAAAATTGATCTTCTAAGGCAGGCGTATGCATATAAAATAAGCAATGGTCATTTGTTTCTTTTATGTAGCCCAAGATCTCTTACATGGAGGCTTCTTTCTGCTTATGATCAACAAAGAGGTTTTGCCACTCTCTCTGCGGTTCAGATGTAGAGAAAGGAAGTAGAAAAGGTATCAGGAACCATGAAGATTAACACATCGAAGTGCTGGGTTCTACACATTGTCCACAATAAACCCATGCAGCACAACAGGCTGGGTCTCAGGGGAGACCTTATTGCTGTCTACAACTTCCTGAAGGGAGGTTGTAGCCAGGTTGGGACTGGTCTCTTCTCCCAGGCAACCAGCACCAGAACAAGAGGACACAGTCTCAAGCTGTGCCAGGGGAGGTTTAGGCTGGATGTTAGGAACAGTTCTTCCCAGAAAGAGTGACTGGCCATTGGAATGGGCTGCCCAGGGAGGTGGTGGAGTCACCATCACTGGAGGTGTTTAGGAAGAGACTGGATGGGGTGCTTGGTGCCATGGTTTAGTTAGAATAGAACAGAAAAGAACAGAATAGTTGATTAGATGGTGTTGGATGATAGGTTGCACTTGATGATCTTGAAGATCTTTTCCAACCAGTCAATTCTGTATTCTGAGATTAGACAGTGTAGTGACTCTACTATTCCTTTTACAATATGAAAAAAATGACCCTAAAAAATAGCAAAGGTATTAAAAGTATGTTTGCACTACTTGGTGTTGATGGCTAGGTTGTTCTGAATTTGGTTTGCCACGTGGACCACCCCAATAATTCTCTGTTATTATCTTGCACTGAAGTCATCTACTATCCAAAAAATCATTTTTTAAATAAGAGAGATTTGTCTCTCCTATTTTTACATACCCACAATGTAGATGTTGGAGTGAGTCACTCCAAGGTCAATAAGGAACATTGGAACAAGGGGAAAAAAATAGACACATTTTGAGGACAAATTCATCTGACCTATTTTAGACCTCTGAATGTTTCTCTTTTCTAGGTTGCTCACTGTTAGTAAGCATGCCAAAAAGGGGCAGAGGGGCTAGGGGATTATGGTCTCTAGATGGGAACATAAAATTGTGCCAGTGCTCCTGATGAATCTCTGGCCCTAAAGGCTGGGGAAGTTTCAGATGATTCCAAGTTTGACAGAAGTTTCAAAGTGCAGGGAAAAGTGTATCTCTGATGTGAAAGAAAGCAGCATCTTCAGCATGAAAGTGGGATGGGATGGGATGGAATGGAATGGAATGGAATGGAATGGAATGGAATGGAATGGAATGGGATGGGATAGAATGGAATGGAATGGGATGGGATGGGATAGAATAGAATAGAATAGAATAGAATAGAATAGAATAGAATAGAATAGAATAGAATAGAATAGAATAGAATTAACCAGGTTGGAAAAGACCTTGGAGATCATCAAATCCAACCTATCATCCAACACTGTCTAATCAACTAAACCATGGCACCAAGCATCCCATCCAGTCTGTTCCTAAACACCTCCAGTGATGGTGACTCCACCACCTCCCTGGGCAGCCCATTCCAATGGCAAATTTTCACACCCAACAGTGATTTGCTTACATGTTACCACTTTCTGTTCAAAATCTGTGGAAAATTTTAAAGGTACAGCCTAAAACTACCTCAAAGGTCTTCACAGAATCATAGAATCAATAAGGTTGGAAGAGACCTCAAAGATCATCAAGTTCAACCTGTCACCCAAGACCTCATGACTACTAAACCATTAAGGTTCTTCATTAAATGAAACACAAGGAAAGCAAAACATCTCATTTCCTGTTTATCAGCCTCCTCCCTCCAGAAAAGCAAACCATTCTTGACTATATTTGTCAAATTCTCCAAAGCAAAAATGCTAATTTTGGTAAATTCTGCAAATTCCATAGTTTCAAAATACAGTCTGACTGGTTTACTTTTTAAATGCTTGTTTAGATTCAAACAGTGGGTAGCAAGGGGTGAAAGCAATGAAACAGAGAGGGAAAGAACTCTGAAACTCAAGCCAGCTGTTGCTGTTGCATCCCCTTTCAGGTGCAGAAGTCGTTCTTTTGGTAGCTATCATTGAAACACCAGCTCTAAGTACTCTGCTATTCTTCTCAGTAAGGTCAGACATCAACAATATGCTCAAATTTGCTTGCAAAAATAAATAACCTATTCTGGGAAAGTCTATCCATATAATTATAGATTTCTACACTGCCACAATATCATATATTGCCCATGATTGTTCATTTAGTAGTGTTTTAATTCTCTGAATTGCTTTTTTGGCCATCTCACAGCTCTCTGACAGGTTGGTGGTTTGTTGGGGTTTTTTTTGAGTTGATGCAGTTCTCAGCTTGGTAAATCTTGGTAATATTGTCCTGAGTAAATATGTCCATCAAATTAGATCCAGTCAGTAAGAGTCACTGGGTTTGGCAGCCTGCAAACTAGTTTTGTAGGGGTCAATCACCATTCCTAATTTGTGTTTGGTGGGTTTTCCAGACTGTTAATTATTTAGATTCAAATCGTTCCCTAGTCTTTGTGACCACCTCTTTCATAGTCACTCAGAATCATTTTATGTATGTGTGTTTCCCTGTGTGCTACCTCTTACTGCAGCTAGTTGCAGCAATCCCCTTTCTGAGCACATGAAAAGTGCTTCCTGACTATGAGAATACTTTATAAAAATACTTGCACTTTTGTCATCTCATTTACGGCAAACCACTTTGAAAGCCCCAATATCAAATTTGCAGCAGTGATGGCCACCTGTGGGTTTCTTAGGCTTCAGCCTCACCTGCACACAAATGAAAAGCAGTCATGCTTCCTTTACCTTTATTCTTTCTTTCTGACCTTCTTCCCCCACCCCAGTCTGGATAAAGATATGTGCATCCACTAATACCTGAAGGAAATGGACATTCCACCTCCCTGCGTGCCAGACTCGTGTCAATTTGGGACCTCAAAATTTATGCTGCATTTCAGAACTTTTTCCCAGATTTAAGGGACATAAAGAGCTAAAAGCTCCAGAATAACCAAAAGCAATCCATGCTGTAAGTGTTGCCAGAGTTGAAAATCTACAAGAGCTATTTCTTGCTCTGCAGCATCACAACTGGACTGTGAAAAAGACAGAGGCTCAGCGATAGATCACACAGAGCTCTTTGCCAGCATCCCACAGGAGCAAAGATCGACCGAGGTAAAGAAATCCCATAGAAAAGGTTTAACCTAGTTTTTTTCACAGTGCAGAAATGTATTTTGCCACGTAGTGCTTGGTCTGATGCAGAATGCAGTCAGACAAGACAGATTGAACCAGTTTAATAGCTTGCTGCCTCTGGAAGACCACTCCCCCAAGCCGGCTCTGCTGTTCATCCTGCCCCTTAGTGAGCAAATTCCATTACCTAATAAATCAGAAAGAGGGAGCAAAGGAAGGGATTTCTACTGGACAGGCAAATTGTGTTTTCTCAGTGAGGAAAACATGAGCGAGACCACAGATACTCCCAGGGAGTGAGTGCATAGATGGAGCAGGAGTGGTGATGGGAGGTTATGTCAGTTTAGCAGGCTTTTCTGGGTACCATTTCAAAGGATGCTGACACACCACGTTTATACTTCCTGTGCTGAAAGGATCCATGAAATACCCAGGAACCATGATATAATAGAATGATAGCATAAATTAGATGAGACATGGTAACTAACTTAAGCTCTAAATTAACTCTTCTGGAAATCATGGCAGAGAGGCTACAGGACAGTGCAAAAATTAAAATACTGACTTTATTTATCTATCTCAGCATCAATGGCAATTTTTCCCCTCCTTGGAAAGCTTGCCTGCCTTTTATTCAAGAGGTATAGCCTCAGGACTATGAAAAACAGAAATGTTCCACAGTAAGTTCTTGTGAGGACAGTAACATGCTTTTTCCTACCCTGAATAGCACCTGATAGGTGTAGCTGTCTCTAAGGGGCATGCAGCCTGCCTCCATCACTGAAGACAACCTGTGATCACCAGCATTACTCCAGGGAAACATTTCTGGCACCAGAGAGTCGTGCAGGAGAATTATTTAAGGACCAAGTATAATACATTCAGGATAGTGGGGACTAAGCCATTCAGTCACTGCTTCTTGTGGCTTCCTGAATTCAGCCAGTGCCATCCTAATCCATAAAATAAAAGTGGAATAAAATATTCAAAGACAGAGATGTATTAGAATTTACATTACTAGAATTAACCAGGTAAGAAAAGACCTTTGAGATCGAGTCCAACCTAGCATCCAACACTATCTAATCAACTAAACCATGGCACCAAGTGCCTCATCCAGTCTCTTTCTAATCACAACTTCAGGCAACAGGTTAAGTTCAAGAGCATCATTTCTAAAGAACAGGGATCCAGTTCAAGGTAAATATGAATGAAGGATGCTCTGCAGATGTAATGCTTTTTCTCTCTGCACCATTTATGCACCTTCCACTGCTTGCAACATTTAAACCGCCAGTGGTACTGAAACATCTCTAGCCTGCATCTGTGGTATGCTTTGGTTTTGCTTGTATGATGGGAATTAAACTGGTCATCAGATTGGGGTTGAGAAGGGTCACAAAGGGAGGGACACTGGGGTCAAGGATGTGGCAGGGACTTTTTCTACTTTTTAGCATGAGGCATGGCCATGTCTCTAAGATCATTTGGGAATCTTTACCTATTAGATTACTTGCTATAGGCAGAACAGTGTTGGTGCCCTCTGATTCTCTTACTTTTTTCCAGTGTCGCATTATGATTTCTAACAAGTCATGTGGCTTTTGGCCTACTTTATGTGAGTAGTGGGCACTGAGAAGTGCTCTGTAGCTGGTAGTGGGTGGGGAACTGGTCTCTGCATCTAGAATAGAATTCTAGAATAGAATTAACCAGGTTGGTTTGAGATCATCCAGTCCAACCCACCATCCAACACCATCTAATCAACTAAACCATGGCACCAAATGCTCCATTCAGTCTCTTCCTAACCACCTCCAGTAGTGGTGACTCAACCACCTCCCTGGGCAGCAACAACCAACAACCCTTCTCCTTTCCATGCTCCTATGTGCAGCTCTCATTACTCTTTCCAGACAACCCATAGTGATGCCCAGATGTTCTGCAGGCTGACCATCATTTCAGTAGTCCTAACTGGTAAGAGCAGAAGCAAGCACTGAGGTATGACCCTGGAGGTGTTCAAAAAGGGATTGGATGTGGCACTTGAGGCCATGGTTTTGTGGCCATGAGGTCTTGGGTGACAGATTGGACTTGATGATCTCTGAGGTCTTTTCCAACCTTATTGATTCTGTGATTCTATGACACGATGTGGTTTCGAAGTCTCACAGATTGCTGATGAGGTACCTGATTCTTTGCAAGTAAACAGTCTCTTCCTCCCCTCCTTTTCTTATTAATTCTTCTAAAAAGTAATTTGCATAGGAAACAGATAGGCATGTACAATTTCCTAGTGGAGAAGTTGGAAATAGTATGGCTGATGAAATTTATATTCCAATTCATCTCATTCAAAGGTAAACAGTTAAATTAGGTCACATGAACTGTCATGTAAATGCCTGTTTCTCTCCAGTGCTACAAGAGAGCAAAGGTTGCCTAGTTTAGATGCATTCAGAACATCTAATTAGCAGAAATCTAGAATTAGCTGAAAATATTCCAGCACTTCACTGTCTGGAAGCACTATAGTAAAAATTGAACACGCAGATGCTTACTTGGTTTCCTTTACTCACAGAACCAAAGAAATGGTCAAGTCTGTTGGTCAAGTCTCTTGTCAGCCTTAGCCTGGAGAAGAGGAGGCTCAGGGGAGACCTTATTGCCATCTACAACTACCTGAAGGGAGGTTGTAGCCAGGTGGGGTTGGTCTCTTCTCTCAGGCAACCAGCACTAGAACAAGAGGACACAGTCTCAAGCTGCACCCAAGGGAGGTTTAGGCTGGATGTTAGGAAGAAGTTCTTCACAGAAAGAGTGATTTGCCATTGGAATGGGCTGCCCAGGGAGGTGGTGGAGTCACCATCACTGGAGGTGTTTAGGAAGAGACTGGATGAAGCACTTGGTGCCATGGTTTAGTTGATTAGATGGTGTTGGGTGATAGGTTGGACTCGATGATCTGAAAGGTCTTTCCCAACCTGGTTAATTCCATTCCATTCCATTCTATTCCATTCTATTCCATTCTATTCCATTCCATTCCATTCCATTCCATTCCATTCCATTCCATTCCATTCTATTCTATTCTATTCTATTCTATTCCATTCCATTCCATTCCATTCCATTCCATTCCATTCTAATACAGCTTCCCATTTCTCTAGACTCTTTTGTTATAAAGCATGTTTACTAACAAATGAGTGTCAATAAGGGTCTTTCAGCAAGTACTGTCCTTCAGGCAGCTTTGTGACAAAGCCCAGGAGCAGTTCTCAAAACAAATACAGCTATGGGAGCTGTGGCTCATCAAACAGAAAGGAAAATAAACTTTCTTGAACCAACATGTTTCATGTGATTTTTTGGTTTTCCCAAGTACTTCACAACTTTCTGAGATGTTAACAGTATATTAATTTTCCCATGTGGCATGTTATATTCAGGTTAAATCAAAACTCATTGATTTTGTCTAGGTAATGGGTCTGTAACATACTGTACAATTGCATATTAACTACTCTTTGTAAGAAGAATTAAGAAAAGGACAGAACATCAAGAAAAATACCTGTGATTAAATTAGTTAAGAATTACTGGTTGGGTTGGGCTGGTTTGTTGGGGTTTTGTTTTGTTTTGCTGTGGGTTTTGTTTCCTGTATTATAGTGGTTGGGACCTTGCAGAGAATAAATAAAAGCTTTTATGAAAAGAGACATATATCTGGTCTATAAATACATTGCTTCAGCACAGTCTCTTGAGTTATTTTGATAGTGCATTCAGCCACTGCCATGACAATTTCCCCAGCTCTTCTCATCTCTTTTTATTTAAAAACAAAATAGTGTTAAGAAGAAGCTTGAATGAGAGAATACTGGATGAAAAACAATTGGACATCTTTCTCTAAAGAATGGGACAAGGCAATGGCACATGAGGAGAGCTTCTCACCTCCATGCACAGTAGTTGCCACAGAGTGAAGAGGATCACCTAAACAGATGTATTATATAACAAAGGTCCTTATAACAGAGGTCCTTACCTCTCCATTCAGAGAATCAAATTAAACCAATGTTGGAGAGCAATCACAGTCTCTCTGCCACCCATGCTTGAAAGATTTCTTTGCTCATGAGGAAAAGAAAGCAGAGAGAGACCTGCAAGTCTAAAAATACACTACCTTATTTCAGTTTCAAAATCATTTGACAAGTGCTACTGCCACTCTGCACTTGGACCCTATAGTACACCCCATAATAACAGATCAGCTTTGTGGCTCAGCAGCAGTGAAATATTTAGTCAATTCAGTACTGAAAGGGCACTTCTTAGAAATTTCCCAATTGCCATCTCGTTGGAGATCACAGCTTTTCTACAGTTAATATAAACTATTGGCAGACTCAGATAAGAAAATTACCACACCAGTTCAAGTTGTAATTTAAAGCCTATTTTCATTTTGCACTCCTGAGTTTCCTTAGGAAGAAAGGAATACACCACCAATGGTTTTGGAATCACATCCTGTTAGATCAAAGGTCTTTTCCAACCTGGTTAATTCTATTCTATTCTATTCTATTCTATTCTATTCTATTCTATTCTATTCTATTCTATTCTATTCTATTCTATTCTATCCTATCCTATCCTATCCTATCCTATCCTATCCTATCCTGTTGTGTTCTCTTCTGTTCTATTCTATTCTATTCTATTCTATTTAAAGCAAATCAGATGAAACCATGCAGACAAACATAAAATATTTTTTTAAGCATGCAATCCTTAATGAAGGCTGCAAAATATGTCTTAGGTCATATTGACAGAATTCCATTCTGGAACCTCAGTAAAATCACTGGGACAAAATGGTGATGATAGCATGAACCATGAGCAGGCTGGTGAAAATCTGGGCTGGCCCCTTTCCACCCCTTCTTTCTCACTATTATCAATTTTCAAAGCCAATGAACAGAAAATGTAAAACTAAGGTGGCCCTCAATTTAAGAAGGACATTGAAGCACTTGAACTTCTCCAGAGAGGGGCAATGAGATTGGGGAGAGGCCTTGAGCACAAGCCCTACGAGGAGAGGCTGAGGGGGCTGGGATCGTTTAGCCTGGAGAAGAGGAGGCTCAGGGGAGGCATTATTGCTCTCTACAACTATCTGAATGGAGGCTGTAGCCAGGAGGGGGTTGGTCTCTTCTCCCAGGCAAGCAGCACCAGAACAAGAGGACACAGGCTCAAGCTGCACCAGGGGAAGTTTAGGCTCGAGGTGAGGAGAAAGTTCTTCACAGAGAGAGTTGGAATGTGCTGCCCAGGGAGGTGGTAGAGTCACCGTCCCTGGAGGTGTTCAAGAGGGGATTGGATGTGGCACTTGGTGCCATGGTTTAGTAGTCATGAGGTGCTGGGTGACAGGTTGGATTTGATGATCTCTGAGGTCGTTTCCAACCTTATTGATTCTATGATTCTATTCTATGATTCTATTCTAGGGCTTGTTTGGGGAAACTCTTTGAGATCTTCTTGCCTGATTGTCAGAGAACTTATACAGAAGAAAACATCTCCATTCATATCCATGTAAGAAGTTTTTCAGGAAATGGTGAATAGGCTTGAATTTTACTTGGAGGAAATAAAACACTGTGGTTTGTCCTAGCACTTTTTTCCCTACAAATCATAATTGTAGCTTTTTCCATCCATTACTGATAGTAATTTTGTCAGCTTGATGGCAATCATAAACAATGTTGTAACTTCCATGTTTGGAACTAGTGTAAGAAAACTTACACTAGTTCCAAACATGGTCAATTTCAGCTGCCTTTTACAGAAACAAGCACCCAGGTATTATATTATGAGCAGCAAAAGCTAATGATATTAAAAACTAATGACAAAGCAAATTATTCTTGTTAAAAAATGCATTGCAAACCAAGGGATGAACATTTTGAGAGGATAAATTAATATAATGTTTGACTATAGCAAAACAATGAGGGAAGGAGATAAGAATAAAGAGAAGGAGACCAGAAGGTAATTCAAGGGCAGAGGGAGAAGAGCACAAACGCTGATCTGCATTTCTGCTGTGTCTCTGAGCAAGAGCACTCAGGAAAAGCAGGTCAGCTTACCAGTTGGTGGACCATGCAACTGTTTGATGCTGAACCCTCCTAAGGGTGCCCTATCTGTGTAGCACACATGTCCAAGTTCTTCACCGTGAGGGTGGTGAGGCCCTGGAATGGGTTGTCCAGGGAGGTGGTTGAGGCCCCATCCCTTGAGGTGTTTAAGACCAGGCTGGATGAGGCTCTGGCCAGCCTGATCTAGTGTAGAGTGTCCCTGCCCATGGCAGGGGGGTTGGAACTAGATGATCCTTGTGGTCCCTTCCAACCCTAACTGAAACTATGAAACTATGAAACTAAGGAAGAGTAGCAACATCTCTGGAACACTTTCCCAAAATTCCAGCCCCTGTGATGTTACAGAACACCAAGAAGGGACTTATTTGTGAATACATATTCCCATGAACTTCAATGCTTTTTCACTGGAAACACAAAAAGCTTGTCAACACTTCACCTCAACCTTTCCAAACAGCACATACAAGACCAGCTGCTGAGCCTCTGAAGGCTGGCCTATCTGCTAAGCTTTCCCCTATGTTATTAAGGTCCCTATAACTCACATCATTACTGTTTCATTGTCAGGCTCTGGATATTCTTTTGAGAGGACTCAATACAATCACACAATTCTTTCAGCCATTTCTCCCAAAAAACTGGCCATGTATGCTCCCACATTATCTTCTGTGTAGGTTGGATTATTTCTAGACTAGAATAACAGACTCCTCTACCATCTTCCCACTCAATTTTGTGTCCAGTTCTGGGACCCTCAATTTAAGAAGGATATTGAATACATCCAGAGAAGAGCAACAAGGCTGGGGACAGGACTTAAGAACAAGCCCTATGAGGAGAGGATGAGGGAGCTGGGGTTGTTTAGCCTTGAGAAGAGGAGGATATGGGGAGACCTTCTTGCTCTCTACAACTACCTGAAGGGAGGTTGTAGACATGTGGGGGCTGGTCTCTTCTCCCAGGCAACCAGCACCAGAACAAGAGGGCACAGTCTCAAGCTGTGCCAGGGGAAGTTTAGGCTTGAAGTGAGGAGAAAGTTGTTCACTGAGAGAGTTGTTAGCCATTGGAATGTGCTGCCCAGGGAGGTGGTGGAGTCACCATCCCTGGAGGTGTTCAGGAGGGGATTGGACGTGGCCCTTGGTGCTATGGTCTAGTAGTCATGAGGTCTTTGGTGACAGGTTGGACTTGATGATCCTTGAGATCTCTTCCAACCTTATTGATTCTATGAAATTCATTTTGTAATTAAAAAACAATCTCCTATGGAAGAAAAGATAAAAACCAAACCAACCAACAAGTAAGAGGCAGGGGTTTTGTTTCCTTCATAGAACAACATAAATACAGAGGAAGATTTCTAGGCTCATTTTTGAGTTAGTTTAAATCTGTTTTGATGTGCTTTGGCTAAGCCAACAAAATTGATTTGAGGATGGGAACAGAATGTGAACAGCAAATTTGTCTAAATATTGTAGTTACGATGCGCAGGCATATTCCTCTTAATGCACAATTTGCCTCATTCCAGGGAGCTAGGTATATTTACCCATCAAAAGCCTGGACTCTAACTATTCTGTAAATACTTAGAGTGGGTTTGCCTTTTGCATCTGTATTTAAATAATCCCAAACAAGCTACAGTTTTACTGCAAATTAAATATTTATACATGCAGGCATTCAGACATTCACAGGAAACAACAGACAAACAGTGAATTGGAGTAGAATTCCCTATGACATCCTTATAGTAGGTAACCATATCCTATAATATGCTTAGTGCAAAATAATATAATGCAATCAATCTCCCAAGTTGTGGGGTGTTTTTTTTTTTCCTCAACACCAAAGTGTTTTATCCTCATTTCCTTTCCAGTCTAAATTTATTCCTGGACAGTTTGTTCCCTCTTGTTCCTGAGCCAACACTATTCTTTAGCTTAAACAGTTCCTTCCTGTCTCTGGCTTTACCATCCTGATGTATTTAAAGACAGCAATCTTATCCCTTCTCTGCTTTTGTTCTGCTAAAATTCTAAGCTCTTTCAGTCTCTTTTCATGAAATAGACTCTTCCTTCCCCTGAGAACCATAAGAGCCCGTCTCTTGCAGTTTTTCAAATTCACCTCTCCTGACTATGAATGAGGAATTGAACACAATATTCCAGATGAGGTCTCATCCAAGCCTTCTGGCATTACGATTTTGCCTCCCTCCTGACACATCCCAGTCTTTCACTGGCTTTTTTTTCACTGTCACGTTACAATGGTGGCACACAAATTATCCAGTGATTGATGAATGCTCTCAGATACACTTCCTTCCCATCAGCACCCCATTGATAAGCTCGAAGATTATTACAAGGGCTTTGTTTGATTTTGTTTATTAATGAAAGTCCCTAATAATTAAAGTCTTTTGTACTTTATAGTTGTATATGCTATTTATACTTTATAATTGTGTATGCTATTTACATCTTATTAATCTTAATGCCAGCTAACTCCCCGAGTGTCATCCTTTTACTACTCCATAAGAACAGCATCTGTCATTTTGCAACAATCAACACTTTTCATTAGAATATTTCTACTTTCTGATAGAAGTTTATTGATTGTAACATCAAATTACCTGTATCTTGAAAAGGACTCTTTAATGCTTTCACTCATAACACTTACTTTGAGACTTCTCAGATCAGCCTTATGCATTTCTTTGCTTCCTGTTAGCTATACTCACTTTAAGATTGCTGTGTTTATCTCAGTTTTTCCTACCAAATCTCCATGTGGAATTATTGTGTGCTTTATTAAATGGTAAGTTCTGTAACGTTCCAGATCAATTAGATCTTCTAAGATCTCTCTGTTCCAATACCCAACTACCTTATGAAAGATGTCATTTCAGTCTAGCCTAATCTATTTTCTGTAAATCTTAGAATAGAATAGAATAGAATAGAATAGAATAGAATAGAATAGAATAGACCAGGCTGGAAGAGAAAATCAAGATCATCGAGTCCAACCTATCACTATCTAATCAAACTAAACCATGGCACCAAGCACCCCATCCAGTCTCTTCCTAAACATCTCCAGTGATGGTGACTCCACCACCTCACTGGGCAGCACATTCCAATGGCCAATCACTCTTTCTGTGAAGAACTTCTTCCTAACGTTCAGCCTAAACCTCCCCTGGCACAGCTTGAGACTGTGTCCTCTTGTTCTGGTGCTGGTTGCCTGGGAGAACACACCAATCCCAACCTGGCTACAACCTCCCTTCAGGTAGTTGTAGAGAGCAATAAGGTCTCCCCTGAGTCTCCTCTTCTCCAGGCTAAGCAAACCCCAGCTCCCCTCAGCCTCTCCTCACAGGGCTTGTGCTCCAAACCCCTCCACATCTTTGTTGCCCTTCTCTGGACATGTTCCAGCAACTCAACATCTTTCCTGAACTGAGGGTCCCAGAACTGGACACAGGACTCAAGGTGTGGCCTAAGCAGTGCTGAGTACAGGGGCAGAATGACCTCCCTGCTCCTGCTGGCCACACTATTCTTCATGCAGGCCAGGATGCCATTGGCCTCTTGGCCACCTGGGCACACTTCTGACTCATGTTCAGACTACTATTGACCAGTACCACCAGATCCCTCTCTGCCTGGCTGCTCTCCAGCAACTCTGAGCAAGGCCTGTAGCACTGCATGGGGTTGTTGTGGCCAATGTGCAGAACCCGGCACTTGGATGTGTTCAATCTCATGCCATTGGACTCTGCCCATCTGTCCAGCCTGTCGAGGTCCCTCTGCAGAGCTCTCCTACCCTCTAACAGATCAACCCCTGCCCCAGCGTGGTGTCATCTGCAAATTTACTGATGATGGACTCATTCCCCTCATCCAGATCATCAATAAATATATTGAATAGGATGGTGCCCCACACTGATCCCTGGGGTACACCACTAGTGACTGGCTGCCAGCTGGATGTGGCACCATTCACCACCACTCTCTCCAGCCAGTTCCTAACCCAGAGCAGAGTGCTGCTGTCCAAGCCACGGGCTGCCAGCTTGGTCAAGTGTTTGCTGTGGCTTCTGTTCCTTGTTATTCCATTTCACAGGGTTTTTTCTATTTGTATTCCAAATCTCCAATTGCACAGATCAGTACAACTCACATGCTCTGCAATTCTAATATTCACTTCCTGATGGTACAATATTTTCCTCCTGCCCCCTGCAGCTCTACCTTTCTAGTTGTACCCACACAGCATTTTCATGGTGATTGTCACATAAAAGTTATGCAGACCAAGCTGTGCCCCACTCCCTACTTAAAGTAGCAGGTGGATAAGCTCAGGGATATATTCAGCATAGCTTTGAATCCTTAGAGCCCTGAAGTACCAAAGATTTGTTGGTTTCCATCTTGTAATAGTATTCAAATAGTCAATTTCTATTCACTCAGTCTTGTTCAGCTTGTTATGCTTCTTAACGACACCAAGCTGGGGGCAGTAGTTGATCTGCTGGAGGGCAGAGAGGCTTTGCAGAGGGACCTCGACAGGCTGGACAGATGGGCAGAATCCAACGGCATGAGATTGAACACATCCAAGTGCCGGGTTCTGCACATTGGCCACAAGAACCCCATGCAGTGCTACAGGCTGGGGTCAGAGTGGTTGGAGAGCGGCCAGGCAGAGAGGGACCTGGGGGTGCTGGTTGATTGTAGGCTGAACATGAGTCAGCAGTGTGCCCAGGCAGCCAAGAAGGCCAATGGCATCCTGGCCTGCATCAGAAACAGTGTGGCCAGCAGGAGCAGGGAGGTCATTCTGCCCCTGTACACTGCACTGGTTAGGTCGCACCTTGAGTACTGTGTCCAGTTCTGGGCCCCTCAGTTTAGGAAGGATGTTGACTTGCTGGAACGTGTCCAGAGAAGGGCAACAAAGTTGGTGAGGGGTTTGGAACACAAGCCCTATGAGGAGAGGCTGAGGGAGCTGGGGTTGCTTAGCCTGGAGAAGAGGAGACTCAGGGATGACCTTATTGCTCTCTACAACTACCTGAAGGGAGGTTGTAGCCAGGCAGAGGTTGGTCTCTTCTCCCAGGCAGCCAGTACCAGAACAAGAGGACACAGTCTCAGGCTGCACCAGGGCAGGTTTAGACTGGATGTTAGGAAGAAGTTCTATACAGAGAGAGTGATTGCCCACTGGAATCAGCTGCCTGTGGAAGTGGTGGAGTCACCTTCATTGGAGGTGTTCAAGAAGAGGCTTGATGGGGTGCTTGGTGCCAGGGTTTAGTTTTTTAGTTGTTTAGGTGGGTTGTATTGTACTGTATTTGTACTGTATTGTACTGTATTGTACTGTATTGTATTTAGGTGGGTTGGATTGGTTGATGGGTTGGACGTGATGATCTTGAAGGTCTCTTCCAACCTGGTGTATTGTATTGTATTGTATTGTATTGTATTGTAAACTCTTGGGACTGGGGGGTGGGTAGAGCACACAGAACCCAAAGGGATGTACTGCCTAGCTATGTCTTTTTTTTTTCATTTCAGAGATAACTCCCATCTCTAGGGATCACCCACAGCGTGATGGATGATGCAAGGCTTGCTTCTTGGTTTCTTATGGAAGATGTGAGCAGGTACCAGACACTCCTAAGCACAGCATGTTAATAGGGAAGTCTCTTCCACTGTTCAAATGGAGAATACTGTTCAAAATATTGCAGTCCTCTCAGATAAGCTTTATCTACAGAATTCTGCATAACTGCTGAGAGTGCCAGTGTTTAAAAATTTAGACCATCCACCACTCACCTCAACCAACCCACATTTTAGAGATGACATAAAAGAAATAATAAAGGCTTAAGTTTTCCTGCTGGCTCTCAGGGTCACGTGCATAAATAGCTGCTGCAACCTTTTTATGTTTTTAGCGATGTGTTGAATTATTTGGACCTTCTGTAAAGCTATCTGGCACTCTGTGACCTAATAGGAAAGCAAACCTTAAGAATTTACCACCATACAGCAATAACCTGGAGAGATAAATACTCTGCAGAGAGGGAAAGGGGTGTAAGCCACAGAAAACTAATAATAGCCATTTCTCTATGAAAGAAGAGTGACCTACCTCTGGCTAAAGTCTATTTGCTTTCTTGTCTAACATTTCAGTCTCCCTTATCTCCTTCCAACGTGGAGCTACACCTTTACATTTCCCCAGCTTGCATTCAGAGGCCTTTAGCCCTTTAAATTGGGCCTATCCAAACAGAAGGGAAAGGGCTCTTTTGGAAAAGGTGACATCTTTCTCAGTCAGTAGATCAACTGATGCCTTTCTTTTTCTCCTGCTTTGCCACTCTATTGATCTTATAGTTGATATATATATTCTGAGTGTACCTGTAGGTAGAATATGATAAAAACAACTATGGGCTATATATGTATGTACAGAAAGAGCTGTTGCACAGCCATGGAATACCACAAAAGGAGAGGTAAAGTGAAGAATAAGAAGATATGTCACTATATTTAGAGCCTTTGCTGCACAAACAATTGGGTTTTATATATCGCTTACGATTTTATGAGCCCTAGATAGGTCAGGTCAAGGTGTAAACCAGTCCTTTATCTGTCATGAACACCAATTTCTCTTTAGCTGCAATCCTTAATTCTTTATCAGCATTCAGATGCATTTCTAGAAAATCACAGACATTGTGTGCTGAACAAGTGCCAAGATAAATGAAAGCAAGGTATTGTCAGAAAGACTGCTGGGCCTGCAACTTAAAAGAAAAAAAAATAAGGGAAAGAAAAGAATTGTTGGAGAGTGTCAATCCATCTTCTTTGTTTTCTTGTTCTCCTACTGATTTTTTCCTTTCACTATCTCAACTTTCCATCTTGAAGCCCTTGCAGTGTTGCTGTCATCCAAATGCTTTGAAAAGCCATCGACAATACTACGATGGGAAGTGGGAGAGGCCCATCTTTTGGGTCTCTGCCTTTGCTTTCTCAGAACAGCATCAGCATGATACAATCTGAAGCAAGGGGACCACCAATGCACCTACACTCAGCTTGGTTCCTCCCTTTTATTTAGTGTCTCACTAACTGGGGATTGGCATCTGAGGAAACACTGGAGATGGTTTCTCATTGCTGAAAAGCGTAATGTCTTAAATAGAGTGTGATATAGAATGGAATTAACCAGGTTGGAAGAGACCTTTGAGATCATCGAGTCCAATCTATCATCCAACATTATCTAATCAACCAAACCATGGCACCAAGCACCTCATCAAGTCTCTTCCTAAACACCTCCAGTGATGGTGACTCCACCACCTCCCTGGGCAGTCCACTCCAATGGGCAATCACTCTCTCTGTGTAAAACTTCCTCCTAACCTCCAGCCTAAACCTCCCCTGGTGCAGCCTGAGACTGTGTCCTCTTGTTCTTGTGCTGGCTGCCTGGGAGAAGAGACCAATCCCAGCTCCCTTAGCCTCTCCTCACAGGGCTTGTGCTCCAAACCCCTCCCCAGCTTTGTTGCCCTTCTCTGGACACGTTTGAGCAACTCAACATCTTTCCTAAACTGAGGGGCCCAGAACTGGACACAGGGCTCCAGGTGTGGCCTAACCAGTGCTGAGTCCAGGGGCAGAATGACCTCCCTGCTCCTGCTGACACAGTAGAGATGTGGAACTGCCTGAAAATGTGTTTGATTATCGTTTAATAGAGCTCTGATGGTAAAGTTATAAGATAAGTGAACATATGTAAACAGACATTTAAACTGACCCTAGGACCAACAAACTTCAGCAGCAGTTTACCTGCCACTTCAGTGACAGTTCTGCAATCATAATGATGAACACAGATTAGTGAGAACTGTGTTCTTTGCTCCTGCTTGGTAGCAGGTTTTTTGACATTATCTTGGAAAACTTACTTAGATTTTGTATTTTGTATTCCTCTTTGTGCCAAAAGGAGTATAGTTCTTCTCTTTATCACTGTATCATTGTAAAAGTAAGATGTTCACTTTGAAAGTCTGTGTGGCAATGCCAGCACGAGCAGTGTGAGTAGTCTGGCAGTGCCACAGGTCTGAGCTGTTTGGGTACTAGTATGATATCTACACATGAGGAATCTCAAGATATGACACTAGAAAGATGGATTTAGCATTTAAAATGCAAAAAAAAACCCCAAACATGCAGCACTACAGGCTGGGGTCAGAGTGGCTGGAGAGCTGCCAAACAGAAAGGGACCTGGGGGTGCTTATTGACAACTGGCTGAACATGAGCCAGCAGTGTGCCCAGGTGGCCAAGAAGGCCAATGGCATCCTGGCCTGCATCAAGAACAGTGTGGCCAGCAGGAGCAGGGAGGTCATTCTGCCCCTGTACTCAGCACTGCTTAGGCCACACCTTGAGTACTGTGTCCAGTTCTGGGTCCCTCAGTATAGGAAGGATGTTGAGACTCTTGAATGTGTCCAGAGAAGGGCAACGAGGCTGGGGAGAGGCCTTGAGCACAAGCCCTGTGAGGAGAGGCTGAGGGAGCTGGGATTGTTTAGCCTGGAGAAGAGGAGGCTCAGGGGGAGACCTTCTTGCTCTCTACAACCACCTGAAGGGTGGTTGTAGCCAGAGGGGAGTGCTCTCTTCTCCCAGGCAACCAGCACCAGAACAAGAGGACACAGGCTCAAGCTGCACCAGGGGAAGTTTAGGCTGTAGGTGAGGAGAAAGTTCTTCACAGAGAGAGCTGTTAGCCTTTGGAATGTGCTGCCCAGGAAGGTGGTGGAGTCACCATCCTTGGAGGTGATTAAGAGGGGATTGGATGTGGCACTTGGTGCCATGGTTTAGTCATGAGGTTGTTGGGTGACAGGTTGGACTTGATGATCTTTGAGGTCTCTTCCAACCTTGGTGATTCTGTGATTTACTGATATGCAGAGTTGATATACAACCTATATTTTGGAAGCCATGATCCACAGGAGTTCAGAGTATATATTTGTTCACTGAATGGCAAGTGAGTAAAAATGCCCTTGCAGAGGTACCCCATAGAAAGAAAAGCTGCTTTAGATAGCTGTTTTTACTGTCTTCTATGAAGCAGAGAAAGTACTGGGGGAACAGGAAGATAGCTGTGAATGGATCCTCACTGGGTGATTTTTGTTTTGAATTAATACTGCTTTTCTTTCTGTATTCAGCCAGCCACAGCAGGTAGGGAAGTTGAATTCCTTTGTTTAGTTCATAACTGTGAACCTAGATGTTTTGTTGGGGGTTTTTTCTGAATTTTTTGCTGCAGAGAAGACTGCTTTGGTTAACATTAAAACATCAAGAGAGAGAGTAAAACACCACTGCACAAGACCTATAAATGCATGCTGTGTTTATATATATATATGTGTCATAAAAGTAATTAGGCTAGGAAGTGCTGTGCTACTGTTATCTTCATGGAACAAATGTTGCTGAAAATGTCTCTGATGTGTCCCCTATCAGATGCCACAGCACCTATTTTCCCAGATTAGGAAACTGGCTTTAACAGCTGTTACAATCATTTTACTTTTTCTGGGGGAAGGCCTCAGGTACAACAACAGCTTGCAGTAGTTCCTACTGAAAATGAAATTAATCCTTCCAGGGAGAAGAGTTGTTCTTGATGTGAAAAGGTGTGAAAATCTTGGGTTTGAGCAACTTTAACGTAATCTGCAGTGGATTTAACAAACAGTATTTGGTTTCTAATGGATCCCTGGAGGTGTGCAAGAGGGGATGGGACGTTGTGGTGGTGAGAGAAAGTTCTCCTCCCCACACAAAGAAAAACCACAGCACTTGGCACCATGGTCTAGTAGTCATGAGGTCTTTGGTGACAGGCTGGACTTGATGATCTTTATGGTCTCTTCCTACCTTATTGATTCTATGATTCTATGATTCAGGTGGACAGTGTCTTTACAAATGAAGAGTCACAGAATGACAGAATTATTGAGGCTGAAATACATATCCAAGATCATCAAGACCAGCCCATGACCTAACACCACCATATCAACTAGACCATGTTGCTAAAGAAGCACCTTCAATCTTTCCTTAAACATCTCCAGGGGCAGCGACTCCACCACCTGCCTGGGCAGTCCATTCCAGTGTCTAATTACCCTTTCCATGAGGAAAGTCTTCCTAACATCCAACCTAAACCTCCCCTGGTACAGCTTCAGGCCATGCCCTCTCCTCTTGTCACAAGCTGCCCAGGAGAAGAGCTCAACCCTCACCTTACTACAACTTCCCTTCAGGTAGGTGTCAAGTGAGATAAGGTCCCCTCTGAGTTTCCTCTTCTCTGGGCTAAACAACCCCAGCTCCCTCAGCCTCTCCTCATAAGACTTTCCCTCCAGCCCCCCTCACCAATCTCATCACTCTCCTCTGGACCCACTCCAGCACATCAATACCTTTCTTGAAGTGAGGAGCCCAGAACTGCACACAGTACTCAAGGTGAGGCCTCACCAGTGCCATGTACAGGGGCAGAAATCACATCCCTAGTGCTGCCGGTGACACTATTCCTGATACAGGCCAAGATGCCAATGACTTTCCATGCCACACTGCTGGCTCATGTTCAGCTGGTTGTCAACCAGCACTCTGATGTCCCTCTCTGCCAGGCTGCTCTCCAGCCACTCACCTCCCAGTCTGTAGCGCTGCATGGGGTTATGGGACCCTGCACTGGGCCTTGTTAAACCTCATACTGTTGGCCTCAGCCCATTGACCCAGCCTGTCCAGGTCTCTCTGAAGTGTCTTCCTACCTTCCAGCAGATCAACACTCCCCTGCAACTTGGTGTCACGTTGCCCTTGCAGGCACACAAGTGAGTGATGCCGAGCTGTGTCAGGTCTCCTCTCTCTCTCAGGCTCCCTGTCTCTGAGACCCACCTGTTCTCCTCTAAAAACCATCACATGGCCACACAGCTTGCTGGTGCTGATGCCACTGCCTCACAACAACACCAGGGACAAGCCAATGGCAGACATTGCACTGGAGTGTACACCTCACTCATGCACACTTCTTTTTTCTCCCCCTCCACCAAAAGGGTGCAAAAAGACTGCAACTTCTTGAGTCCACATGTTGCATCGACCATAGAAGATGCTGGTGGAATGTAGACCTGCCATTGAGAACTTGGACTATGCCCATATCATGGGAAACAAAGGTGGTGATATCCCTCTCCCTCTCTCTCTATTCCTCTCCTTTTTCCCTGTGCTCCAGTCCAACTAAGTGTCATTAAGGCGCAAGGGACCAGGAGTTTTCATGGGATCTAATAAGCATAACTCATCACAGAATGGTAAGGGTTGGAAAGGACCTTAAAGGATTATCTAGTGTGACCCACATGTCAGAGTAGGATCACATAGAGTAGGTCACACAGGAACACATCCAGATGGGAACTCATCAGATGTTTGGTGTCAGTTGACCTTAATTTATTCCAAGGGAAATTTTTGAATCTTAACACAAGCCTCCCCCCAGGTGCCCAGGGTTGGCTTGGGACACCAGGTTATGATACCATCCCAGTCACCTCTGTGTATGGCTTGCCTTATCACAACAAGGGTCTGAAAACTAACATGAGTCACTGCATTAAATAATCCCTAAGAACAGGTTAGACATAATCTACAAAAGCATTTTAAATGCATACAGAATACATCAAGTCCCCAGTGTAACAAATCAAATTAACTGAACTGAATTATTGTGGATGGGGAATAAAATCTTAATTTGCTAAACCTAAAACAGATGGGCCAGGATCAAATGGTTGAAGTAGAGAGAGTGATTGCCCATTGGAATAGGCTGCCTGGGGAGGTGGTGGGGTTGCCATCATTGGAGGTGTTTAGGAGGAGACTTGATGGGGTTCTTGGTGCCATGGTTTAGTTGATTAGACAGTGTTGGATGATGGGTTGGGTGTGATGATCTTGAAGGTCTCTTCCAACCTATTCTATCTATTCTATTCTATTCTATTCTATTCTATTCTATTCTATTCTATTCTATTCTATTCTGTTCTGTTCTGTTCTACTCCTATTCTACTCCACTTCTATTCTATTCTATTCTATTCTATTCTATTCTATTCTATTCTATTCTATTCTATTCTATTCTATGGCTATCTTTCTATTCCATTCCATTCCATTCCATTCCATTCCATTCCATTCCATTCCATTCCATTCCATTCCATTCCATTCCATTCCGTTCCACAGATGGCAACAGTATGAAGAGATGGAATCAAAGATAGACTGCTGGAACAGCCCATGGAACTCTGCATGAAAATAGATACAGCACAGAATGACTTTAACTTACTTTTTAACACAAAAATCAAAAAGACAAAGAAAAACAAAGTAAAATACAGTATCCAGTGAAAACAGACTGCTAAAGAGAAGTGAAGCCTGCTGTAAGGGAAAAAGATGTTTCCTTGCAAAACAGCATTTCTGGGTATGGTTCACTGGGTTATCACAAAGATTTAAACTGTAGTAAGCAAAAGATATTTATGGACTCTAATAAAAGTCTTTGTGCAGATAATATTATTTTTTTTCACTCCTAAATTCTACCTTTCAGGAATGTTGCAGACCACAGTGGATATTAAACCTCAATGTTTGCTTCTTTCTTGCTCTGCAGTATATTCGCCCCAAAATCTTGTTTTATTGATCAGGATAGGAATCAATTATGGTGTCCATAATCTCTGATTGATTTTTCCAGGACTCTTAAAGAGTTCCTAATCCCGATTTCTCTGAGGTGAGTAGTAAAATTATCTCTGGCATTAGCAAAACCAGAGTTGAGACAACATCATGGGGGAAAAAAATTTCTCTTTCATTTGCATACGTTTTGCGCGTCTCATACCATAGCTTTTTGGGGGTTTATAAACAGTTTGACTAATAATAAAACTTAGAGACAGCTGGATATAAACAAGAAAAATAACACCCTATTGATGAAAATAGAGAAAAAATAAGGTTTCCACACAATGAGGAGTTTCTCTTATTCATGACTGCTTCAGATGTTGACTTGCTGGACCATGTCCAGAGAAGGGCAACAAAGCTGGGGAGGGGTATGGAACACAAGCCCTATGAGGACAGGCTGAGGGAGTTGGGGTTGATTAGCCCCGAGAAGAGGAGGCTCCAGGGGTGACCTTATTGCTCTCTACAACTACCTGAAGGGAGGTTGTAGACAGGTGGGGGCTGGTCTCTCTGGTGCAACCAGCACCAGAACAAGAGGACACAGTCTCAAGCTGCACCAGGGGAGGTTTAGACTGGATGTTAGGAAGAAATTCTTCATAGAGAGAGAGTGATTGGCCATTGGAATGAGCTGCCTGGGGAGGTGGTGAAGTCACCATCATTGGAGGTGTTTAGGATGAGACTCAGTTGGGTGCTTGGTTTAGTTGATTAGGTGGTGTTGGATGATTGGTTGGACATGACGATCTTGAAGGTCTCCTCCAACCTGGTCTATTCTATTCTATTCTATTCTATTCTATTCTATTCTATTCTATTCTATTCTATTCTATCCTATCCTATCCTATCCTATTCTATATGCTGTCAAAAATCCATTTGTGAAACATGTCATAAACAAAGCACCCTGTGTAATTTTGTGTACTGCTTTCTGCTGCTGTGTGAAGTCCAGCCACAGAATGTGTATAGCTAAAATGACTCTACGTAGTGGCTGTCCTAACTGCTTTGAAATACTATTTTTCATGCTTTTTGAAAGACTGAACCTTCACTTTCAGAGGGGCACTATCAGTCACTTCAAGGCAACATTTGCTCTATTTCTGCTTTAAAAACCCTTTATGCAAATTTCACAGTTATTTAGGTCTTTCAATGTTAGCAGCAGGATTGGTCCAAACAGCAAATGTGCAATAACTGAACAAACCACTGTTTCAGTGAACATTTCTGCAGCTTAAAGAAAGTCTGAGAGCATCACCCTAAAGCTGCCAAGAGTGCTGTGATGAAGCTTTTAACTAAGAAGGTAAAAGAAGTGCAGCATTTTAGGGTTTTTTGGACTTCTGAAGGCATATACCCTTTAATTCTTCTAGTGTATCTGGCCTATGTTGCTACTATATTATCCTTAAGTGATCTTGGTTTTATCTCTCTGCTGCACCAGGATATTTCTGAAAACTGATTTTTTTTTGGTTTTGGAGAAATAATGGCAAGTATTTCCTGCCAGTTCCTCCCAGTTCTGCCCCACAATACAACCTTCTTATTTTTTCAAGTGTTTTTTCATCTGCAGAGTCCTGAGACATGATTCCATGTGGAAAGGGAGCTGAATTTTATCTATTCTGCCGGTGACATTTTGCTCTGTGCTTCTATTTATTTATCCTGAAGCACTGAGAGCAGTACCTTCACCTATGTGATGTTGTACATGGCCGACAGCCACTTGTGTGATGAACTAAGTAAACAAGAAATTGTTGTGAAGACAGCTGCAGCATTTGCCTAGCACTTTTTTGATCACCTTGTAGCTGCTTAGTTTCTTTAAGTAAAGTTTCCCTTTACTGCTTTACTGTGTTCATTTGATAATTCCTTCTTAAAAAATGTGAATGCATATGATATTATAATATTATAAGATGGTATTTTATCTGAGACCTAAGTGCCGGGTTCTACACATTGGCCACAACAACCCCATGCAGTGCTACAGGCTGGGGTCAGAGTGGCTGGAGAGTGGCCAGGCAGAGAGGGACCTGGGGGTACTGGTTGATAGTAGGCTGAACACGAGCCAGCAGTGTGCCCAGGTGGCCAAGAAGGTCAATGGAATCCTGGCCTGTATCAGGAATGGTGTGGCCAGCAGGAGTAGGGAAGTCATTTTGCCCCTGGACTCAGCACTGGTTAGGCCACACCTTGAGTCCCCTCTCCAGGACCCTCATTCAGGAAGGATGTTGACTTGCTAGAGCATGTCCAGAGAAGGGCAACAAAGCTGGTGAGGTGTTTGGAACACAAGCCCTATGAGGAGAGGCTGAGGGAGCCAGGGTTGTTTACCCTGGAGAGGAGGAAGCTCAGGGGAGACCTTATTGCTCTCTGCAACTACCTCAAGGGAGGTTGTAGCCAGGTGGGGGTTGGTCACTTCTCCCAGGCAACCAGCACCAGAACAAGAGGACACAGTCTCAAGCTGTGTCTGGGGAGGTTTAGGCTGGATGTGAGGAAGAAGTTCGTCATAGAAAGAGTGATTAGCCATTGGAATGGGCTGCCTGGGCAGGTGGTGGAGTCACCATCACTGGATATGTTTAGGAAGAGACTGGATGGGGTGCTTGGTGCCATGGTTTAGATGATTAGATGGTGTTGAATGATAGGTTGGACTCAATGATCTCCAAGGTCTTTTCCAACCTGGTTAATTCTATTCTATTCTAAGAAGCATATACCTTTCAGTGATCTTGCTCTTATAAAAAATCCTGAGTGGGTACAGGGAGGTTTCATTTGCCTGGGTCTAGCTTACCCTTGAAATTTGAACACTGCTATTTCTGCATGTGACTGCACTTGAAATTTGACACAGCAGTGGTCAGCCTTGAAGACTACTATCTGAGGAGTTTGTGATCTACATAAAGATTAATCCAGATGTATGCTTCCACATCATGGACACCATCTGACTGCTGCTTAATCAAAGTAAGGTTAATCAACAGTGTAATTAATCAATGAATACAGTCAATGCAACATTATTCAATGTGTACTTTATCAAGAGTAGACATGCAGTCTTCCCCACTGGAAATATTAATTACATCTCTTCAAGAAATGAGCATTATTAATGACATAAGAATCCAAGGAACTCTCTAAAGCAAAGTCAGCATTCCAGGTTTGATTGCTCCTGGTGACTGATGTAGCTGTACTGTGAGCAAGGCTCTGTAAGGATACCATCGAAATTAAGCATGGTGAATTTCATCATTTGGAGCTGTGGAGTATGCCATGCCCTGATCAGAGGTCCATAAGGTGATGTATCATCTCAGGGCTCCCAGCATTACAAAGGCATGTGAAATTTTATAATTTGCTGTTACCTTTTCTAGGCTTCCCATAAATAGTTATGTGTCTTGCAAGTACATGGACCTTCCTTGCTGGGATTTCAATAAATCAGAACCATCTGGTGCAAACCAGCCACTTTTATTGTGCAAGACAGCTTCACACACACACAGACACACACAAAATTAGCATTCTGCCTTCTGGTAGTAAGGTCTGATGTGCATACAGGAATGGAATGGAATGGAATGGAATAGAATAGAATAGAATAGAATAGAATAGAATAGAATAGACCAGACCAGGTTGGAAAATACCTTTGAGATCATTGAGTCCAACCTATCATCCAACACTATCTAATCAACTAAACCATGGCATCAAGCACCCCATCCAGTCTCTTCCTAAACACCTTCAGTAATGGTGACTCCACCACCTCCCTGGCCAATCACTCTTTCTATGAAGAACTTCTTCCTAACATCCAGCCTAAACCTACCCTGGTGCAACTTGAGACTGTGTCCTCTTGTTCTAGTGCTGTTTGCCTGGGAGAAGAGACCAACCCCCACCTGGCTACAACCTCCCTTCAGGTAGTTGTAGACAGCAATAAGGTCTCCTCTGAGCTGTTTAGGAAGAGATTAGATGGGGCACTTGGTTTCGTGGTTTAGTTGATTAGATAGTGTTGGATGATAGGTTGGACTTGATGATCTCAGAGGTCTTTTCCAACCTGGTTAATTCTATTCTATTCGCATAGAGAAGACGATAAGCAGTTTAAGTGACTGAGACCCATGGAGCAACAAATGCAAATAGCAGTGCAACAGGACACTGAAGGAAGCTAATTAATCTAAATGTAAAATTCCCCAAATACCCCCTAAATCTTGTCTGCTACAGCATCAAATAATCCGTGCACAAAACAGTTTGTTTATGTGAACTCTCAGGCATTTCAGCACCACGGCCAGCAGCACCACCCAATGAATGCAGGGTTACCACGGGGCTGCAGTCCTTCCCCATAAGATTTATTCTCCAGGCCCTTCACCAGCTTTGTTGCCCTCCTGCACTCACTCCAGCACTTCCACAACTCTCCTGTACTGAGGTGCCCAAAACTGAACAAAATACTCAAGGTGTGGCCTCATGAGAGCAGAGTACAAGGGGACAGTCACCTCCCTACTGCTGCTGGACACAGCATTGCTGATACAAGCCAGGATGCCATTGGCTTTTGTGGCCACCTGGGCACACTGCTTAGTCATATTCAGTTGCTTGTCAATTAGAACCCCCAGGTCTCTTTCTGCCAGACAGCTTTCCAGCCACACTTCCACAAGCCTGCAGTGTTGCTTGGGGTTGTGACCCAAGTGCAGGATCTGGCATTTGGCAATTTTGAAGCTCATCCCATTAACACTGGCCCATGGATCCAATCTACCCAAGGCTCTCTAGAGCCTCCCTCCCCTCATGCAGATCAACACTCCCGCCTAACTAGGTGTAATCTGCAAACTTACTGACGACACACTCTATGTCTTCATCAAGGTCATCCATAAAGATGTTAAACTGAAGTTGTCCCAACACTGAGCCCTGAGAAACACCATTTGTGACTGGCCACCAGCTGGATTTAACTCCATTGACCATCACTCTTTGGGTCTGTTTGCACAGCCAGTGCTTTACCCAGCAGAGTGTGTGCTCAGCCAAGCCATGAGCAGCCAGTTTGTCCATGAGAATTCTGTGGGAAACAGAGTCAAAAGCTTTCTGAAAGCCTTTCCCTCATCCAGCAGATGGGTCATCCTGTCATAGAAGGAAATCAGGTTGGTCAGGCAGGTCCTGTCCTTCATAAACCCATGCTGACTGGGCCTGATCCTCTGGTTATTCTCTATATGGCATGCAATGGTGCTTGAGATGATCTGTTCCATATAACCTTCCCTGGTACTGAGGTCAGACTGACAGGTTTATAGTATCCCAGATCCTCCTTTCTTGTAGATGGGTGTTACCTTTGCCACCATCCAGTCTATTGGGACCTCCCCAGTTAGCCAGGCCTTCAGGTAAACAATGGAAGGTGGCTTGGCAACACACTCACCAACTCCCTCAGCACCCTTGGGTGTAGCCCATCCAGCCCCATACACTTATGTGTGTCTAAGCAGTGAAGCAGGTCACTGACCACCTCCTCATTTATTGTGATGACCTCAATTGTCAGGGTTAGAAGGGACCCTAAGGATCATCTAGCTTCAGCCCCCAGCCACGGGCAAGGACACCCTCCACTAGATTAGGTTGCCCAGAGCCACATCCAGCCTAGCACAGAATCACAGCATACACCGGGTTGGAAGGGACCTCTAGAGCTTACCTAGTTCAAAGCCCCTACTTGCCTAACAGGTAGTACTAATATGAGATACAAAGGACAACAAATGCTGTAATTATATGATAAACTTTCAGTGCATTTTCATATTATCTGGATTTTTTTATGATGCTGGCTTACCTTCCTGAATCATTGATTGTTTGGGGTTCTTTACACAACAAAACAAACAAACAAACCAACCCCTTAGAAGTACAGTAAACTAAAACCCTTTATAAAGCCTTAAGTTCATAGAGGACTGTCAAGGTCAGTCAAGGCACAAAGACTTTGTTGTTTCTCTGATGCTTCTTTTCTGCCTAATCCTGCTTATCCTGCTTCTCAAACCCCTGCTTTGATTGTCCTCCTATTTCTGTTGTGGACATTGAATATACATATGAAAGGGACCATGATAGTCTGGATATGAAAAAGCCGTTAAAAATTCAATGTTTCAATTTCATCACCAAGTGGCACAGATTTCCAACCTATTTACTGCCATAGAAAAATAAATGTCTGATGTTTTTTGGGAGGCAAGCAGACATACATATGCTTACCTGCTTCTTCCATGGCTCTTGTGTAGTTTTACACTACTGCTCCTACTTGGTGAATGCACTCACAACTGCTGGGCATTCATCACTCTGCTGTACCCAAGACTGCAGACCTATATTTGCTTGCTCATTAGGACTAGCACAACTATGCAGCATCATTTGCTTTGGACAGCCATGAAAACTTCTAAGTTTTACTCTATGGCTTATGCTTCCTCCACCTTTGGGATGCCACAATAATATTTTCTAGAGTCCAAAACAACACCTACAAAATCTAAAAGCTTTAGATTGATCCCTTACCCTATCAAAAAGGGACACATAGCGCCAGGGGAAAGTGTAATATAAAATACAAATATCTATAAAAGAAGCTACTTGAAGGAAAATCTCACCCCCTGTAACCCTCATTTCTACTATGTTTACTATGTCTTACCTCCTCCAGCCTTGTTCCTCTCAGCTTCAGGATAGGTGCTGGAAAAGCTTCCCTGTACAAAGTTCATGTTTTCTTTCTTAGGTGAGGTACTGTGTTTGAATCACATTGAGTTGCACAAATGGAATGAATGACTGACAACTCACCGGTCCAATACCTGTTCTGAGCAAGACAGCCTCCAGGTCTAAGGCTGTTGCTACTGATGGATTCTTCGCCCTCTTTTAGCATCTCTCTGTCCAAGCTGAAGGCAAAATGAAAATTGAAAAGGCAGAAAACAAACTAGCAAGAAAAATATTTCTTGCAAAAACAAAATGGAACCTAAGGTTTCATAAGAACACATGCAATCATTTATTATGTCTCCTATCATCAACAAACATGAGTGTATCTATAGAAAAACCACAGTCCTTGTAACAAACAATTCAGAGGACAGGATAGGTGCATTTTCAGGTCCCCTGCACCTACAATACAATACAATACAATAAATCCAGGTTGGAAGAGACCTTCAAGGTCATTGTGTCCAACCTATCAACCAATCCAATCCACCTAAACAACAAGATCATGGCACCCAGTACCCCATCAAATCTCCTCCTGAATACCTCCAATGATGGTGACTCCACCACCTCCACAGGCAGCCCATTCCAATGGGCAATCACTCTCTCTGTATAGAACTTCCTCCTAACATCCAATCTAAACCTCTCCTGGCGCAGCCTGAGACTGTGTCCTCTTGTTCTGGTGCTGCCTGCCTGGGAAAAGAGACCAACCTCTGCCTGACTACAATCTCCCTTCAGGTAGTTGTAGAGAGCAATAAGGTCACCCCTGAGTCTCCTCCTCTCCAGGCTAAGCAACCCCAGCTCCCTCAGCCTCTCCTCATAGGGCTTGTGTTCCAAACCCCTCACCAACTTTGTTGCCCTTCTCTGGACACGTTCCAGCAAGTCAACATTCTTCCTAAACTGAGGGGCCCAGAACTGGACACAGTACTCCAGGTGTGGCCTAACCAGTGCTGTATACAAGGGCAGAATGACCTCCCTGCTCCTGCTGGCCACACTGGAAAAAGGAAATGCATATTTCAGCGTCCATCAGTACATTTTTTGCAGGCTTTCCATACCCTTTAAGTGAAAAACAAGAAACTGTAGGACAGAATCATATTCTGAGGTGGGGTTTTTTTTGTTGTTTGGTTGGGTTTTTTATGGTGACCTTCACTAGCCTCACTCAGAGGACTTAAATGCGAAGCACGCTAGGAAACAATGTTTTCAAAGACTGTTTTTAAACTCTGCAGAGAGTATTTAGAAGAAGTGAGAGAGCTAATGGTGGATTTACCATCAATGGAGGATTTCTCCCCTCAGACATCTCTGATCTTTATTCCTGACTGCTCTGCACTCTCAAATGTCATTTTTTATGATCAATGCTCAAAAGCTAGTAAATTTATATCAAATTTTAGGACTAAATGTCTCTCTCACAGTGCCTTAAAATAGATTTTCTCTCCCTCTTGGAGTGATTTTTAACGTTGTGCCTCCAATTTGGCAAACACAGACTGGGTGAGAATCTATACACCTGTAAGTACTGTTTGCTTGATCAGAAAGCTATAAGGTGTTCCATCTAAAAGCTTCAATCAGAAAAGAAGCATAACTGCATTCACCTTACCAAAAAACCCTCTACCTTTCTTCATTATTACTAACAATGCATTATTGATGGTGGTGATTTTAGAGAGATAATTTCAGCCTTCTTTTAAAAATTTCATACACCTATCAGAGAAGCTACTTCTTGATTCTAAGATGTTTCCCTAATGTGTAATAAACACCAGACCTCCCTGTCCTGAAAGAGGCATTTAACAAACCAGCTAAATCTGTTTGAGCCACTGCCCTTTCTTTTCCCTCTTTGTTGCAGAGTCTGGATTCAGGTCAAGGAGCAAATAGGCAGGCGCCCTTAAGGCTGCCTGGAGGGGGGGGAAGCTGGACCCTGAGCCTCACATTTCAGAGAGGCAACTGCACGTGTCAGAGGCTATGAGAGAAGGTGCGTGCAGTTTTGCACACCAGACAACATTTTGAACTGATTGGCAGGATTTGAATAGCTAATGTGCCATTGGGCTGTTCAGGTTTCAAAAAGGGAATTTATAGGGGAAGATTTCAAGGTCCCGCATGTTTGTATGTTCATTGTTCTTGTCTCTCTCTCATCTTCTCCTCCCTTATTCGTTAATGGGATTTGAGGCAGCAACAACTACCTACTTGCTCCTGTCTTCAGGGCAATTAGCTTCTTTTGCCCTAGGAATCAAATCGAATCGAATCGAATCGAATTGAATCGAATCGAATCGAATCGAATCGAATCGAATCGAATCGAATCGAATAGGATAGAATAGAATAGAATAGAATTAACCAGGTTGGAAGAGACCTTCAAGATCATCGCATCCAACCCATCAACCAATCCAACCCACCTAAACAAACTAAACCATGCACCAAGCACCCATCAAGTCTCCTCCTGACACTCCAATGAAGGTGACTCAACCACCTCCTGGGCAGCCATTCCAATGGGCAATCACTCTCTCTGTATTGAACTTTCCTAACCTCCAGCCTAAACCTCCCCTGGTGCAGCCTGAGACAGCCAGATGGATAAGGAACTGGCTTGATGGCCGCACCCAAAGAGTGGCTGTCAATGGGTCCATGTCCCAGTGGAGGCCATGACAAGCGAGTCCCTCAGGATCAGTCCTGGACCATCTTGTTCAACATCTTGTGGGTGACATGACATGGCATTGAGTGCACCCTCAGCAAGTTTGCTGATGACACCAAGCTGTGTGGTGCAGCAGACACGCTGGAGGGAAGGGATGCCATCCAGAGGGACCTTGACAGGCTGGAGAGGTGGGCACAGGCCAACCTCATGAGCTTCCAACAAGACCAAGTGCAGGGTCCTGCATCTGGGTCGAGGCAATCCCAGGCACAAATCCAGGCAGGTTGCAGTGACTGGCTGGGGAGTAGCCCAGAGGAGAGAGACTTGGGGGTGCTGGTGGACGAGAAGCTCAACATGAGCTCTCAATGTGCACTTGCAGCCCAGAAAGCCAATCAGATCCTGGGCTGCATCAGGAGAAGTGTGGCCAGCAGGTCAAGGGAGGTGATTCTCCCCCTCTCCAGCTCTGGTGAGACCCCACCTGAGTCTGCGTCCAGTTCTGGAGCCCTATTACAATAGGGATCTGGAGGTGCTGGAGCGTGTCCAGAGAAGGCCACGAGGATGATCAAGGGCTGGAGCACCTCTCCTATGAGGACAGACTGAAGGATTTGGGCTGTTCAGCCTGGAGAAGAGAAGGCTCGAGGTGACCTCATTGTGGCCTTCCAGTATCTGAAGGGGGCCTACAAGAAGTCTGGGGAGGGACTTTCAGACTATCAGGGAGTGATAGGACTAGGGGGAATGGGATGAAGCTGGAGGTGGGGAGATTCAGGCTAGATTGAGGAGGAAGTTCTTCACCGTGAGTGGTGAAGCCTGGAATGGTTGTCCAGGGAGGTGGTTGAGGCCCCGTCCCTTGCGGTGTTTAAGACCAGGCTGGACGAGGCTCTGTCCAGCCTGATCTAGGTTAGAGTGTCCCTGCCCATGGCAGGGGGTTGGAACTGGATGATCCTTGTGGTCCCTTCCAACCCTAACTGAAACTATGAACTATGAACTATGACTGGTCCTCTTGTTCTGGTACTGGCTGCCTGGGAAAAGAGACCAACCTCTGCCTGTCTACAACCTCCCTTCAGGTAGTTGTAGAGAGCAATAAGGTCACCCCTGAGTCTCCTCTCCATGCTAAGCAATCCCAGCTCCCTCAGCCTCTCCTCATAGGGTTTGTGTTCCTAACCCCTCACCAACTTCATTGCCCTTCTCTGGACACATTCCAGCAAGTCAACATCCTTCCTAAACGGAGGGCCCAGAACTGGACACAGTACTCAGGTGCGGCCAACCAGTGCAGTGTACAGGGGCAGAATGACCTCCCTGCTCCTGCTGGCCACACTGTTCCTGATGCGGCCAGGATGCCATTGGCCCTCTTGGCTGCCTGGGCACACTGCAGCATAGTGTTTAGACCTACACCACAGCAGCATGTCTCCCTCTCTCACTCCCTCTGATTCTGATACTACCTTTGAATTATTTCTGCCTTTGGATTACAACTACGAACTCAAGCAGCGGCTTCATTCAGCAAAGGCTTTGGTAGTTAACAGCTTGGCGGTTCCTGAGTAACTCAGGCGAATTTACCTGGTTATTTCTAAGGTTTATAGCTTGGTTGCCTGTTGTTAGCTCCATTGTGAACTCAAGGTGGCCTCCTCACCCCGAGGCAGCATTGCTGTTTGTTTTGCTTGTATAAAAATTTCCAGTCTGTTCCTCTGTATTCCAACTTCTTTTTTTCTAGACTGTTTATCTACTGTTTATTAGCCTCCTATCATGTGTAATTAACTATCATCAACTGGGTAACTGAACCTGGATCAAATGGTTTGAAAACTAATTTTTTGTATTAATCAATCATATTCTATTTTATACATTTCCAGCATATCAGTTTGATATAAAAACTAAAGCACACCCTTCTAGAGGTTACAATTTTTTTAATTAATAATCATATTCATATTTTATCACATTTCCAGCATATCAGTTTGATATAAAAACTAAAGCACACCCTTCTAGAGGTTACAGGAAAATTTTCATAGTATCATAGTATCAGTCAGGGTTGAAGGGACCACAAGGATCATCTAGTTCCACCCCCCTGCCATGGGCAGGACAACCCTACACTAATCAGGCTGGCCAGAGCCTCATCCAGCCTGCTCTTAAACACCTCCAGGGACGGGGCCTCAACCACCTCCCTGGACAACCCATTCCAGGGCTTCACCACTCTCATGGGGAAGAACTTCCTCCTCATGTCCAGCATGATCTCGCCACCTCCAGCTTCATTCCATTCCCCCTAGTCCTATCACTACCTGATAGCCTGAGATTTGACAATGCTTTGCTCTATTCCTGCTTCTGCAAACTTTGGAAACCTGTATGTCTGAATAAAATGCTAATGTAGTCTTTGTGCTGATGCATCCACGTGCCCTGCTATCCTTTCGTCAACACGACAGCCAGACGATGCCGTTTATTGTAAACATTCCTCACGTGCGGTTCGACATTTTCACCAAGGAGTTTTTCACTCTCAGGCAAATGAACAGAGCTACTCGGGGTCTCTGGCAAACAACAGAAACAATGTGGAAAGGCAATAGGTCTTCCTCTTAACCATGATTATTTTCAGTCATTTACTTTGTAGTACAGCATATGCATTCATCTGCAACTTGCATGCTTTCAATGGAGCATAGCTGTACACATGTACTTTCTGAAGCTTTCCTGTTTCTCTACAGATCCACATTTATGATCTACATAGATGTAATTATGTAGTAGATGCCTAGCATTTTTGACACTTCAAGTGAAAATACCTTGGTTTTGTAATGCCTATCTTCCCAGAGTTGTATTAGGCAAAATAATCCCCTTCGAGAAGAGGAGACTCAGGGGAGACCTTATTGCTGTTACAACTACCTGAAGGAGGTTGGTGCCAGGTGGGTTTGTCTCTTCTTCTCCCAGGCAGGCAGCACCAGAACAAGAGGACACAGTCTCAGGCTGCACCAGGGGAGGTTTAGGCTGGAGGTTAGGAAGAAGTTCTATACAGAGAGTGTGATTGCCCATTGGAATGGGCTGCCCGGGGAGGTGGTGGAGTCACATCACTGGAGGTGTTCAGGAGGAGACTTGATGGGGTGCTTGGTGCCATGGTTTAGTTGTTTAGGTGGGTTTGATTGGTTGATGGGTTGGATGCGATGATCTTGAAAGTCTCTTCCAACCAGTTTATTCCATTCCATTCCATTCCATTCCATTCCATTCCATTCCATTCCATTCCATTCCATTCCATTCCATTCCATTCCAAGAAAGGACAGGGTGGGGAAATATGATGGAAAAAACCTCTTGGGCTGAGATAAGGACAATTAGTCTCATAGGCAAAATAGATTCAACTTGGGGAAGATTAATTGGATCTACTGCCAATTTAAAATAGAGTCTGCTAGAAATAAATAAGTAAACCCAACCAATCAGACAAACACAAACACAGCCAAACAAACAAACAAAACCCAAACAAACCCAAACAACAACACAAACCAAATAAGAGCCTAAAAGCACATTGTCCTCACCCTCTTTTCTTCCCAGGTTCAACTTCACTTCTGACACTCTACTCCTCCCTACCCCAGGCCTTGAGGTATGGGGTCTGTGATCAACTGATAATGCATCATCTCTGACAGTCCTTCTTTCTTACACTGTTCTCCTGATCCAGCATAGGTTCTCTTCCACGCAATACATTCCCTCATGACCTGCTTCAGTATGGAGTACAGTCTTTCAGGAATAGACTGCTCTGCCATGGGTCTTCCATAGGCCACAGCTCCTGTCAAAAAACCTGCTCCTGTGCAGGCTCTTCTCCACTGGTCACAGCTCCTGACAAGATTATGCTCTCACATGGGCTCTCCACAGATTGCATCCTTCCTTCAGGCATCTCCATCTGCTCTGATGTGACACACTCCACAGGCTGCAATGTTGGTATCTGCTCCGATGTGGTCCTTCCTGGGCTGCAGGTGGACAACTTAGCACCCTGTGATAGGACAAGGGGCAATGGATGTAAACTACAGCACTGGAAGTTCCACCTCAACATGAGGAAGAATTTTTTTACTGTAAGGATCACAGAGCACTGGAACAGGCTCCCCAGAAAGGTTGTGGAGTCTCCTTCTCTGAAGACTTTTAAGACCTGCCTGGATGCATTCCTGTGTGACCTGCACTAGGTTATATAGTTCTGCTATGGCAATGAGGTTGGACTTGAAGGTCTCCAGAGGTCTCTTCCAACCCCTAACATCCTGTGATCCTGAAGCATGCTTCAGCATGGTCTCAGTGGGCTATAGGGGAATCTATGCTTCAGTGCCTGGAGCATCTCTTGCCCCTCCTTCTTCAGTGACCTTGGGGCCTGCAGAGTTCTTTCCCTTTTTCTCACTTCTGTGATAGCTGCTGCAGGTTTTTTTTTCCCTCTCTTAAAGATGATATCACAGAGGCACCACCAGAATCACTGATGGGCTGAACTTTGGCCAGCAGTGGGGCTGTTGGAGTCAGATGAAACTCGGTGAGCCTGACAAGGTGACAGCTCTTGGTGTCTTCTCACAAAGATCCCTGAAGTCCTCTGTCACCAAAACCTTGCCAGCCAAACCAAATGTCCACATTTCTACTTAAAGTATTGTAAATCCAGAACAACTCAAAGAGTTGTTTCACCTCTTTCACGTAATAATTGTCTTTAATGAATTACCTAGTCCTTTCAAAGTATAACTCATGTTTTCTTATCCCTGAAGTTTCTCCCTTTCAAAGTATTTTATGTATCCACTTTCTCTAAACCTCTTAGAATTATATGTGTGCAACATATCTTTTCTTAATTGCTCCCTCTCAAATCACAGTATCACAGTATCACAGTATAACAAGGTTGGAAAGACCCCAGGATCATCAAGTCCAACCTGTCCCAACAGACCTCACAACTAGACCATGGCACCAAGTGCCACGGCCAATCTCCCCTTGAACCCTCCAGGGACGGCGACTCCACCACCTCCCTGGGCAGCCCATTCCAATGACGAATGACTCGCTCAGTGGAAGACTTCCTCCTCACCTCGAGTCCAAACCTCCCCTGGCACAGCTTGAGACTGTGTCCCCTTGTTCTGGTGCTGGTTGCCTGGGAGAAGAGACCAACCCCTCCTGTCTACAACCACCTTTCAGGTAGTTTAGAGGGCATGAGGTCACCTCTGATCCTCCTTCTCCAGGCTAACAATCCCAGCTCCTCAGCCTCTCCTCATAGGGCTTGTGCTCAAGGCCTCTCCCCAGCCTTGTTGCCCTTTTCTGGACACGTTCAAGTATCTCGATGTCCTTCTTAAACTGAGGGGCCCAGAACTGGACACAGTACTCAAGGTGTGGCCTAACCAATGCAGAGTACAGGGCAGAAGAGACCTCCCTGCTCCTGCTGGCCACACTATTCCCAATACAGGCCAGGATGCCATTGGCTTCTTGGCCACCTGGGCACACTGTTGGCTCATGTTTAGGTGGGTGTCAATCAGCACCCCCAGGTCCCTCTCTGTTTGGCAGCTCTCCAGCCACTCTGACCCCAGCCTGTAGCTCTGCATGGGGTTGCCATGGCCAAAGTGCAGCACCCGGCACTTGGACTTATTAAATGCCATCCCATTGGACTCTGCCCATCTGTCCAGTCGGTCGAGGTCCCAAATGAATGCTAGCTTTTAATAACTTCCCACAGCAGTATAGCCCAGACACTCTCTACTGAGCATCTTCTGTGTCCTCTGATTTTTCAGTATTTCTACAGTACAGTGACCAGCACTCACACAACATTCTTCCTCTGCTTTCACTTTGAAACATGTTCATATGTATCACAAGTGCTCACATGACTTCATTAAAGGAGCATAGAAGTTGTGAACTTGGGTAACACTGGAGAATGAGGAAATACCAGGCATGTGACCCAAATGGTACGAGTTGAAGTACTAGTAAAAGAAGTCCTGCTTTCCAATGTAGCTCCTTCTATCCAACCTGATTTCTGTGTTTAGTTTTCAGAGAGATTCTGAGCTGTTGTGTAAACTTCTGAGCCTGGAGAAATTACAGCAAAGCAGTAAAGGCTGTCCTTTCCCAGGCAGGATTGTGTGAATCCTTTCTGAAGGAGAGAGAAATACATTATTTTGCTGATCCCTGTGCTCTTGAAGAAAGCTTTCATCCTTTCCCTGTATCTTGTCATCTTTTACTTTAGCTATTCTTTTCTATATGGCAGAGATGTATGTGTGGTATGAGATAGTCCTCACAAGCCCTGTTAATTTGGATAGACTACTAAATCAAGCAGAAAGTTACAAGACAAATAAAAGCTGCTCTGAAACCCAAGGAGTTCTCCCTGCTAAAAACGAGGACTATGGAAATAATGAGTGACTGAAGCTTAAGAAAAGCAATAAAATAATAATTTACAATTTAAAGGCATTGTTCCTCAGAACTCTACAATCTACCCTCTCCCCCTTCTCAGTCTGTATTCAATACAATACAATACAATAATCCAGTTGGAAGAGACCTTCAAGATCATCGTGTCCACCTATCAACCAATCCAACCCACCTAAACAACTAGATCATGGCACCATTACCCCATCAAGTCTCCTCCTGAATACCTCCAATGATGTGACTCCACCACCTCCCTGGCAGACCATTCAGGGCAATCACTCTCTCTGTAAAGAACTTCCTCCTAACATCCAGTCTAAACCTCCCCTGGTGCAGCCTGAGACTGTGTCCTCTTGTTCTGTGCTGGCTGCCTGGGAAAAGAGACCAACCTCTGCCTGTCTACAATCTCCCCCTCAGGTAGTTGTAGAGAGCAATAAGGTCTCCCCTGAGTCTCCTCCTCTCCAGGCTAAGCAACCCCAGCTCCCTCAGCCTCTCCTCATAGGGCTTGTCTTCCAAACCCCTCACCAACTTCATTGCCCTTCTCTGGACACATTCCAGCAAGTCACATCCTTCCTAAACTGAGGGGCCCAGAACTGGACACAGGACTCTAGGTGTGGCCTAACCAGTGCTGTATACAAGGGCAGAATGACCTCCCTGCTCCTGCTGGCCACACTGTTCCTGATGCAGGCCAGGATGCCATTAGCCCTCTTGGCTACCTGGGCACACTGCAGGCTCATGTCAGCCTACCATCGACCAGCCCCCCAGGTCCCTCTCTGCCTGGCTGCTCTCCTCCAGCACTCTGACCCCAGCCTGTAGCACTGCATGGGTTGTTGTGGCCAATGTGCAGAACCCGGCACTTGGATGTGTTCAATCTCATGCCCTTGGCCTCTGCCCATCTGTCCAGCCTGTCGAGGTCCCTCTGCAAAGCCTCTCTGCCCTCCAGCAGATCAACTCCTGCCCCAAGCTTGGTGTCGTCTGCAAATTTACTGATGATGGACTCGATGCCCTCATCCAGATCATCAACAAAGATGTTGAAGAGCATGGGGCCCAGCACTGACCCTGGGGCACACCACTAGTGACTGGCCGCCAGCCGATGTGGCACCATCCCACCACTCTCTGGGCTCGCCCCCCATCCAGTTCCTAACCCAACGCAGTGTGCTCCCATCCAAGCCATGGGCTGCCAGCTTGGCCAGGAGTTTGCTGTGGGGGACGGTGTCCAAAGGCCTTGCTGAGGTCCAGGTAGACCACATCCACAGGCCTCCCCACATCAACCAGGCGGGTCACCTGATCATAGAAGGAGATCAGGTTGGTCAAGCAGGACCTGCCCTTCCTAAATCCGTGCTGGCTAGACCTGACCCCCTGGCCATCCTGTAAGTGCTGTGTGATCGCACTCAAGATGACCCTGCTATAACCTTCACAGCTAAGTTAAACATTTATGAAAAATCTCACCATTAGTAATGTATTTTCACAGTCTGAAAGGACTTCTTGATGCCCACATGGAATTTATCTCATCCTCAATTTTTGCCGTCTCCTATTGCCTTTTACTCCCAGTTATTCAGATTTCTTGAGCCAGTCCTTTTCATCAGTTCCTGTCATCAATTTGTCTGCTTCCTGCCTCTTTTTGTAAAATGGAGCCAAGACTAAAATACAGAAAATTAGAGAAAAATCCCCATGAAGGAAAAAACAAAAACAAAACACCCCACACACCACCAACAAAAAAACCCAACCAACCAAAGAAACCCCACATGAAAACAAGAAAAATAAACCCCCCAGATCATGACGAAGAAACAGGAAAGGTTAGAAATGTATTGAATTGGTGCAGCTAACTCCTGTACTTTCATGACTAGAGCCCCTTAACTGCTAGATTGGGCTGGTCTGCAAAGTCATCTTCAGCTGGTAAGGAGGCTATAGGAATGCCCTGGAGCACCATCCAACTTCAAACTTTTAGGCTACAGCCATCGCCAAGGTATCAATAAGGTTGTGTTTCTCTCAATGTCTGGTGCCTAATATTGTGAGAAATCTTACAGGAAATGCCTGTATATGATCTCTATGAGGAGAGGCTGAGGGAGCTGAGGCTGCTTAGCCTTGAGAAGAGGAGGCTCAGGGGAGACCTTATTGCTCTCTACAACTACCTGAATTGATGTTGTAGCTAGGTGGGGGTTGGTCTCTTCTCCCAGGCAACCAGCACCAGAACAAGAGGACACAGTCTCAAGCTGCACCATGGGAGGTTTAGCTGGATGTTAGGAAGAAATTCTTCATAGAGAGAGTGATTGGCCATTGGAATGGGCTGCCTAGGGAGGTGGTGGAGTCATTATCACTGGAGGTGTTTAGGAAGAGACTGGATGAGGTGCTTGGTTGCCATGGTTTAGTTGATTAGTGTTAGATGATGGGTCAGACACGATGATCTTCAGGTCTCTTCCAACCTGGTTTATCTCTTCAGGCTGAAATTTAAATCTTTTCTTTTTTCCACACAATTTTTGGGGAACATATCTCTCTCTCATTCAGTTTTTTCATTAATGCCTGCAGTTCTGGCATTTGCTGCCAGAGGAATGTTGATTTCACAAATAATATCTTTAAAAGCACACACAACAAAAAAAACACAAAAAAGTGTCTATTTATACATGCTTTATATTGAATAGTGGAGAATGCATTATATATACATGTAGATATCTAGATGGACATATATGTTTGTGTATATATCTCACAGTATCACAGTATAACCAGGTTGAAGAGACCCCAGGATCATCAGTCCAACCTGTCCCAACAGACCTCCAACTAGACCATGGCACCAAGTGCCACGTCCAATCTCCCCTTGAACACCTCCAGGACGGCGACTCCACCACCACCTCCCTGGGCAGCCCATTCCAATGCGAATGACTCGCTCAGTGAAGAACTTCCTCCTCCCCTCGAGTCTAAACCTCCCCTGGCACCGCTTGAGACTGTGTCCCCGTGTTCTGGTGCTGGTTGCCTGGGAGAAGAGACCAACCCCCTCCTGTCTACAACCACCTTTCAGTAGTTGTTAGAGGGCAAATACACATAATACTTAATTCACCTCCTTGGTGCTTACTTTGCTAGACTTCCTTAATTTTCTCCCAGCTCCTTCTTCATTAACATCTTCTCATAGCCCCTTTGATCTTTCAATTTGGTGTGTGTTCAGGTAACTTTTCAACCAAGTACTCCTCAGAATTACTGTTACAAACAATTATTTTTCTCCTCTTCCTTCCACCCTGTAAGTACTCAAGGCATTCACAATTCAGCCTCACAGAATACCTGTGAGCTTAGAATGTAGGGTCAATTTCATTTTCTACCTGGA
>CM037631.1:16404588-16495800 GCA_015227895.2 Colaptes auratus
TTTCTTCCTAACATCCAGCCTAAACCTCCCCTGGTGCAGCTTGAGACTGTGTCCTCTTGTTCTGGTGCTGGTTGCCTGGGAGATGATACCAACCCCCACCTGGCTACAACCTCCCTTCAGGTAGTTGTAGAGAGCAAGAAGGTCACCCCTGAGCCTCCTCTTCTCCAGGCTAAGCAACCCCAGCTCCCTCAGCCTCTCCTCATAGGGCTTACAACTCAACAACTTTGTTGCCCTTCTCTGGACACATTCCAGCAAGTCAACTAGACTTTCTAATATAATAAAATAGATTCTTTTGTACATAAAAATGTAGTCATAGGATTTCATATTTAAGATGATGTGAGACTGAGACACATAACCACATACATTTCATTTTATACAGACATAACAGTACCATTTAATGTTTGCAGGGTGGCTATTGTATTACTTACAAAGATTACACTTAACCTAGCTGGGGAAGAAATAAGCTTGAAAACTTAGTGGTAAAGTTAGCATTCAAATTGCAATAATTTCTATAACCCTGTACTACCCTAAGCCTATAAGACCAGGGATGTGAGTTCAAGGGAACTAAGTGTGAGAATCATCTAGACTGGATGGTCCATCCAGTATTAATGCTTTTCTTGCTATTGCAAGGTTGTAGAACTAAGCATTCCAGGCTTCATGGTGTTCCTCAAAGAAGATCACTGCGTGTGCTTTTTTTGGTGCCTTCTGTTAATGAGACCTCTATGCAGTAACCTTGAATTCTAGGGGAAGCAATTTACAGTTATCATAGAATCAATAAGGTTGGAAAAGACCTCAAAGATCATCAAGTCCAACCTGTCACCCAACACCTCGTGACCACTAAACCATGGCACCAAGTGCCACGTCCAATCCCTTTTTGAACACCTCCAGGGACAGTGACTCCACCACCTCCCTAGGCAGCCCATTCCCATGGCTTACCGCTCTCTCTGTGAAGAACTTTCTCCTCACCTCCAGCCTAAACTTCCCCAGGTGCAGCTTGAGACTGTGTGCTCTTGTTCTGGTGCTGGTTGCCTGGGAGAAGAGACCAACCCCCTCCTGGCTGTAGAGAGCAATACGGTCTCCCCTGAGCCTCCTCTTCTCCAGGCTAAACAACCCCAGCTCCTTCAGCCTCTCCTCGTTGGGCTTGTGCTCAAGGCCTCTCACCAGCCTTTTGCCCTTCTCTGGACACGTTCAAGAGGGTCAATGTCCTTCCTAAACTGAGGGGCCCAGAACTGGACACAGGACTCAAGGTGTGGCCTAACCAGTGCTGAGTATAGGGGCAGAATGACCTCCCTGCTCCTGCTGGCCACACTATATCTGATGCAGGCCACGATGCCATCGGCCTTCTTGGCCACCTGGGCACACTGTTATCAACTTCTTAAAAGAGGGCTAGTGAGGCTTTTAAAGGGACCAGTACACATATTGGTCAGTTACATTTTCCACATAGAAGCACTTGATGTTATTAAAACACTTACGAATAGAAAAACAAAACCTGTGGCCACAGATAAGTGATTGCTGTAGTAACAATTTTAAATGAAACTGCTGATTCATTTATTATTCATGGGCTGCTTTTTCATCCTAGAAGTACATTAAAAGAAGTCTCGAAGGATCTACCTTTTTGGCTTTGTAGGAAGCATCCACAGAAGGATCTGCTTAGAACTACATAAATAGCCTAGATTGTTGTCTGGACTAGGCATATGTTGACATTTTCTCTTTATCATTTTCATTTGTCAACCCATACAGTGTTGCTTTTAAAACATAAGTTTTTGAGGAGTAAGATAGGATGTTAAAGAATTGTTGGAGGGCAAAGAGGAAGAACAATTATCCATTTTCTTGCTGAGCAACTGAAAAAGAAGATCCATATTCAGTACAGAGACATAAACCAGTAGTTTGGAATAAACGTGGTAGCTGCATTCATTGCTGCAATGATCTGGATTAGATAATGTTCCCCTGCATGTCAGTCTGACCTTGAAAGAGATATCTCTGGTTTTATTTAGTTGTGTATAAGATGAACAAGAACTATCAAAGCACAGTCCAATTCCAAACCTTTTTCTGGAATACATTGCTTGAATGCATCTTGTTATTTAGAGAAGTCAGGGCTTTGGCTGCTATATAGCCAGAGGAGAGTCTTACTGGAAGAATATTTGGTCAGATATTTTTAAGTTGTCAGAATGTAAAGAGATTTTTCTGCTGATCATTCCAGTTCATGGAATTTTCACTAGAGTCTGCTTGGGTTCATGCCAGGCTCTGCTGTATTGTGTGGTTATCTTCTGAATTTGATAGCAGTACCTACCTAAGACTAAGTGAACATCGAGGGCACAATGTTCTTGGATCTGTGGTATTATTGCATTTCATTCAACACAGGTTTTATTGAATTTGTACCTAGCTAGAACAGAATCAAACCTCAGTAACCCCTGTAGTGGGATTCTTTCCCTGTTCTGATCATGCGTAATCATACAGGGAGAGCGAAGGCAAAGTATCCTAGCACTCTGAAAATGATGAGAATTCAGTTGGCTGTCAGGCCAATTGGATTTGGGATGAAATAATGTGATCAACTCATTGCATGTGAAGGAAGAGTCGATTTCTCCTCAAACACAATACCATCAGGACACATATGGCCTTGCATTATCTCAAGGACTTCACTTATTCCAGGTCTGACTATGATATGGCATACATAGTTATGTGTTAAGTACGTGTTCATTTTTGCATTATGCCCTCCTACAAGAGAAACAAAGATTCTGTAGCAGGAGATATGATTCCATTTTCTGGCAAAGTGCAGCAAATTTCTCTGCAAGCTGTTTCTTCACAGTTGTGTCTCAGTTCATGTATAGAAAATAGGTGTAACAATTTCCAGTGTTGCTATATTATTCTGATGGTTTTGATTCCTCATGACAGCAAATTCATAAGCATCTCAGCAAGCTGTTTTACAAGTAATATGTTTACAAGACAATAACAGAGTGCTAGTATTCTGCATGTAATTTCAGCATGCAGACTACCTCAAGTGGCTTCAAGAGCTGGCCATCATGATATGCATTCCTGAAGTCAGTTGGAAAATGCTGGCATCTCTGAATATGCATTAAATCAGGCAACGATTCACAGAATGACAATTGCATGACCTGCTGCCAAGAAATCCTCTAACATATGTCCTGACAGACACTGCTAACTGATTCAATATCTTAGCACAAGTGTTTGTGAGTGAAAATATAAAAAAATGGGTGAAATACTTCTGAGAGGAGAAGAAATATTTAACTTTTCAAGGAAGTGAGTGATACATGGGAAAACTAATGCTTAAAGCAGAAGAGAACCTTTTTTCCGCAGTGCACATTAACTGAATGTAACAGAATTCATCTCAGGCACACAGAAAAAAGGGACTGGACAGAAGCAGTGGTTAGATAACATATCTGGCCTAAATATTTGGATGCAGCAAACACAAGCCTTTGTACAAGGCAGACTTTGTAAAAGGTCCTGTACAGAGTGAACTTACCAGAAGGATGAAAAGCAATGAGAAAGCAGAAAGTGTAATGTCTATGAATACATCTTTCAAAGCTGTGAAGATTCCAAAAGGGATGGAAAGTGCACTTGGCTAATGCAATTCATGCAGTGTCTTAAGGGAAAATTTATCAAGCAAAGAAGATTAAAACTGATTCATAATATTTGCTTTGTATTTCAGCACTTGGTATGTAAGAATTAATGGCCAGAGAGATACTAAACTATGCAGCCAGTGATAGAGTCTTGAAAACACAATTGCCTTCAGCTCCTCATGGCACTGACATGGAACTTAGTTGCTATGGAAATGACAGAAAATTATCAGGCTGAAGAAAACTACAAGATTTTTTTTTTCCTCTAAAAGTTGTCAACAGCTTTTCCATATCATTAAATGTCTTCATTATATTACATTCTGACTTGGCTACAGCTTGCATATGTGAGGCTTCATCCGAGCAAGCATTCTAAAAGGGAATGGTTTCTATCGATGTTATTTGGCTTTTTGAACAAAAGCTTCAATAGAAGGAGTAATCATTTAGTGTGTATATCACTAAAGCATGGAAGAAATGTCAAATACCCAAGTCCACATGTGGAGTACCAAGCATGCAGTCAGCTCAGTAAATAATCACCAGCCAGGCAGGCTGTCAGATCACGTACTGACTGCTTCCCTCAAGGAGATTAATACAGAGCAAAGTGTAGACTATCACTCACCATAGGATATGTGATTCTGAAGATTTCTAAATGGACAGCAGAGAGATAAAACCACGACACTTCAAACAACTGCATCCTAAGCTAATTTTTTTATATATTCAGTAAAATGATAAGGATAGAATGTTAAAGTCAAAGATCAATGTTGCTTGACAGTAAGCAATTGTCTTATTTCCCTCTCATGACCACTTCAATATCAGTTAGGAATTCACCCCAGAGGATCTCAGGGTTTGCTGTATGATCATCAAAGATTAGATAATGAAACAGCAGGAAGAGAGAGCATACAAAAAAGCCAAGGGGTAGTAGCTGAGAAGGAATGGGGGGGGGGGGATGAAAAAAAAATCTGTTCTTTTGTGAACAATGTAAGTACATTACAGGAAAAACCATCATCACTGTCTGTAATTAGACATATATTTAGCTAGGTTACCAGACATTTCCCATTAGCTTTTGCCATCTGTGTTGAAACTTTAATCATTTGGGCTGGAATTTTCAACTCCACGGCAGTAGCTTTAGGCCATATAGATTTGTATCTTCTTTAAAAGCTCAGGTGACATCACTTGGTAGTTTCTTTAAATAAAACCAAGTGTGAGAGAAGGAACTCTTTTTGTTTTAAAAAATGTTATCATGTTTTAAAAGTCACAATTGCTGGTTTTAATAATTACTGGAGTTTTGGAATTAAGCTTTGAAATCGGTTACATTTAATGGGGCCTTCTTTTGTTTATGGTTGTTCCTGGTAGTTTACCAGCATAAGAAAAAAAAATGTAAGCCTAATAAAAGCTGAAGTTGTCTCAGAATTTCCTTCAGAGATACATAGGAAGAGAGGTTGCAAGAGCTTCCTCAGTGCTGGTTTATGATCAGAAAGAATTTCTTCCTTCTACTATGGATTGCACACCTGCAGGGAGTGAAAATCACTTGGAGCCCTGGAGAGTGGATCCTGAAAGAGCTGTTTCATATGGCATTCACAGCTATATCATGAAATGCAAAAACCTGGTTTGGGTGGTGTTTGGGTTTTTTTTGGGGTTGGTTTGTTTGCCTGTTTGTTTTGCTTTATTATCAGAAAGAAAGAGATTCATAGTTTCATAGTTTCAGTCAGGGTTGGGGTTGGAAGGGACCACAAGGATCATCTCGTTCCAACCCCCCTGCCATGGGCAGGGACACTCTACACTAGATCAGGCTGGCCAGAGCCTCATCCAGCCTGGGCTTAAACACTTCCAGGGACGGGGCCTCAACCACCTTCCTAGATAACCCATTCCAGGGCTTCACCACTCTCATGGGGAAGAACTTCCTCCTCACATCCAGCCTGAATCTCACCACCTCCAGCTTCATTCCATTCCCCCTAGTCCTATCACTCCCTGATAGCCTGAAAAGTCCCTCCCCAGCCTTCTTGTAGGCCCCCTTCAGATACTGGAAGGCCACAATGAGGTCACCTCGGAGCCTTCTCTTCTCCAAACTGAACAGCCCCAACTCCTTCAGTCTGTCCTCATAGGAGAAGTGCTCCAGCACTCTGATCATCCTCGTGGCCCTTCTCTGGACACCTTCCAGCACCTCCATATCCCTCTTGTAACAGGGGCTCCAGAACTGGAGGCAGTACTCCAGGTGGGGTTTCACCAGATCTGAGTAGAGGGGGAGAATCCCCTCCCTTGACCTGCTGGCCACACTTCTCCTGATGCAGCCCAGGATCTGATTGGCTTTCCGGGCTGCAAGTGCACATTGAGAGCTCCTGTTGAGCTTCTCGTCCACCAGCACCCCCCAAGTCTCTCTCCTCAGGGCTGCTCTCCAGCCAGTCACTGCCCAACCTGTATTTGTGCCTGGGATTGCCTCGACCCAGATGCAGGACACATTAACAGATGTAGGACAGATGCAGGACTTGGTCTTGTTGAAGCACATGAGGCTGGCTTGTGCCCACCTCTCCAGCCTGTCAAGGTCCCTCTGGATGGCATCCCTTCCCTCCAGCGTGTCTGCTGCACCACACAGCTTGGTGTCATCAGCAAACTTGCTGAGGGTGCACTGAATGCCACTGTCCATGGCACCCACAAAGATGTTGAACAAGACTGGTTCCAAGGTCTGATCCCTGAGGGACTCCGCTTGTCCCTGGCCTCCACTGGGACATGGACCCATTGACAGCCACTCTTTGGGTGCGGCCATCAAGCCAGTTCTTTATCCATCTAGTGGTCCATCCATCAAACCCATGTGTCACCAGCTTGGAGACCAAGATGTGGTGTGGGACAGTGTCAAAGGCTTTGTTCAAGTCCAGGTAAACGACATCAGTGTGTCCAAAAAATGCTTGCAGAAGTGAGGGGATGGGGCCAAAAGAAGTAAGTCTGGAGAAGTTTTAGTTTCTTTATCTGAAATGGGGTTTTTATAGGAAACAGGGGTTGTATTGAATGTTTCAGATTTAAATGAGCTGATGTACAAGTCTTTTCATGTACTTTCAATGATATATGGGACATTAAAAGATTTTAAGGTTGTGTATTGATCATAACAGAGAAGAGGAAACTGAAATGGCAATATTTCTGAAGAGGGATAGGAGGTGAAACTTGGAAAAGATTCTGAGTAGCAGAGGTATTAATCTCACAGAAAATTTCTTTACAATGAATTAAAGAAGGAACTCCATCTGTACCTCAGTTGAGAAGAAGCAGGCCAAAGGAAGAATTTAGCACTGATGCATTGAGTGAGGTGAGAACGCCATGTGAATATGTGGTCAAAAGCTTTCTTGCTGAACAGTACACTAAAAAGTACAGTTTGCATGAGCTGTCCTCAAATATTACTGACTCAGAAGAGTAGTGAAGAGGTGATTGGGAGCAGTCAGCATGGCTTTGCCAAGGGCAAATCCTGCCTGACAAACCTGGTGGCCTTCTATGAACAGGTGACAACATTAATAGATGAGGGGCGAGCAACTGATGTCTTTACCTGGACCTGAGCAAAGCCTTTGACACTGTCCCACACCACATCCTGGTCTCCAAGCTGGTGACACACGGTTTGATGGATGGACCACCAGATGGATAAGGAACTGGCTTGATGGCCGCACCAAAGAGTGGCTGTCAATGGGTCCATGTCGCAGTGGAGGCCAGTGACAAGCGGAGTCCCTCAGGGATCAGTCCTGGGACCAGTCTTGTTCAACATCTTTGTGGGTGACATGGACAGTGGCATTGAGTGCACCCTCAGCAAGTTTGCTGATGACACCAAGCTGTGTGGTGCAGCAGACACGCTGGAGGGAAGGGATGCCATCCAGAGGGACCTTGACAGGCTGGAGAGGTGGGCACAAGCCAACCTCATGAGCTTCAACAAGACCAAGGGCAGGGTCCTGCATCTGGGTCGAGGCAATCCCAGGCACAAATACAGGCTGGGCAGTGACTGGCTGGGGAGCAGCCCAGAGGAGAGAGACTTGGGGTGCTGGTGGACGAGAAGCTCAACATGAGCTCTCAATGTGCACTTGCAGCCCAGAAAGCCAATCAGATCCTGGGCTGCATCAGGAGAAGTGTGGCCAGCAGGTCAAGGGAGGTGATTCTCCCCCTCTACTCAGCTCTGGTGAGACCCCCCTGGAGTACTGCGTCCAGTTCTGGAGCCCTATTACAAGAGGGATCTGGAGGTGCTGGAGCGTGTCCAGAGAAGGGCCACGAGGATGATCAGAGGGCTGGAGCACCTCTCCTATGAGGACAGACTGAAGGAGTTGGGGCTGTTCAGCTGGAGAAGAGAAGGCTCGAGGTGACCTCATTGTGGCCTTCCAGTATCTGAAGGGGCCTACAAGAAGGCTGGGGAGGGACTTTTCAGACTATCAGGGAGTGATAGGACTAGGGGGAATGGGATGAAGCTGGAGGTGGGGAGATTCAGGCTAGATGTGAGGAGGAAGTTCTTCACCGTGAGAGTGGTGAAGCCCTGGAATGGGTTGTCCAGGGAGGTGGTTGAGGCCCCGTCCCTTGTGGTGTTTAAGACCAGGCTGGACGAAGCTCTGTCCAGCCTGATCTAGGGTAGAGTGTCCCTGCCCATGGCAGGGGGGTTGGAACTAGATGATCCTTGTGGTCCCTTCCAACCCTAACTGAAACTATGAAACTATGAAACTATATTTGAATTACATATTTCAATTTAACTTGTAACCTCTTTATTTCCAAACTCATAACCATTCCTGTACAAATCCTTGTCTAAAAACCTTCATAAATACACCAGGACTTTGTTGTGCTGAATAGCCTAATACTGTAGGACAAGATTGATGAGGATGAAACCAGAGGAGTGAAGATAAAGTGCCACAAAGAAACAGGAGATGAATATGTAGAAAGAAATACTGTCATACTGGAGATAACACCGCTTCAAAAATGTGCTTGTAGAGCTCAAAGCCTGGGAAAAGTGGAGCTTGAGTGAAAAACACTCAGCCATAGTCTGCAGAGCTGAGTTTGGAGGCTGGGTCACTAGCAGATGGAGTTCCAAAAGGAAAAGATTATGCATTGTGTGATCCCTTTTGAGGCTGTGGAGACATCTTGGTCTGAATTCCATGGGTACAAGTATACTTGCTCTTCTATTACAGTAAGGTCAAGTATCTGAAAAAGAGGATTCCCCCAAGATCTGATTACAAAATCAAAGCAGAACGTGTGAAAGCATGGTCGTTTTAGCACAGGCTTTTGGCAGCGTTGTTCTCCAGGTAGAAAATGAAATTGACCCTACATTCTAAGCTCACAGGTATCCTGTGAGGCTGAATTTGTGAATGCCTTTGAAGTACTTACAGGGTGGAAGGAAGAGGAAGAAAAATAATTGTTTGTAACAGTAATTCTGAGCAGTACTTGGTTGAAAAGTTACCTGAACACACACCAAATTGAAAGATCAAAGGGGCTATTGAGAAGATGTTAATGAAGAAGGAGCTGGGAGAAAAATTAAGGAAGTCTAGCAAAAGTAAGCACAAGGAGGTGAATTAAGTATTATGTGTATTTGCCCTCTACAACTACCTGAAAGGTGGTTGTAGACAGGAGGGGGTTGGTCTCTTCTCCCAGGCAACCAGCACCAGAACACGGGGACACAGTCTCAAGCTGTGCCAGGGGAGGTTTAGGCTCGAGGTGAGAAGGAAGTTCTTCACTGAGCGAGTCATTCGTCATTGGAATGGGCTGCCCAGGGAGGTGGTGGAGTCGCCGTCCCTGGAGGTGTTCAAGGGGAGATTGGACGTGGCACTTGGTGCCATGGTCTAGTTGTGAGGTCTGTTGGGACAGGTTGGACTTGATGATCCTTGGGGTCTCTTCCAACCTTGGTTATACTGTGATACTGTGATATATATATACACAAACTATATATGTCCATCTAGGTATCTACATGTACATATAATTGCATTCTCCACTCTCAATATAAAGCATGTATAAATAGACACTTTTTTGTTGGTTTTTTTTTGTTGTTGTTTGCTTTTTAAAGATATTATTTGTGAAATCAAACATTCCTCTGGCAGCAAATGCCAGAACTGCAGGCATTAATGAAAACTGAGTGAGAGAGAGAATCTGTTCCCCAAAATTCAGTGTGGAAAAATAGAAAAGATTTAAATTTCAGCCTGAAGAGAATAAACCAGGTTGGAAGAGACCTTGAAGATCATCATGTCTGACCCATCATCTAACACTAATCAACTAAACCATGGCACCAAGCACCTCATCCAGTCTCTTCCTAAACACCTCCAGTGACAATGACTCCACCACCTCCCTAGGCAGCACATTCCAATGGCCAATCACCCTCTCTATGAAGAATTTCTTCCTAACATCCAGCCTAAACCTCCCCTGGTGCAGCTTGAGACTGTGTCCTCTTGTTCTGGTGCTGGTTGCCTGGGAGAAGAGACCACCCCCACCTGGCTACAACATCCATTCAGGTAGTTGTAGAGAGCAATAAGGTCTCCTCTGAGCCTCCTCTTCTCCAGGCTAAGCAGCCTCAGCTCCCTCAGCCTCTCCTCATGGAGATCATATACAGGCATTTCCTGTAAGATTTCTCACAATATTAGGCACCAGACATTGAGAAAAACACAACCTTATTGATACCTTGGCGATGGCTGTAGCCTAAAAGTTTGAAGTTGGATGGTGCTCCAGGGCATTCCTATAGCCTCCTTACCAGCTGAAGATGACTTTGCAAACCAGCCCAGTCTAGCAGTTAAGGGGCTCTAGTCATGAAAGTACAAGAGTTAGCTGCACCAATTCAATACATTTCTAACCTTTCCTGTTTCTTCTGTCATGATCTGGGGGGGTTTATTTTTCTTGTTTTCATGTGGGGTTTCTTTGGTTGGTTGGGTTTTTTTGTTGGTGGTGTGTGGGGTGTTTTGTTGGTTTTTTTTCCCTCATGGGGATTTTTCTCTAATTTTCTGTATTTTAGTCTTGGCTCCATTTTACAAAAAGAGGCAGGAAGCAGACAAATTGATGACAGGAACTGATGAAAAGGACTGGCTCAAGAAATCTGAATAACTGGGAGTAAAAGGCAATAGGAGATGGCAAAAAATTGAGGATGAGATAGATTCCATGTGGGCATCAAGAAGTCCTTTCATACTGTGAAAATACATTACTAATGGTGAGATTTTTCATAAATGTTTAACTTAGCTGTGAAGGTTATAGCAGGGTCATCTTGAGTGCGATCACACAGCACTTACAGGATGGCCAGGGGCTCAGGTCTAGCCAGCACGGATTTAGGAAGGGCAGGTCCTGCCTGACCAACCTGATCTCCTTCTATGATCAGGTGACCCGCCTGGTGGATGTGGTCTACCTGGACCTCAGCAAGGCCTTTGACACCGTCCCCCACAGCAAACTCCTGGCCAAGCTGGCAGCCCATGGATGGATGGGAGCACACTGCGTTGGGTTAGGAACTGGCTGGAGGGCCGAGCCCAGAGAGTGGTGGTGAATGGTGCCACATCCGGCTGGCGGCCAGTCACTAGTGGTGTGCCCCAGGGATCGGTGCTGGGCCCCATGCTCTTCAACATCTTTATTGATGATCTGGATGAGGGCATCGAGTCCATCATCAGTAAATTTGCGGACGACACCAAGCTGGGGGCAGGAGTTGATCTGCTGGAGGGCAGAGAGGCTTTGCAGAGGGACCTCGACAGGCTGGACAGATGGGCACAGTCCAACGGCATGAGATTGAACACATCCAAGTGCCGGGCTCTGCACATTGGCCACAGCAACCCCATGCAGTGCTACAGGCTGGGGTCAGAGTGGCTGGAGAGCAGCCAGGCAGAGAGGGACCTGGGGGTGCTGGTCGATGGTAGGCTGAACATGAGCCTGCAGTGTGCCCAGGCAGCCAAGAGGCCCAATGGCATCCTGGCCTGCATCAGATATAGTGTGGCCAGCAGGAGCAGGGAGGTCATTCTGCCCTTGTATACAGCACTGGTTAGGCCACACCTGGAGTACTGTGTCCAGTTCTGGGCCCCTCAGTTTAGGAAGGATGTTGACTTGCTGGAACATGTCCAGAGAAGGGCAACAAGGTTGGTGAGGGGTTTGGAACACAAGCCCTATGAGGAGAGGCTGAGGGAGCTGGGGTTGCTTAGCTGGAGAGGAGGAGACTCAGGGCGACCTTATTGCTCTCTACAACTACCTGAGGGGAGATTGTAGACAGGCAGAGGTTGGTCTCTTTTCCCAGGCAGGCAGCACCAGAACAAGAGGACACAGTCTCAGGCTGCGCCAGGGGAGGTTTAGACTGGATGTTAGGAGAAAGTTCTTTACAGAGAGAGTGATTGCCCATTGGAATGGTCTGCCCGGGGAGGTGTGGAGTCACCATCATTGGAGGTATTCAGGAGGAGACTTGATGGGGTACTGGGTGCCATGATCTAGTTGTTTAGGTGGATTGGATTGGTTGATAGGTTGGACGCGATGATCTTGAAGGTCTCTTCCAACCTGGATTTATTGTATTGTATTGTATTGAATACAGACTGAGAAGGGGGAGAGGTAGATTGTAGAATTCTGAGGAACAATGCCTTTTTAATTGTAAATTATTATTTTTATTGCTTTTCTTAAGCTTTCAGTCACTCATTATTTCCCATAGTCCTTTGGTTTTTAGCAGGAGAACTCCCTTGGGTTTCAGAGCAGCTTTTATTTGTCTTGTAACTTTCTGCTCTGATTTAGTAGTCTATCCAAATTAACAGGGATTGTGAGGACTATCTCATACCACACATACATCTCTGCCATATAGAAAAGAATAGCTAAAGTAAAAGATGACAAGATACAGGGAAAGGATGAATGCTTTCTTCAAGAGCACAGGGATCAGCAAAATAATGTATTTCTCTCTCCTTCAGAAAGGATTCACACAATCCTGCCTGGGAAAGGACAGCCTTTACTGCTTTGCTGTAATTTCTCCAGGCTCAGAAGTTTACACAAACAGCTCAGAATCTCTCTGAAACTAAACACAGAAATCAAGGTTGGATAGAAGGAGCTACATTGGAAAGCAGGACTTCTTTTACTAGTACTTCAACTCGTACCATTTGGGTCACATGCCTGGTATTTCCTCATTCTCCAGTGTTACCCAAGTTCACAACTTCTATGCTCCTTTAATGAAAGTCATGTGAGCACTTGTGATACATATGAACATGTTTCAAAATGAAAGCAGAGGAAGAATGTTGTGTGAGTGCTGGTCACTGTACTGCAGAAATACTGAAAAATCAGAGGACACAGAAGATGCTCAGTAGAGAGTGTCTGGGCTATACTGCTGTGGGAAGTTATTAAAAGCTAGCATTCATTTGGGACCTCGACCGACTAGACAGATGGGCAGAGTCCAATGGGATGGCATTTAATAAGTCCAAGTGCCGGGTGCTGCACTTTGGCCATGGCAACCCCATGCAGAGCTACAGGCTGGGGTCAGAGTGGCTGGAGAGCTGCCAAACAGAGAGGGACCTGGGGGTGCTGATTGACACCCACCTAAACATGAGCCAACAGTGTGCCCAGGTGGCCAAGAAGGCCAATGGCATCCTGGCCTGTATTGGGAATAGTGTGGCCAGCAGGAGCAGGGAGGTCATTCTGCCCCTGTACTCTGCATTGGTTAGGCCACACCTTGAGTACTGTGTCCAGTTCTGGGCCCCTCAGTTTAAGAAGGACATCGAGATACTTGAACGTGTCCAGAAAAGGGCAACAAGGCTGGGGAGAGGCCTTGAGCACAAGCCCTATGAGGAGAGGCTGAGGGAGCTGGGTTGTTTAGCCTGGAGAAGAGAAGGATCAGAGGTGACCTCATTGCCCTCTACAACTACCTGAAAGGTGGTTGTAGACAGGAGGGGGTTGGTCTCTTCTCCCAGGCAACCAGCACCAGAACAAGGGGACACAGTCTCAAGCTGTGCCAGGGGAGGTTTAGACTCGAGGTGAGGAGGAAGTTCTTCACTGAGCGAGTCATTCGTCATTGGAATGGGCTGCCCAGGGAGGTGGTGGAGTCGCCGTCCCTGGAGGTGTTCAAGGGGGAGATTGGACGTGGCACTTGGTGCCATGGTCTAGTTGTGAGGTCTGTTGGGACAGGTTGGACTTGATGATCCTTGGGGTCTCTTCCAACCTTGGTTATACTGTGATACTGTGATACTGTGATTTGAGAGGGAGCAATTAAGAAAAGATATGTTGCACACATATATAATTCTAAGAGGTTTAGAGAAAGTGGATACATAAAATACTTTGAAAGGAGAAAACTTCACGGATAAGAAAACATGAGTTATACTTTGAAAGGACTAGGTAATTCATTAAAGACAATTATTACGTGAAAGAGGTGAAACAACTGTTTGAGTTGTTCTGGATGTACAATACTTTAAGTAGAAACGTGAACATTTGGTTTGGCTGGCAAGGTTTTGGTGACAGAGGACTTCAGGGATCTTTGTGAGAAGACACCAAGAGCTGTCACCTTGTCAGGCTCACCGAGTTTCATCTGACTCCAACAGCCCCACTGCTGGCCAAAGTTCAGCCCATCGGTGATTCTGGTGGTGCTTCTGTGATATCATCTTTAAGAGAGGGAAAAAAACACCTGCAGCAGCTATCACAGAAGTGAGAAAAAGGGAAAGAACTCTGCAGGCCCCAAGGTCACTGAAGAAGGAGGGGGCAAGAGATGCTCCAGCCACTGAAGCATAGATTCCCCTATAGCCCACAGAGACCATGCTGAAGCATGCTTCAGGATCACAGCATGTTAGGGGTTGGAAGAGACCTCTGGAGATCTTCAAGTCCAACCTCATTGCCAGAGCAGAACTATATAACCTAGTGCAGGTCACACAGGAATGCATCCAGGCAGGTCTTGAAAGTCTTCAGAGAAGGAGACTCCACAACCTTTCTGGGGAGCCTGTTCCAGTGCTCTGTGATCCTTACAGTAAAAAAATTCTTCCTCATGTTGAGGTGGAATTTCCTGTGCTGTAGTTTACATCCATTGCCCCTTGTCCTATCACAGGGTGCTAAGTTGTCCACCTGCAGCCCATGAAGGACCACATCAGAGCAGATACCAACATTGCAGCCTGTGGAGTGTGTCACATCAGAGCAGATGGAGATGCCTGAAGGAAGGATGCAATCCGTGGAAAGCCCATGTGAGAGCATAATCTTGTCAGGAGCTGTGACCAGTGGAGAAGAGCCTGCACAGAAGCAGGTTTTTTGACAGGAGCTGTGGCCTATGGAAGACCCATGGCAGAGCAGTCTATTCCTGAAAGACTGTACTCCATACTGAAGCAGGTCATGAGGGAATGTATTGCGTGGAAGAGAACCTATGCTGGATCAGGAGAACAGTGTAAGAAAGAAGGACTGTCAGAGATGATGCATTATCAGTTGATCACAGACCCCATACCTCAAGGCCTGGGGTAGGGAGGAGGTAGGAGTGTCAGAAGTGAAGTTGAACCTGGGAAGAAAAGAGGGTGAGGACAATGTGCTTTTAGGCTCTTACTTGGTTTGTGTTGTTGTTTGGGTTTGTTTGGGTTTTGTTTGTTTGTTTGGCTGTGTTTGTGTTTGTCTGATTGGTTGGGTTTACTTATTTATTTCTAACATACTCTATTTTAAATGGGCAGTAGATCCAATTAATCTTCCCCAAGTTGAATCTATTTTGTCTATGAGACTAATTGTCCTTATCTCAGCCCAAGAGGTTTTTTCCATCTTATTTCCCCACCCTGTCCTTTCTTGGAATGGAATGGAATGGAATGGAATGGAGTGGAGTGGAATGGAATGGAATGGAATGGAATGGAATGGAATGGAATGGAATGGAATGGAATGGAATGGAATGGAATGGAATGGAATAAACTGGTTGGAAGAGACCTTCAAGATCATCGTGAATCCCCCTAAACAACTAAACCATGGCATCAAGCACCCCATCAAGTCTCCTCCTGAACACCTCCAGTGATGGTGACTCCACCACCTCCCTGGGCAGCACATTCCAATGGCAAATCACTCTCTCTGTATAGAACTTCTTCCTAACCTCCAGCCTAAACCTCCCCTGGTGCAGCCTGAGACTGTGTCCTCTTGTTCTGGTGCTGCCTGCCTGGGAGAAGAGACCAACTCCCACCTGGCACCAACCTCCCTTCAGGTAGTTGTAACAGCAATAAGGTCTCCCCTGAGTCTCCTCTTCTCGAAGGGGATTATTTTGCCTAATACAACTCTGGGAAGATAGGCATTACAAAACCAAGGTATTTTCACTTGAAGTGTCAAAAATGCTAGGCATCTACTATGTAATTACATCTATGTAGATCATAAATGTGGATCTGTAGAGAAACAGGAAAGCTTCAGAAAGTACATGTGTACAGCTATGCTCCATTGAAAGCATGCAAGTTGCAGATGAATGCACATACTGTACTACAAAGTAAATGACTGAAAATAACCATGGTTAAGAGGAAGACCTATTGCCTTTCCACATTGTTTCTGTTGTTTGCCAGAGACCCCGAGTAGCTCTGCTCATTTGCCTGAGAGTGAAAAACTCCTTGGTGAAAATGTCGAACCGCACGTGAGGAATGTTTACAATAAACGGCATCGTCTGGCTGTCGTGTTGACGAAAGGACACCAGGGCACGTGGATGCATCAGCACAAAGACTACATTAGCATTTTATTCAGACATACAGGTTTTCAAAGTTTGCAGAAGCAGGAATGGAGCAAAGCATTGTCAAAATCTCAGGCTATCAGGTAGTGATAGGACTAGGGGGAATGGAATGAAGCTGGAGGTGGGGAGATTCAGGCTAGATGTGAGGAGGAAGTTCTTCCCCATGAGAGTGGTGAAGCCCTGGAATGGGTTGTCCAGGGAGGTGGTTGAGGCCCCATCCCTGGAGGTGTTTAAGACCAGGCTGGATGAGGCTCTGGCCAGCCTGATCTAGTATGGGGTGACCCTGCCCATGGCAGGGGGGTTGGAACTAGATGATCCTTGTGGTCCCTTCCAACCCTGACTGATACTATGATACTATGAAAATTTTCCTGTAACCTCTAGAAGGGTGTGCTTTAGTTTTTATATCAAACTGATATGCTGGAAATGTGATAAAATATGAATATGATTTATTTAATTAAAAAAAATTGTAACCTCTAGAAGGGTGTGCTTTAGTTTTTATATCAAACTGATATGCTGGAAATGTGATAAAATATGAATATGATTTATTTAATACAAAAAAATTAGTTTTCCAAACCAATTTGATCCAGGTTCATTTACCCAGTTGATGATAGTTTAATTACACATGATAGGAGGCTAATAAACAGTAGATAAACAGTCTAGAAAAAACAGAAGTTGGAATACAGAGGAACAGACTGGAAATTTCTTATACAAGCAAAACAAACAGCAATGCTGCCTCGGGTGGTGAGGAGGAGCACCTTGAGTTCACAATGGAGCTAACCAACAGGCAACCAAGCTATAAACCTTAGAAATAACCAGGTAAATTAGCCTGAGTTACTCAGGAACCGCCAAGCTGTTAACTACCAAAGCCTTTGCTGAATGAAGCGCTGCTCTGAGTTCGTAGTTGTAATCCAAAGGGCGGAAATAATTCAAAGGTAGTATTCAGAATCAGAGGGAGTGAGAGCGAGGGAGACATGCTGCTGTGGTGTAGGTCTAAACACTATGCTGCAGTGTGCCCAGGCAGCCAAGAGGGCCAATGGAATCCTGCCCTGCATCAGGAACAGTGTGGGCAGCAGGAGCAGGGAGGTCATTCTGCCCCTGTACACTGCACTGGTTAGGCTGCACCTCAAGTCCTGTGTCCAGTTCTGGGTCCCTCAGTTTAGGAAGGATGTTGTCTTGCTGGAATGTGTCCAGAGAAGGGCAACGAAGTTGGTGAGGGGTTTGGAACACAAGCCCTATGAGTAGAGGCTGAGGGAGCTGGGATTGCTTAGCCTGGAGAGGAGGGGACTCAGGCAGGGGTGACCTTATTGTTCTCTACCACTACCTGAAGGGAGGTTGTAGCCAGGTGGGGGTTGGTCTCTTCTCCCAGGCAACCAGTACCAGAACAAGAGGACACAGTGTCAAGCTGCACCAGGGGAGGTTTAGGTTGGTGGTTAGGAAGAAGTTCTATACAGAGAGAGTGATTGGCCATTGGAATCGGCTGCCTGTGGAGGTGGTGGAGTCACCTTCATTGGAGGTGTTCAGGAGAAGACTTGATGAGGTGCTTGGTGCTATGGTTTAGTTGTTTAGGTGGGTTGGATTGGTTGATGGGTTGGACGCGATGATCTTGAAGGTCTCTTCCAACCTGGTTAATTCCATTCTATTCTATTCTATTCTATTCTATTCTATTCTATTCTATTCTATTCTATTCTATTCTATTCTATTCTATTCTGTTCTATTCCTAGGGCAAAAGAAGCTAATTGCCCTGAAGACAGGAGCAAGTAGGTAGTTGTTGCTGCCTCAAATCCCATTAACGAATAGGGGAGGAGAAGATGAGAGTGAGACAAGAACAATGAACATACAAACATGCGGGACCTTGAAATCTTCCCCTATAATTTCCCTTTTTGAAACCTGAACAGCCCAATGGCACATTAGCTATTCAAATCCTGCCAATCAGTTCAAAATGTTGTCTGGTGAGCAAAACTGCACGCACCTTCTCTCATAGCCTCTGACACGTGCAGTTGCCTCTCTGAAATGTGAGGCTCAGGGTCCAGCTTCCACCCCCTCTAGGCAGCCTTAAGGGCGCCTGCCTATTTGCTCCTTGACCTGAATTCAGACCCTGCAACAAAGAGGGAAAAGAAAGGGCAGTGGCTCAAACAGATTTAGCTGGTTTGTTAAATGCCTCTTTCAGGACAGGGAGGTCTGGTGTTATTAGCACATTAGGGAAAACATCTTAGAATCAAGAAGTAGCTTCTCTGATAGGGTGTATGAAATGTTTCAAAAGAAGGCTGAAAAATATATCTCTCTAAAATCACCACCATCAATAATGCATTGTTAGTAATAATGAAGAAAGGTAGAGGGTTTTTTTGTAAGGTGAATGCAGTTATGCTTCTTTTCTGATTGAAGCTTTTAGATGGAACACCTTATAGCTTTCTGATCAAGCAAACAGTACTTACAGGGGTATAGATTCTCACCCAGCCTGTGTTTGCCAAATTGGAGGCACAACGTTAAAAATCACTCCAAGAGGGAGAGAAAATCTATTTTAAGGCACTGTGAGAGAGACATTTAGTCCTAAAATTTGATATAAATTTACTAGCTTTTGAGCATTGATCATAAAAAATGACATTTGAGAGTGCAGAGCAGTCAGGAATAAAGATCAGAGATGTCTGAGGGGAGAAATCCTCCATTGATGGTAAATCCACCATTAGCTCTCTCACTTCTTCTAAATACTCTCTGCAGGAGTTAAAAACAGTCTTTGAAAACATTGTTTCCTAGCGTGCTTCGCATTTAAGTCCTCTGAGTGAGGCTAGTGAAGGTCACCATAAAAAACCCCAACCAAACAACAACAAAAAACCCCACCTCAGAATATGATTCTGTCCTACAGTTTCTTGTTTTTCACTTAAAGGGTATGGAAAGCCTGCAAAAAATGTACTGATGGATGCTGAAATATGCATTTCCTTTTTCCAGTGTGGCCAGCAGGAGCAGGGAGGTCATTCTGCCCTTGTATACAGCACTGGTTAGGCCACACCTTGAGTACTGTGTCCAGTTCTGGGCCCCTCAGTTTAGGAAGGATGTTGACTTGCTGGAACGTGTCCAGAGAAGGGCAACAAGGTTGGTGAGGGGTTTGGAACACAAGCCCTATGAGGAGAGGCTGAGGGAGCTGGGGTTGCTTAGCCTGGAGAGGAGGAGACTGAGGGGTGACCTTATTGCTCTCTACAACTACCTGAGGGGAGATTGTAGACAGGCAGAGGTTGGTCTCTTTTCCCAGGCAACCAGCACCAGAACAAGAGGACACAGTCTCAGGCTGCGCCAGGGCAGGTTTAGACTGGATGTTAGGAGGAAGTTCTTTACAGAGAGAGTGATTGCCCATTGGAATGGTCTGCCCGTGGAGGTGGTGGAGTCACCATCATTGGAGGTATTCAGGAGGAGACTTGATGGGGTACTGGGTGCCATGATCTAGTTGTTTAGGTGGATTGCATTGGTTGATAGGTTGGACACGATGATCTTGAAGGTCTCTTCCAACCTGGATTTATTGTATTGTATTGTATTGTATTGTAGGTGCAGGGGACCTGAAAATGCAGCTATCCTGTCCTCTGAATTGTTTGTTACAAGGACTGTGGTTTTTCTATATATACACTCATGTTTGTTGATGATAGGAGACATAATAAATGATTTCATATGTTCTTATGAAACCTTAGGTTCCATTTTGTTTTTGCAAGAAATATTTTTCTTGCTAGTTTATTTTCTGCCTTTTCAATTTCCATTCTGCCTTCAGCTTGGACAGAGAGATGCTAAAAGAGGGTGAAGAATCCATCGGTAGCAACAGCCTTAGACCTGGAGGCTGTCTTGCTCAGAACAGGTATTGGACCAGTGAGTTGTCAGTCTTCCATTCCATTTCAGCAACTCAATGTGATTCAAACACAGTACCTCACCTAAGAAAGAAAACATGAACTTTGTACAGGGAAGCTTTTCCAGCACCTATCCTGAAGCTGAGAGGAACAAGGCTGGAGGAGGTATGACATAGTAAACATAGTAGAAATGAGGGTGACAGGGGGTGAGATTTTCCTTCAAGTAGCTTCTTTTATAGATATTTGTATTTATATTACACTTTCCCCTGGCGCTATGTGTCCCTTTTTGATAGGGTAAGGGATCAATCTAAAGCTTTTAGATTTTGTAGGTGTATGGGAGGACAACTTTCACAATTGTTTTGGACTCTAGAAAATATTATTGTGGCATCCCAAAGGCGGAGGAAGCATAAGCCATAGAGTAAAACTTAGAAGTTTTCATGGATGCCCAAAGCAAATGACACTGCATAGTTGTGCTAGTCCTAATGAGCAAGCAAATATAGGTCTGCAGTCTTGGGTACAGCAGAGTGATGAATGCCCAGCAGTTTTGAGAGCAGTAGTGTAAAACTACACAAGAGCCATGGAAGAAGCAGGTAAGCATATGTATGTCTGCTTGCCTCCCGAAAAACATCAGACATTCATTTTTCTATGGCAGTAAATAGGTTGGAAATCTGTGCCACTTGGTGATGAAATTGAAACATTGAATTTTTAACAGCTTTTTCATATCCAGACTATCATGGTCCCTTTTATATGTATATTCAATGTCCACAACAGAATAGGAGGACAATCAAAGCAGGGGTTTGAGAAGCAGGATAAGCAGGATTAGGTAGAAAAGAAGCATCAGAGAAACAACAAAGTCTTTGTGCCTTGACTGACCTTGACAGTCCTCTGTGAACTTAAGGCTTTATAAAGGGTTTTAGTTTACTGTACTTCTAAGGGGTTGGTTTGTTTGTTTGTTTTGTTGTGTAAAGAACCCCAAACAATCAATGATTCAGGAAGGTAAGCCAGAATCATTAAAAAACCCAGATAATATGAAAATGCACTGAAAGTTTATCATATAATTACAGCATTTGTTGTCCTTTGTATCTCATATTAGTACTACCTGTTAGGCAAGTAGGGGCTTTGAACTAGGTAAGCTCTAGAGGTCCCTTCAACCCGTGTATGCTGTGATTCTGTGCTAGGCTGGATGGCTCTGGCAACCTAATCTATGGAGGTGTCCTTGCCCGTGGCTGGGGGCTGAAGCTAGATGATCCTTAGGGTCCCTTCTAACCCTGACATTGAGGTCATCACAATAAATGAGGAGGTGGTCAGTGACCTGCTTCACTGCTTAGACACACATAAGTGTATGGGGCTGGATGGGCTACACCCAAGGGTGCTGAGGAGTTGGTGAGTGTGTTGCCAAGCCACCTCCATTGTTTACCTGAAGTCCTGGCTAACTGGGGAGTCCCAATAGACTGGATGGTGGCAAAGGTAACACCCATCTACAAGAAAGGAGGATCTGGATACTATAACCCTGTCAGTCTGACCTCAGTACCAGGGAAGGTTATATGGAACAGATCATCTCAAGCACCATTGCATGCCATATAGAGAATAACCAGAGGATCAGGCCCAGTCAGCATGGTTTATGAAGGACAGGACCTGCCTGACCAACCTGATTTCCTTCTATGACAGGATGACCCATCTGCTGGATGAGGGAAAGGCTATCAGAAAGCTTTTGACTCTGTTTCCCACAGAATTCTCATGGACAAACTGGCTGCTCATGGCTTGGCTGAGCACACACTCTGCTGGGTAAAGCACTGGCTGTGCAAACAGACCCAAAGAGTGATGGTCAATGGAGTTAAATCCAGCTGGTGGCCAGTCACAAATGGTGTTTCTCAGGGCTCAGTGTTGGGACAACTTCAGTTTAACATCTTTATGGATGACCTTGATGAAGACATAGAGTGTGTCGTCAGTAAATTTGCAGATTACACCTAGTTAGGCGGGAGTGTTGATCTGCATGAGGGGAGGGAGGCTCTAGAGAGCAACTTGGGTAGATTGGATCCATGGGCCAGTGTTAATGGGATGAGCTTCAAAATTGCCAAATGCCAGATCCTGCACTTGGGTCACAACCCCAAGCAACACTGCAGGCTTGTGGAAGTGTGGCTGGAAAGCTGTCTGGCAGAAAGAGACCTGGGGGTTCTAATTGACAAGCAACTGAATATGACTAAGCAGTGTGCCCAGGTGGCCACAAAAGCCAATGGCATCCTGGCTTGTATCAGCAATGCTGTGTCCAGCAGCAGTAGGGAGGTGACTGTCCCCTTGTACTCTGCTCTCATGAGGCCACACCTTGAGTATTTGGTTCAGTTTTGGGCACCTCAGTACAGGACAGTTGTGGAAGTGCTGGAGCGAGTGCAGGAGGGCAACAAAGCTGGTGAAGGGCCTGGAGAATAAATCTTATGAGGAAGGACTGCAGCCCCGTGGTGACCCTGCATTCATTGGGTGGTGCTGCTGGCCGTGGTGCTGAAATGTCTGAGAGTTCACATGAACAAACTATTTTGTGCATGGATTATTTGATGGTGTAGCAGACAAGATTTTGGGGGTATTTGGGGAATTTTACATTTAGATTAATTAACATCCTTCAGTGTCCTGTTGCACTGCTATTTGCATTTGTTGCTCCATGGGTCTCAGTCACTTAAACTGCTTATTGTCTTCTCTATGTGAATAGAATAGAATTAACCAGGTTGGAAAAGACCTCTGAGATCATCAAGTCCAACCTATCATCCAACACTATCTAATCAGCTAAACCACGACACCAAGTGCCCCATCTAATCTCTTCCTAAACAGCTCGGAGGAGACCTTATTGCTGTCTACAACTACCTGAAGGGAGGTTGTAGCCAGGTGGGGGTTGGTCTCTTCTCCCAGGCAAACAGCACCAGAACAAGAGGACACAGTCTCAAGTTGCACCAGGGTAGGTTTAGGCTGGATGCTAGGAAGAAGTTCTTCATAGAGTGTTTGGCCATTGGAATGTGTTGCCCAGGGAGGTGGTGGAGTCACCATCACTGGAGGTGTTTAGGAAGAGACTGGATGGGGTGCTTGATGCCATGGTTTAGTTGATTAGATAGTGGTTGATTGGATAGTGTTGGATGATAGGTTGGACTCAATGATCTCAAAGGTCTTTTCCAACCTGATCTGGTCTGGTCTGGTCTATTCTATTCTATTCTATTCTATTCTATTCTATTCTATTCTATTCTATTCTATTCTATTCTATTCTATTTTATTCCATTCCATTCCATTCCATTCCATTCCATTCCATTCCATTCCATTCCATTCCATTCCATTCCATTCCATTCCATTCCATTCCATTCCTGTATGCACATCAGACCTTACTACCAGAAGGCAGAATGCTAATTTTGTGTGTGTCTCTGTGTGTGTGCAGCTATCTTTCACAATAAAAGAGGCTGGTTTGCACCACATGGTTCTGATTTATTGAAATCCCAGCAAGGAAGGTCCATGTACTTGTAAGACACATAACTATTTGTGGGAAGCCTAGAAAAGGTAACAGCAAATTATAAAATTTCACATGCCTTTGTAATGCTGGGAACCCTGAGATGATACATCACCTTATGGACCTCTGATCAGGGCATGGCATACTCCACAGGTCCAAATGATGAAATTCACCATGCTTAATTTCGATGGTATCCTCACAGAGCCTTGCTCACAGTACAGCTACATCAGTCACCAGGAGCAATCAAACCTGGAATGCTGACTTTGCTTTAGAGAGTTCCTTGGATTCTTATGTCATTAATAATGCTCATTTCTTGAAGAGATGTAATTAATATTTCCAGTGGGGAAGACTGTATGTCTACTTTTGATAAAGTACACATTGAATAATGTTGCATTGACTGTATTCATTGATTAATTACACTGTTGATTAACCTTACTTTGATTAAGCAGCAGTCAGATGGTGTCCATGATGTGGAAGCATGCATCTGGATTAATCTTTATGTAGATCACAAACTCCTCAGATGATAGTCTTCAAGGCTGACCACTGCTGTGTCAAATTTCAAGTGCAGTCACATGCAGAAATTGCAGTGTTCAAATTTCAAGGGTAAGCTAGACCCAGGCAAATGAAACCTCCCTGTACCCACTCAGGATTTTTTGTAAGAGCAAGATCACTGAAAGGTATATGCTTCTTAGAATAGAATAGAATTAACCAGGTTGGAAAAGACCTTGGAGATCATCGAGTCCAACCTATCATTCAACACTGTCTAATCAACCAAACCATGGCACCAATCACCCCATCCAGTCTCTTCCTAAACACATCCAGTGATGGTGACTCCACCACCTGCCAAGCAAGCCCTTTCCAATGGCCAATCACTCTTTCTATGAAGAACTTCTTTCTCACATTCAGCCTAAACCTCCCCTGGTGCAGCTTGAGACTGTGTCCTCTTGTTCTGCCATAGGTTGCCTGGGAGAAGTGACCAACCCCCACCTGGCTACAACCTCCCTTGAGGTAGTTGCAAAGAGCAATGAAGTCTCCCCTGAGCTTCCTCCTCTCCAGGGTAAACAACCCAGGCTCCCTCAGCCTCTCCTCATAGGGCTTGTGCTCCAAACCCCTTACCAGCTTTGTTGCCCTTCTCTGGACATGCTCTAGCAAGTCAACATCCTTCCTGAATGAGGGTCCTGGAGAGGGGACTCAAGGTGTGGCCTAACCAGTGCTGAGTCCAGGGGCAAAATGACTTCCCTACTCCTGCTGGCCACACCATTCCTCTGATACAGGCCAGGATTCCATTGACCTTCTTGGCCACCTGGGCACACTGCTGGCTCATGTTCAGCCTACTATCAACCAGTACCCCCAGGTCCCTTTCTGCCTGGCCACTCTCCAGCCACTCTGACCCCAGCCTGTAGCACTGCCTGGGGTTGTTGTGGCCAATGTGTAGAACCCGGCACTTAGGTCTCAGATAAAATACCATCTTATAATATTATAATATCATATGCTTTAACATTTTTTAAGAAGGAATTATCAAATGAACACAGTAAAGCAGTAAAGGGAAACTTTACTTAAACTAAGCAGCTACAAGGTGATCAAAAAAGTGCTAGGCAAATGCTGCAGCTGTCTTCACAACAATTTCTTGTTTACTTAGTTCATCACACAAGTGGCTGTCGGCCATGTACAACATCACATAGGTGAAGGTACTGCTCTCAGTGCTTCAGGATAAATAAATAGAAGCACAGAGCAAAATGTCACCAGCAGAATAGATAAAATTCAGCTCCCTTTCCACATGGAATCATGTCTCAGGACTCTGCAGATGAAAAAACACTTGAAAAAATAAGAAGGTTTTATTGTGAGGCAGAACTGGGAGGAACTGGCAGGAAATACTTGCCATTATCTCTCCAAAAACCAAAAAAGATCAGTTTTCAGAAATATCCTGGTGCAGCAGAGAGATAAAACCAAGATCACTTAAGGATAATAATAGTAGCAACATAGGCCAGATACACTAGAAGAATTTATAGGGTATATATGCCTTCAGAAGTCCAAAAAACCATAAAATGCTGCACTTCTTTTACCTTCTTAGTTAAAAGCTTCATCACAGCACTCTTGGCAGCTTTAGGGTGATGCTCTCAGACTTTCTTTAAGCTGCAGAAATGTTCACTGAAACAGTGGTTTGTTCAGTTATTGCACATTTGCTGTTTGGACCAATCCTGCTGCTAACATTGAAAGACCTAAATAACTGTGAAATTTGCATAAAGGGTTTTTAAAGCAGAAAATAGAACAAATGTTGCCTTGAAGTGACTGATATTGCCCCTCTGAAAGTGAAGGTTCAGTCTTTCAAAAAGCATGAAAAATAGTATTTCAAAGCAGTTAGGACAGCCACTACGTAGAGTCATTTTAGCTATACACATTCTGTGGCTGGACCTCACACAGCAGCAGAAAGCAGTACACAAAATTACAAGGGGTGCTTTGTTTATGACATGTTTCACAAATGGATTTTTGACAGCATATAGGATAGGATTGGATAGGATAGGATAGGATAGGATAGGATAGGATAGGATAGAATAGAATAGAATAGAATAGAATAGAATAGAATAGAATAGACCAGGTTGGAGGAGACCTTCAAGATCGTCATGTCCAACCTATCATCCAACACCACCTAATCAACTAAACCAAGCATCCTACTGAGTCTCATCCTAAACACCTCCAATGATGGTGACTCCACCACCTCCCCAGGCAGCACATTCCAATGGGCAATCACTCTCTCTATGAAGAATTTCTTCCTAACATCCAGTCTAAACCTCCCCTGGTGCAGCTTGAGACTGTGTCCTCTTGTTCTGGTGCTGGTTGCCTGGGAGAAGAGACTAGCCCCCACCTGTCTACAACCTCCCTTCAGGTAGTTGTAGAGAGCAATAAGGTCTCCCTGGAGCCTCCTCTTCTCCAGACTAATCAACCCCAGCTCCCTCAGCCTGTCCTCACAGGGCTTGTGTTCCAAACCCCTCCCCAGCTTTGTTGCCCTTCTCTGGACACGGTCCAGCAAGTCAACATCTGAAGCAGTCATGAATAAGAGAAACTCCTCATTGTGTGGAAACCTTATTTTTTCTCTATTTTCATCAATAGGGTGTTATTTTTCTTGTTTATATCCAGCTGTCTCTAAGTTTTATTATTAGTCAAACTGTTTATAAACCCCCAAAAAAGCTATGGTATGAGACATGCAAAACGTATGCAAATGAAAGAGAAATTTTTTTCCCCCATGATGTTGTCTCAACTCTGGTTTTGCTAATGCCAGAGATAATTTTACTACTCACCTCAGAGGAATCAGGATTAGGAACTCTTTAAGAGTCCTGGAAAAATCAATCAGAGATTATGGACACCATAATCGATTCCTATCCCGATCAATAAAACAAGATTTTGGGGCGAATATACTGCAGAGCAAGAAAGAAGCAAACATTGAGGTTTAATATCCACTGGGGTCTGCAACATTCCTGAAAGGTGGAATTTAGGAGTGAAAAAAATAATAATATTATCTGCACAAAGACTTTTATTAGAGTCCATAAATATCTTTTGCTTACTACAGTTTAAATCTTTGTGGTAACCCAGTGAACCATACCCAGAAATGCTGTTTTGCAAGGAAACATCTTTTTCCCTTACAGCAGGCTTCACTTCTCTTTAGCAGTCTGTTTTCACTGGATACTGTATTTTACTTTGTTTTTCTTTGTCTTTTTGATTTTTTGTGTTAAAGTAAGTTAAAGCCATTCTGTGCTGTATCTATTTTCATGCAGCGTTCCATGGGCTGTTCCAGCAGTCTATCTTTGATTCCATCTCTTCATACTGTTGCCATCTGTTGGAATGGAATGGAACGGAATGGAATGGAATAGAATAGAATAGAATAGAATAGGAATAGAATAGAATAGAATAGAATAGAATAGAATAGAATAGAATAGAATAGAATAGAATAGGTTGGAAGAGACCTTCAAGATCATCACATCCAACCCATCCTCCAACACTGTCTAATCAACTAAACCATGGCACCAAGCACCCCATCAAGTCTCCTCCTAAACACCTCCAATGATGGCAACCCCACCACCTCCCCAGGCAGCCCATTCCAATGGGGCAATCACTCTCTCTACTTCAACCATTTGATCCTGGCCCATCTGTTTTAGGTTTAGCAAATAAAGATTTTATTCCCCATCCACAATAATTCAGTTCAGTTAATTTGATTTGTTACACTGGGGACTTGAAGTATTCTGTATGCATTTAAAATGCTTTTGTAGATTATGTCTAACCTGTTCTTAGGGATCATTTAATGCAGTGACTCATGTTAGTTTTCAGACCCTTGTTGTGATAAGGCAAGCCATACACAGAGGTGACTGGGATGGTATCATAACCTGGTGTCCCAAGCCAACCCTGGGCACCTGGGGGGGAGGCTTGTGTTAAGATTCAAAAATTTCCCTTGGAATAAATTAAGGTCAACTGACACCAAACATCTGATGAGTTCCCATCTGGATGTGTTCCTGTGTGACCTACTCTATGTGATCCTACTCTGACATGTGGGTCACACTAGATAATCCTTTAAGGTCCTTTCCAACCCTTAACATTCTGTGATGAGTTATGCTTATTAGATCCCATGAAAACTCCTGGTCCCTTGCACCTTAATGACACTTAGTTGGACTGGAGCACAGGGAAAAAGGAGAGGAATAGAGAGAGAGGGAGAGGGATATCACCACCTTTGTTTCCCATGATATGGGCATAGTCCAAGTTCTCAATGGCAGGTCTACATTCCACCAGCATCTTCTATGGTCGATGCAACATGTGGACTCAAGAAGTTGCAGTCTTTTTGCACCCTTTTGGTGGAGGGGGAGAAAAAAGAAGTGTGCATGAGCGAGGTGTACACTCCAGTGCAATGTCTGCCATTGGCTTGTCCCTGGTGTTGTTGCGAGGCAGTGGCATCAGCACCAGCAAGCTGTGTGGCCATGTGATGGTTTTTAGAGGAGAACAGGTGGGTCTCAGAGACAGGGAGCCTGAGAGAGAGAGGAGACCTGACACAGCTCGGCATCACTCACTTGTGTGCCTGCAAGGGCAATGTGACACCAAGTTGCAGGGGAGTGTTGATCTGCTGGAAGGTAGGAATACACTTCAGAGAGACCTGGACAGGCTGGGTCAGTGGGCTGAGGCCAACAGTATGAGGTTTAACAAGGCCCAGTGCAGGGTCCCATAACCCCATGCAGCGCTACAGACCGGGAGATGAGTGGCTGGAGAGCAGCCTGGCAGAGAGGGACATCAGAGTGTGGTTGACAACCAGCTGAACATGAGCCAGCAGTGTGGCATGGCAAGTCAATGGCATCTTGGCCTGTATCAGGAATAGTGTCGCTGGCAGGACTAGGGATGTGATTTCTGCCCCTGTACATGGCACTGGTGAGGCCTCACCTTGAGTACTGTGTGCAGTTCTGGGCTCCTCACTTCAAGAAAGGTATTGATCTGCTGGAATGGGTCCAGAGGAGAGTGACGAGATTGGTGAGGGGGCTGGAGGGAAAGTCTTATGAGGAGAGGCTGAGGGAGCTGGGGTTGTTTAGCCCAGAGAAGAGGAAACTCAGAGGGGACCTTATCTCACTTGACAGCTACCTGAAGGGAAGTTGTAGTAAGGTGAGGGTTGAGCTCTTCTCCTGGGCAGCTTGTGACAAGAGGAGAGGGCATGGCCTGAAGCTGTACCAGGGGAGGTTTATGTTGGATGTTAGGAAGACTTTCCTCATGGAAAGGGTAATTAGACACTGGAATGGACTGCCCAGGCAGGTGGTGGAGTTGCTGCCCCTGGAGATGAAGATTGAAGGTGCTTCTTAGCAACATGGTCTAGTTGATATGGTGGTGTTAGGTCATGGGCTGGACTTGATGATCTTGGATATGTATTTCAGCCTCAATAATTCTGTCATTCTGTGACTCTTCATTTGTAAAGACACTGTCCACCTGAATCATAGAATCATAGAATCAATAAGGTAGGAAGAGACCATAAAGATCATCAAGTCCAACCTGTCACCCAAGACCTCATGACTACTAGACCATGGTGCCAAGTGCTGTGGTTTTTCTTTGTGTGGGGAGGAGAACTTTCTCTCACCACCACAACATCCCATCCCCTCTTGCACACCTCCAGGGATCCATTAGAAACCAAATACTATTTGTTAAATCCACTGCAGATTACGTTAAAGTTGCTCAAACCCAAGATTTTCACACCTTTTCACATCAAGAACAACTCTTCTCCCTGGAAGGATTAATTTCATTTTCAGTAGGAACTACTGCAAGCTGTTGTTGTACCTGAGGCCTTCCCCCAGAAAAGTAAAATGATTGTAACAGCTGCTAAAGCCAGTTTCCTAATCTGGGAAAATAGGTGCTGTGGCATCTGATAGGGGACACATCAGAGACATTTTCAGCAACATTTGTTCCATGAAGATAACAGTAGCACAGCACTTCCTAGCCTAATTACTTTTATGACACACACATATATATATAAGCACAGCATGCATTTATAGGTCTTGTGCAGTGGTGTTTTACTCTCTCTCTTGATGTTTTAATGTTAACCAAAGCAGTCTTCTCTGCAGCAAAAAATTCAGAAAAAAACCCCAACAAAACATCTAGGTTCACAGTTATGAACTAAACAAAGGAATCCAACTTCCCTACCTGCTGTGGCTGGCTGAATACAGAAAGAAAAGCAGTATTAATTCAAAACAAAATCACCCAGTGAGGATCCATTCACAGCTATCTTCCTGTTCCCCCAGTACTTTCTCTGCTTCATAGAAGACAGTAAAAACATCTATCTAAAGCAGCTTTTCTTTCTATGGGGTACCTCTGCAAGGGCATTTTTACTCACTTGCCATTCAGTGAGCAAATGTATACTCTGAACTCCTGTGGATCATGGCTTCCAAAATATAGGTTGTATATCAACTCTGCATATCAGTAAATCACAGAATCACCAAGGTTGGAAGAGACCTCAAAGATCATCAAGTCCAACCTGTCACCCAACACCTCATGACTAAACAATGACACCAAGTGCCACATTCAATCCCCTCTTGAACACCTCCAAGGATGGTGACTCCACCACCTTCCTGGGCAGCACATTCCAAAGGCTAACAGCTCTCTCTGTGAAGAACTTTCTCCTCACCTCCAGCCTAAAACTTCCCCTGGTGCAGCTTGAGACTGTGTCCTCTTGTTCTGGTGCTGGTTGCCTGGGAGAAGAGAGCAATCCCCTCTGGCTACAACCACCCTTCAGGTGGTTGTAGAGAGCAATAATTCGATGTTACAATACAATACAATACAATACAACAGGTTGGAAGAGACCTTCAAGATCATCACGTCTAACCCATCAACCAATCCAACCCACCTAAATACAATACAGTACCATACAGTACAAAAGAGTACAATACAGTACAATACAGTACAATACAACCCACCTAAACAATTAAAAAACTAAACCCTGGCACCAAGCACCCCATCAAGCCTCTTCTTGAACACCTCCAATGAAGGTGACTCCACCACTTCCACAGGCAGCTGATTCCAGTGGGCAATCACTCTCTCAGTATAGAACTTCTTCCTAAGATCCAGTCTAAACCTGCCCTGGCACAGCCTGAGACTGTGTCCTCTTGTTCTGGTACTGGCTGCCTGGGAGAAGAGACCAACCTCCGCCTGGCTACAACCTCCCTTCAGGTAGTTGTAGAGAGCAAGAAGGTCACCCCTCAGTCTCCTCTTCTCCAGGCTAAATAATCCCAGCTCCCTCAGCCTCTCCTCATAGGGCTTGTGCTCCAAACCCCTCCCCAGCCTCATTGCCCTTCTCTGGACATGTTCAAGTGTCTCAATGTCCTTCTTAAACTGAGGGGGCCCAAAACTGGACACAGGACTCAAGGTGTGGCCTAACCAGTGCAGAGTACAGGGGGCAGAATGACCTCCCTGCTCCTGTTGGCCACACTGTTCTTGATGCAGGCCAGGATGCCATTGGCCTTCTTGGCCACCTGGGCACACTGCTGGCTCATGTTCAGCCAGTTGTCAATCAGCACCCCCAGGTCCCTTTCTGTTTGGCAGCTCTCCAGCCACTCTGACCCCAGCCTGTAGTGCTGCATGTTTGGTTTTTTTTTGCATTTTAACTGCTAAATCCATCTTTCTAGTGTCATATCTTGAGATTCCTCATGTGTAGATATCATACTGGTACCCAAACAGCTCAGACCTGTGGCACTGCCAGATTACTCACACTGCTCGTGCTGGCATTGCCACACAGACCTTCAAAGTGAACATCTTACTTTTACAATGATACAGTGACAAAGAGAATAAACTATACTCCTTTTGGCACAAAGAGGAATACAAAATACAAAATTTAAGTAAGTTTTCCAAGATAATGTCAAAAAAACCTGCTACCAAGCAGGAGCAAAGAACTCAGTTCTCACTAATCTGTGTTCATCATTATGATTGCAGAACTGTCACTGAAGTGGCAGGTAAACTGCTGCTGAAGTTTGTTGGTCCTAGGGTCAGTTTAAATGTCTGTTTACATATGTTCACTTATCTTATAACTTTACCATCAGAGCTCTATTAAAAGATAATCAAACACATTTTCAGGCAGTTCCAAATCTCTACTGTGTCAGCAGGAGCATTCTGCCCCTGGACTCAGCACTGGTTAGGCCACACCTGGAGCCCTGTGTCCAGTTCTGTGCCCCTCAGTTTAGGAAAGATGTTGAGTTGCTCAAACGTGTCCAGAGAAGGGCAACAAAGCTGGGGAGGGGTTTGGAGCACAAGCCCTGTGAGGAGACGCTAAGGGAGCTCTCTTTGGGATTGGTCTCTTCTCCCAGGCAGCCATCACAAGAACAAGAGGACACAGTCTCAGGCTGCACCAGGGGAGGTTTAGGCTGGAGGTTAGGAGGAAGTTTTACAGCGAGAGTGATTGCCCATTGGAATGTGCTGCCCAGGGAGGTGGTGGAGTCACCATCACTGGAGGTGTTTAGGAAGAAGACTTGATGAGGTGCTTGGTGCCATGGTTTAGTTGATTAGATAATGTTGGATGATAGATCGGACTCGATGATCTCAAAGTTCTCTTCCAACCTGGTTAATTCCATTCTATATCACACTCTATTTAAGACATTATGCTTTTCAGCAATGAGAAACCATCTCCAGTGTTTCCTCAGACGCCAATCCCCAGTTAGTGAGACACTAAATAAAAGGAAGGGAGGAACCAAGCTGAGTGTAGGTGCATTGGTGGTCCCCTTGCTTCAGATTGTATCATGCTGATGCTGTTCTGAGAAAGCAAAGGCAGAGACCCAAAAGATGGGCCTCTGCCACTTCCCATCGTAGTATTGTCGATGGCTTTTCAAAGCATTTGGATGACAGCAACACTGCAAGGGCTTCAAGATGGAAAGTTGAGATAGTGAAAGGAAAAGATCAGTAGGAGAACAAGAAAACAAAGAAGATGGATTGACACTCTCCAACAATTCTTTTCTTTCCCTTATTTTTTTTTCTTTTAAGTTGCAGGCCCAGCAGTCTTTCTGACAATACCTTGCTTTCATTATCTTGGCACTTGTTCAGCACACAATGTCTGTGATTTTCTAGAAATGCATCTGAATGCTGATAAAGAATTAAGGATTGCAGCTAAAGAGAAATTGGTGTTCATGACAGATAAAGGACTGGTTTACACCTTGACCTGACCTATCTAGGGCTCATAAAATCATAAGCGATATATAAAACCCAATTGTTTGTGCAGCAAAGGCTCTAAATATAGTGACATATCTTCTTATTCTTCACTTTACCTCTCCTTTTGTGGTATTCCATGGCTGTGCAACAGCTCTTTCTGTACATACATATATAGCCCATAGTTGTTTTTATCATATTCTACCTACAGGTACACTCAGAATATATAGATCACTATAAGATCAAGAGTGGCAAAGCAGGAGAAAAGAAAGGCATCAGTTGATCTACTGACTGAGAAGATGTCACCTTTTCCAAAAGAGCCCTTTCCCTTCTGTTTGGATAGGCCCAATTTAAAGGCTAAAGGCCTCTGAATGCAAGCTGGGAAATGTAAAGTGTAGCTCCACGTTGGAAGGAGATAAGGGAGACTGAAATGTTAGACAAGAAAGCAATAGACTTTAGCCAGAGGTAGGTCACTCTTCTTTCATAGAGAAATGGCTATTATTAGTTTTCTGTGGCTTACACCCCTTTCCCTCTCTGCAGAGTATTTATCTCTCCAGGTTATTGCTGTATGGTGGTAAATTCTTAAGGTTTGCTTTCCTATTAGGTCACAGAGTGCCAGATAGCTTTACAGAAGGTCCAAATAATTCAACACCTCGCTAAAAACATAAAAAGGTTGCAGCAGCTATTTATGCATGTGACCCTGAAAGCCAGCAGGAAAACTTAAGCCTTTATTATTTCTTTTATGTCATCTCTAAAATGTGGGTTGGTTGAGGTGAGTGGTGGATGGTCTAAATTTTTAAACACTGGCACTCTCAGCAGTTATGCAGAATTCTGTAGATAAAGCTTATCTGAGAGGACTGCAATATTTGAACAGTATTCTCCATTTGAACAGTGGAAGAGACTTCCCTATTAACATGCTGTGCTTGGGAGTGTCTGGTACCTGCTCACATCTTCCATAAGAAACCAAGAAGCAAGCCTTGCATCACCCATCACGCTGTGGGTGATCCCTCGAGATGGGAGTTATCTCTGAAATGAAAAAAAAAAGTCATAGCTAGGCAGTACATCCCTTTGGGTTCTGTGTGCTCCACCCACCCCCCAGTCCCAAGAGTTTACAATACAATACAATACAATACAATACAATACAATACAATACACCAGGTTGGAAGAGACCTTCAAGATCATCACGTCCAACCCATCAACCAATCCAACCCATCTAAATACAATACAGTACAATACAGTACAATACAACCCACCTAAACAACTAAAAAACTAAACTCTGGCACCAAACACCCCATCAAGCCTCTTCTTGAACACCTCCAATGAAGGTGACTCCACCACTTCCACAGGCAGCTGATTCCAGTGGGCAATCACTCTCTCTGTATAGAACTTCTTCCTAACATCCAGTCTAAACCTGCCCTGGTGCAGCCTGAGACTGTGTCCTCTTGTTCTGGTACTGGCTGCCTGGGAGAAGAGACCAACCTCTGCCTGGCTACAACCTCCCTTCAGGTAGTTGTAGAGAGCAATAAGGTCATCCCTGAGTCTCCTCTTCTCCAGGCTAAGCAACCCCAGCTCCCTCAGCCTCTCCTCATAGGGCTTGTGTTCCAAACCCCTCACCAACTTTGTTGCCCTTCTCTGACACGTTCCAGCAAGACAACATCCTTCCTAAACTGAGGGACCCAGAACTGGACACAGTACTCAAGGTGCGACCTAACCAGTGCAGTGTACAGGGGCAGAATGACCTCCCTGCTCCTGCTGGCCACACTGTTTCTGATGCAGGCCAGGATGCCATTGGCCTTCTTGGCTGCCTGGGCACACTGCTGACTCATGTTCAGCCTACAATCAACCAGCACCCCCAGGTCCCTCTCTGCCTGGCTGCTCTCCAGCCACTCTGACCCCAGCCTGTAGCACTGCATGGGGTTGCTGTGGCCAATGTGCAGAACCCGGCACTTGGATGTGTTCAATCTCATGCCGTTGGATTCTGCCCATCTGTCCAGCCTGTCGAGGTCCCTCTGCAAAGCCTCTCTGCCCTCCAGCAGATCAACTACTGCCCCCAGCTTGGTGTCGTTAAGAAGCATAACAAGCTGAACAAGACTGAGTGAATAGAAATTGACTATTTGAATACTATTACAAGATGGAAACCAACAAATCTTTGGTACTTCAGGGCTCTAAGGATTCAAAGCTATGCTGAATATATCCCTGAGCTTATCCACCTGCTACTTTAAGTAGGGAGTGGGGCACAACTTGGTCTGCATAACTTTTATGTGACAATCACCATGAAAATACTGTGTGGGTACAACTAGAAAGGTAGAGCTGCAGGGGGCAGGAGGAAAATATTGTACCATCAGGAAATGAATATTAGAATTGCAGAGCATGTGAGTTATGCTGATCTGTGCAATTGGAGATTTGGAATACAAATAGAAAAAACCCTGTGAAATGGAATAACAAGGAACAGAAGCCACAGCAAACACTTGACCAAGCTGGCAGCCCATGGCTTGGACAGCAGCACTCTGCTCTGGGTTAGGAACTGGCTGGAGAGAGTGGTGGTGAATGGTGCCACATCCAGCTGGCAGCCAGTCACTAGTGGTGTACCCCAGGGATCAGTGCTGGGCACCATCCTATTCAATATCTTTGTTGATGACCTGGATGAGGGGAATGAGTCCATCATCAGTAAATTTGCAGATGACACCAAGCTGGGGCAGATGTTGATCTGTTAGAGGGGAGGAGAGCTCTGCAGAGGGACCTTGACAGGCTGGACAGATGGGCAGAGTCCAACGGCATGAGATTTAACACATCCAAGTGCCGGGTTCTGCACATTGGCCACAACAACCCCATGCAGTGCTACAGGCTGGGGTCAGAGTGGCTGGAGAGCAGCCAGGCAGAGAGAGATCTGGTGGTACTGGTCAATAGTAGTCTGAACATGAGTCAGCAGTGTGCCCAGGTGGCCAAGAAGGCCAATGGCATCCTGGCCTGCATCAGAAACAGTGTGGCCAGCAGGAGCAGGGAGGTCATTCTTGCCCCTGTACTCAGCACTGCTTAGGCCACACCTTGAGTCCTGTGTCCAGTTCTGGGCCCCTCAGTTCAGGAAAGATGTTGACTTGCTGGAACATGTCCAGAGATGGGCAACAAAGCTGGGGAGGGGTTTGGAGCACAAGCCCTGTGAGGAGAGGCTGAGGGAGCTGGGGTTGCTTAGCCCAGAGAAGAGGAGGCTCAGGGGAGACCTTCTTGCTGTCTACAACTACCTGAAGGGAGAGGTTGTAGCCAGGTTGGGATTGGTCTGTTCTCCCAGGCAACCAATGGCAGAACAAGAGGACACAGTCTCAAGCTGTGCCAGGGGAGGTTTAGGCTGGATGTTAGGAAGAGGTTCTTCCCAGACAGAGTGATTGCCCATTGGAATGTGCTGCCCAGTGATGTGGTGGAGTCACCATCACTGGAGATGTTTAGGAAGAGACTTGATGGGGTGCTTGGTGCCATGGTTTACTTGATTAGAAAGTGATAGATTTGACTCGATGATCTTGATTTTCTCTTCCAACCTGGTCTGGTCTATTCTATTCTATTCTATTCTATTCTATTCTATTCTATTCTACTCTATTCTATTCTACTCTATTCTATTCTAAGATTTACAGAAAAATAGATTAGGCTAGACTGAAATGACATCTTTCATAAGGTAGTTGGGTATTGGAACAGAGAGATCTTAGAAGATCTAATTGATCTGGAACATTACAGAACTTACCATTTAATAAAGCACACAATAATTCCACATGGAGATTTGCTAGGAAAAACTGAGATAAACACAGCAATCTTAAAGTGAGTATAGCTAACAGGAAGCAAAGAAATGCATAAGGCTGAACTGACAAGTCTTAAAGTGAGTGTTATGAGTGAAAGCATTAAAGAGTCCTTTTCAAGATACAGGTAATTTGATGTTGTAATCAATAAACTTCTATCAGAAAGTAGAAATATTCTAATGAAAAGTGTTGATTGTTGCAAAATGACAGATGCTGTTCTTATGGAGTAGTCAAAGGATGACACTCGGGGAGTTAGTTGGCATTAAGATTAATAAGATGTAAATAGCATACACAATTATAAAGTATAAATAGCATATACAACTATGAAGTACAAAAGACTTTAATTATTAGGGACTTTCATTAATAAACAAAATCAAACAAAGCCCTTGTAATAATCTTCGAGCTTATCAATGGGGTGCTGATGGGAAGGAAGTGTATCTGAGAGCATTCATCAATCACTGGATAATTTGTGTGCCACCATTGTAACGTGACAGTGAAAAAAAAGCCAGTGAAAGACTGGGATGTGTCAGAGGGAGGCAAAATCGTAATGCCAGAAGGCTTGGACGAGACCTCATCTGGAATATTGTGTTCAATTCCTCATTCATAGTCAGGAGAGGTGAATTTGAAAAACTGCAAGAGACGGGCTCTTATGGTTCTCAGGGGAAGGAAGAGTCTATTTCATGAAAAGAGACTGAAAGAGCTCAGAATTTTAGCAGAACAAAAGCAGAGAAGGGATAAGATTGCTGTCTTTAAATACATCAGGATGGTAAAGCCAGAGACAGGAAGGAACTGTTTAAGCTAAAGAATAGTGTTGGCTCAGGAACAAGAGGGACAAACTGTCCAGGAATAAATTTAGACTGGAAAGGAAATGAGGATAAAACACTTTGGTGTTGAGGAAAAAAAACAACCCACAACTTGGAGATTGATTGCATTATATTATTTGCACTAAGCATATTATAGGATATGGTTACCTACTATAAGGATGTCATAGGAATTCTACTCCAATTCACTGTTTGTCTGTTGTTTCCTGTGAATGTCTGAATGCCTGAATGTATAAATATTTAATTTGCAGTAAAACTGTAGCTTGTTTGGGATTATTTAATACAGATGCAAAAGGCAAACCCACTCTAAGTATTTACAGAATAGTTAGAGTCCAGGATTTTGATGGGTAAATATACCTAGCTCCCTGGAATGAGGCAAATTGTGCATTAAGAGGAATATGCCTGCGCATCGTAACTACAATATTTAGACAAATTTGCTGTTCACATTCTGTTCCCATCCTCAAATCAATTTTGTTGGCTTAGCCAAAGCACATCACAACAGATTTAAACTAACACAAAAATGAGCCTAGAAATCTTCCTCTGTATTTATGTTGTTCTATGAAGGAAACAAAACCCCTGCCTCTTACTTGTTGGTTGGTTTGGTTTTTATCTTTTCTTCCATAGGAGATTGTTTTTTTAATTACAAAATGAATTTCATAGAATCAATAAGGTTGGAAGAGACCTCAAAGATCATCAAGTCCAACCTGTCACCAAAGACCTCATGACTACTAGACCATAGCACCAAGTGCCACGTCCAGTCCCCTCTTGAACACCTCCAGGGACGGTGACTCCACCACCTCCCTGGGCAGCCCATTCCAATGGCTAACAACTCTCTCAGCAAACAACTTTCTCCTCACTTCAAGCCTAAACTTCCCCTGGTGCTGGTTGCCTGGGAGAAGAGACCAGCCCCCACCTGTCTACAACCTCCCTTCAGGTAGTTGTAGAGAGCAAGAAGGTCTCCCCATATCCTCTTCTTCTCAAGGCTAAGCAACCCCAGTTCCCTCATCCTCTCCTCATAGGGCTTGTTCTTAAGTCCTGTCCCCAGCCTTGTTGCTCTTCTCTGGACGTGTTCAATATCCTTCTTAAATTGAGGGTCCCAGAACTGGACACAAAATTGAGTGGGAAGATGGTAGAGGAGTCTGTTATTTCAGTCTAGAAATAATCCAACCTACACAGAAGATAATGTGGGAGCATACATGGTCAGTTTTTGGGAGAAATGGCTGAAAGAATTGTGTGATTGTACTGAGTCCTCTCAGAAGAATATCCAGAGCCTGACAATGAAACAGTAATGATGTGAGTTATAGGGACCTTAATAACAAAGGGGAAAGCTTAGCAGATAGGCCAGCCTTCAGAGGCTCAGCAGCTGGTCTTGTATGTGCTGTTTGGAAAGGTTGAGGTGAAGTGTTGACAAGCTTTTTGTGTTTCCAGTGAAAAAGCACTGAAGTTCATGGGAATATGTATTCACAAATAAGTCCCTTCTTGGTGTTCTGTAACATCACAGGGCTGGAATTTTGGGAAAGTGTTCCAGAGATGTTGCTACTCTTCCTTAGTTTCATAGTTTCATAGTTTCAGTTAGGTTGGAAGGGACCACAAGGATCATTAGTTGCAACCCCCCTGCCATGGGCAGGGACACTCTACACTAGATCAGGCTGGCCAGAGCCTCATCCAGCCTGGTCTTAACACCTCAAGGGACGGGCCTCAACCACCTCCCTGGACAACCCATTCCAGGGCCTCACCACCCTCACGGGAACTTGGACATGTGTGCTACACAGATAGGGACCCTTAGGAGGTTCATCAGCATCAACAGTTGCATGGTCTACCAACTGGTAAGCTGACCTGCTTTTCTGAGTGCTCTTGCTCAGAGACACAGCAAATGCGATCAGCGTTTGTGCTCTTCTCCCTCTGCCAGCAGGGACCTGGTGCTGATTGACACCCACCTAAACATGAGCCACAGTGTGCCCAGGTGGCCAAGAAGGCCATGGCATCTGGCCTGTATGGGAATAGTGTGGCCAGCAGGAGCAGGGAGGTCATTCTGCCCCTGTACTCTGCACTGGTTAGGCCACACCTTGAGTCTGTGTCCAGTTCTGGGCTCAAAGAAGGACATTGAAACTCTTGAACGTGTCCAGAAAGGGCATGGTGAGAGGCCTTGAGCACAAGCCCTATGAGGACTGGCTGGGATTGTTTGCCTAGAAGAGAAGGATCAGAGGTGACCTCATTGCCCTCTACACTGAAGGTGTTGTAGACAGAGGGGTTCGTCTCTTCTCCCAGGCACCAGCACCAAACAAGGGGACACAGTCTCAACTGTGCCAGGTTTAGACTCGAGTGAGTGAAGTTCTTCACTGAGCGAGTCATTCGTCATTGGAATGGGTGCCAGGGAGGTGTGGAGTCGCCTCCCTGGAGGTGTTCAGGGGATATTGGACGTGGCACTTGGTGCCATGGTCTAGTTGTGAGGTCTGTGGACAGGTTGACTTGATGATCCTTGGTCTCTTCCAACCTTGGTTATACTGTGATACTGTGAATTACCTTCTGGTCTCCTTCTCTTTATTCTTATCTCCTTCCCTCATTGTTTTGCTATAGTCAAATATTATATTAATTTATCCTCTCAAAATGTTCATCCCTTGGTTTACAATACATTTTTTAACAAGAATAATTTGCTTTGTCATTAGTTTTCAATATCATTAGCTTTTGCTGCTCATAATATAATACCTGGGTGCTTGTTTCTGTAAAAGGCAGCTGAAATTGACCATGTTTGGAAATAGTGTAATTTTTCTGGGTATTTTGTTACAACATTGTTTATGATTGCCATCAAGCTGACAAAATTACTATCAGTAATGGATGGAAAAAGCTACAATTATGATTTATAGGGAAAAAAGTGCTAGGACAAACCACAGTGTTTTATTTCTTCCAAGTAAAATTCAAGCCTATTCACCATTTCCTGAAAAACTTCTTACATGGATATGAATGGAGATGTTTTCTTCTGTATAAGTTCTCTGACAATCAGGCAAGAAGATCTCAAAGAGTTTCCCCAAACAAGCCCTAGAATAGAATCATAGAATAGAATCATAGAATCAATAAGGTTGGAAACGACCTCAGAGATCATCAAATCCAACCTGTCACCCAGCACCTCATGACTACTAAACAATGGCACCAAGTGCCACATCCAATGCCCTCTTGAACACCTCCAGGGACGGTGACTCCACCACCTCCCTGGGCAGCACATTCCAACTCTCTCTGTGAAGAACTTTCTCCTCACCTCGAGCCTAAACTTCCCCTGGTGCAGCTTGAGCCTGCATCCTCTTGTTCTGGTGCTGGTTGCCTGTATCCCTCCTGGCTACAGCCTCCATTCAGATAGTTGTAGAGATCAATATTGTCTCCCCTGAGCCTCCTCTTCTCCAGGCTGAACAATCCCAGCCCCCTCAGCCTCTCCTCATAGGGCTGTGCTCGAGGCCTCTCCCCAGCCTCATTGCCCTTCTCTGGAGAAGTTCAAGTGCTTCAATGTCCTTCCTAAATTGAGGGCCACCTTAGTTTTACATTTTCTGTTCATTGGCTTTGAAAATTGATAATAGTGAGAAAGAAGGGGTGGAAAGGGGCCAGCCCAGATTTTCACCTGCCTGCTCATGGTTCATGCTATCATCACCATTTTGCCCCAGTGATTTTACTGAGGTTCCAGAATGGAATTCTGTCAATATGACCTAAGATATATTTTGCAGGCTTCATTAAGGATTGCATGCTTAAAAAAATATTTTATGTTTGTCTGCATGGTTTCATCTGATTTGCTTTGAAGAGAAGAGAAGAGAAGAGAAGAGAAGAAGAGAACAGAAGAAAAGAAGAGAGAGAAGGAGAGGAGATAGGAAGAGAAGAGAAGAGAAGAGAAGAGAACAGGATAGGATAGGATAGGATAGGATAGGATAGGATAGAATAGAATTAACCAGGTTGGAAAAGACCTTTGATCTAACAGGATGTGATTCCAAAACCATTGGTGGTGTATTCCTTTCTTCCTAAGGAAACTCATGAGTGCAAAATGAAAATAGGCTTTAAATTACAACTTGAAGTGGTGTGGTAATTTTCTTATCTGAGTCTGCCAATAGTTTATATTAACTGTAGAAAAGCTGTGATCTCCAACGAGATGGCAATTGGGAAATTTCTAAGAAGTGCCCTTTCAGTACTGAATTGACTAAATATTTCACTGCTGCTGAGCCACAAAGCTGATCTGTTATTATGGGGTGTACTATAGGGTCCAAGTGCAGAGTGGCAGTAGCACTTGTCAAATGATTTTGAAACTGAAATAAGGTAGTGTATTTTTAGACTTGCAGGTCTCTCTCTGCTTTCTTTTCCTCATGAGCAAAGAAATCTTTCAAGCATGGGTGGCAGAGAGACTGTGATTGTTCTCCAACATTGGTTTAATTTGATTCTCTGAATGGAGAGGTAAGGACCTCTGTTATAAGGACCTTTGTCATATAATACATCTGTTTAGGTGATCCTCTTCTCTCTGTGGCAACTACTGTGCATGGAGGTGAGAAGCTCTCCTCATGTGCCATTGCCTTGTCCCATTCTTTAGAGAAAGATGTCCAATTGTTTTTCATCCAGTATTCTCTCATTCAAGCTTCTTCTTAACATTATTTTGTTTTTAAATAAAAAGAGATGAGAAGAGCTGGGGAAATTGTCATGGCAGTGGCTGAATGCACTATCAAAATAACTCAAGAGACTGTGCTGAAGCAATGTATTTATAGACCAGATATATGTCTCTTTTCATAAAAGCTTTTATTTATTCTCTGCAAGGTCCCAGCCACTATAATACAGGAAACAAAACCCACAGCAAAACAAAACAAAACCCCAACAAACCAACCCAACCCAACCAGTAATTCTTAACTAATTTAATCACAGGTATTTTTCTTGATGTCCTGTCCTTTTCTTAATTCTTCTTACAAAGAGTAGTTAATATGCAATTGTACAGTATGTTACAGACCCATTACCTAGACAAAATCAATGAGTTTTGATTTAACCTGAATATAACATGCCACATGGGAAAATTAATATACTGTTAACATCTCAGAAAGTTGTGAAGTACTTGGGAAAACCAAAAAATCACATGAAACATGTTGGTTCAAGAAAGTTTATTTTCCTTTCTGTTTGATGAGCCAGCTCCCATAGCTGTATTTGTTTTGAGAACTGCTCCTGGGCTTTGTCACAAAGCTGCCTGAAGGACAGTACTTGCTGAAAGACCCTTATTGACACTCATTTGTTAGTAAACATGCTTTATAACAAAAGAATGTAGAGAAATGGGAAGCTGTATTGGAATGGAATGGAATGGAATGGAATGGAATGGAATAGAATAGAATAGAATAGAATAGAATAGAATAGAATAGAATAGAATAGAATAGAATAGAATAGAATTAACCAGGTTGGGAAAGACCTTTCAGATCATCGAGTCCAACCTATCACCCAACACTATCTAATCAACTAAACCATGGCACCAAGTGCCTCATCCAGTCTCTTCCTAAACACCTTCAGTGATGGTGACTCCACCACCTCCCTGGGCAGCCCATTCCAATGGCCAGTCACTCTTTCTGTGAAGAACTTCTTCCTAACATCCAGCCTAAACCTCCCTTGGGTGCAGCTTGAGACTATGTCCTCTTGTTCTAGTGCTGGTTGCCTGGGAGAAGAGACCAACCCCACCTGGCTACAACCTCCCTTCAGGTAGTTGTAGATGGCAATAAGGTCTCCCCTGAGCCTCCTCTTCTCCAGGCTAAGGCTGACAAGAGACTCGACCAATAGACTTGACCATTTCTTTGGTTCTGTGAGTAAAGGAAACCAAGTAAGCATCTGCGTGTTCAATTTTTACTATACTGCTTCCAGACAGTAAAGTGCTGGAATATTTTCAGCTAATTCTAGATTTCTGCTAATTAGATATTCTGAATGCATCTAAACTAGGCAACCTTTGCTCTCATGTAGCACTGGAGAGAAACAGGCATTTACATGACAGTTCATGTGACCTAATTTAACTGTTTACCTTTGAATGAGATGAATTGGAATATAAATTTCATCAGCCATACTATTTCCTACTTCTCCACTAGGAAATTGTACATGCCTATCTGTTTCCTATGCAAATTACTTTTTAGAATAATTAATAAGAAAAGGAGGGGAGGAAGAGACTGTTTACTTGCAAAGAATCAGGTACCTCATCAGCTATCTGTGAGACTTCAAAACCACATTGTGTCATAGAATCACAGAATCAATAAGGTTGGAAAAGACCTCAGAGGTCATCAAGTCCAATCTGTCACCCAACACCTCATGGCCACAAAACCATGGCCTCAAGTGCCACATCCAATCCCTTTTTGAACACCTCCAGGGTCATACCTCAGTGCTTGCTTCTGCTCTTACCAGTTAGGACTACTGAAATGATGGTCAGCCTGCAGAACATCTGGGCATCACTATGGGTTGTCTGGAAAGAGTAATGAGAGCTGCACACAGGAGCATGGGAAGGAGAAGGGTTGTTGGTTGTTGCTGCCCAGGGAGGTGGTTGAGTCACCACTACTGGAGGTGGTTAGGAAGAGACTGAATGGAGCATTTGGTGCCATGGTTTAGTTGATTAGATGGTGTTGGATGATGGGTTGGACTGGATGATCTCAAACCAACCTGGTTAATTCTATTCTAGAATTCTATTCTAGATGCAGAGACCAGTTCCCCACCCACTACCAGCTACAGAGCACTTCTCAGTGCCCACTACTCACATAAAGTAGGCCAAAAGCCACATGACTTGTTAGAAATCATAACGTGACACTGGAAAGAAGTAAGAGAATCAGAGGGCACCAACACTGTTCTGCCTATAGCAAGTAATCTAATAGGTAAAGATTCCCAAATGATCTTAGAGACATGGCCATGCCTCATGCTAAAAAGTAGAAAAAGTCCCTGCCACATCCTTGACCCCAGTGGCCCTCCCTTTGTGACCCTTCTCAACCCCAATCTGATGACCAGTTTATTTCCCATCATACAAACAAAACCAAAGCATACCACAGATGCAGGCTAGAGATGTTTCAGTACCACCGGCGATTTAAATGTTGCAAGCAGTGGAAGGTGCATAAATGGTGCAGAGAGAAAAAGCATTACATCTGCAGAGCATCCTTCATTCATATTTACCTTGAACTGGATCCCTGTTCTTTAGAAATGATGCTCTTGAACTTAACCTGTTGCCTGAAGTTGTGATTAGAAAGAGACTGGATGAGGCACTTGGTGCCATGGTTTAGTTGATTAGATGGTGTTGGATGCTAGGTTGGACTCGATCTCAAAGGTCTTTTCTTACCTGGTTAATTCTAGTACTGTAAATTCTAATACATTTCTGTCTTTGAATATTTTATTCCACTTTTATTTTATGGATTAGGATGGCACTGGCTGAATTCAGGAAGCCACAAGAAGCAGTGACTGAATGGCTTAGTCCCCACTATCCTGAATGTATTATACTTGGTCCTTAAATAATTCTCCTGCACGACTCTCTGGTGCCAGAAATGTTTCCCTGGAGTAATGCTGGTGATCACAGGTTGTCTTCAGTGATGGAGGCAGGCTGCATGCCCCTTAGAGACAGCTACACCTATCAGGTGCTATTCGGGGTAGGAAAAAGCATGTTACTGTCCTCACAACAACTTACTGTGGAACATTTCTGTTTTTCATAGTCCTGAGGCTATACCTCTTGAATAAAAGGCAGGCAAGCTTTCCAAGGAGGGGAAAAATTGCCATTGATGCTGAGATAGATAAATAAAGTCAGTATTTTAATTTTTGCACTGTCCTGTAGCCTCTCTGCCATGATTTCCAGAAGAGTTAATTTAGAGCTTAAGTTAGTTACCATGTCTCATCTAATTTATGCTATCATTCTATTATATCATGGCTCCTGGGTATTTCATGGATCCTTTCAGCACAGGAAGTATAAACGTGGTGTGTCAGCATCCTTTGAAATGGTACCCAGAAAAGCCTGCTAAACTGACATAACCTCCAATCACCACTCCTGCTCCATCTATGCACTCACTCCCTGGGAGTATCTGTAGTCTTGCTCATGTTTTCCTCACTGAGAAAACACAATTTGCCTGTCCAGTAGAAATCCCTTCCTTTGCTCCCTCTTTCTGATTTATTAGGTAATGGAAATTGCTCACTAAGGGGCAGGATGAACAGCAGAGCCGGCTTGGGGGAGTGGTCTTCCAGAGGCAGCAAGCTATTAAACTGGTTCAATCTGTCTTGTCTGACTGCATTCTGCATCAGACCAAGCACTACGTGGCAAAATACATTTCTGCACTGTGAAAAAAACTAGGTTAAACCTTTTCTATGGGATTTCTTTACCTCAGTCGATCTTTGCTCCTGTGGGATGCTGGCAAAGAGCTCTGTGTGATCTATCGCTGAGCCTCTGTCTTTTTCACAGTCCAGTTGTGATGCTGCAGAGCAAGAAATAGCTCTTGTAGATTTTCAACTCTGGCAACACTTACAACATGGATTGCTTTTGGTTATTCTGGAGCTTTTAGCTCTTTATGTCCCTTAAATCTGGGCAAAAGTTCTGAAATGCAGCATAAATTTTGAGGTCCCAAATTGACACAAGTCTGGCACGCAGGGAGGTGGAATGTCCATTTCCTTAAGGTATTAGTGGATGCACATATCTTTATCCAGACTGGGGTGGGGGAAGAAGGTCAGAAAGAAGGATAAAGGTAAAGGAAGCATGACTGCTTTTCATTTGTGTGCAGGTGAGGCTGAAGCCTAAGAAACCCACAGGTGGCCATCACTGCTGCAAATTTGATATTGGGCTTTCAAAGTGGTTTGCCGTAAATGAGATGACAAAAGTGCAAGTATTTTTATAAAGTATTCTCATAGTCAGGAAGCACTTTTCATGTGCTCAGAAAGGGGATTGCTGCAACTAGCTGCAGTAAGAGGTAGCACACAGGGAAACACACATACATAAAATGATTCTGAGTGACTATGAAAGAGGTGGTCACAAAGACTAGGGAATGATTTGAATCTAAATAATTAACAGTCTGGAAAACCCACCAAACACAAATTAGGAATGGTGATTGACCCTACAAAACTAGTTTGCAGGCTGCCAAGACCAGTGACTCTTACTGACTGGATCTAATTTGATGGACATATTTACTCAAGACAATATTACCAAGATTTACCAAGCTGAGAACTGCATCAACTCAAAAAAAAAACCAACCCCACCAACCTGTCAGAGAGCTGTGAGATGGCCAAAAAAGCAATTCAGAGAATTAAAACACTACTAAATGAACAATCATGGTCAATATATGATATTGTGGCAGTGTAGAAATCTATAATTATATGGATAGACTTTCCAGAATAGGTTATTATTTTGCAAGCAATTTGAGCATATTGTTGATGTCTGACCTTACTGAGAAGTATAACAGAGTACTTAGAGCTGGTGTTTCAATGATAGCTACCAAAAGAATGACTTCTGCACCTGAAAGGGGATGCAACAGCAACAGCAACAGCTGGCTTGAGTTTCAGAGTTCTTTCCCTCTCTGTTTCATTGTTTTCACCCCTTGCTACCCACTGTTTGAATCTAAACAAGCATTTAAAAAGTAAACCAGTCAGACTGTATTTTGAAACTATGGAATTTGCAGAATTTACCAAAATTAGCATTTTTGCTTTGGAGAATTTGACAAATATAGTCAAGAATGGTTTGCTTTTCTGGAGGGAGGAGGCTGATAAACAGGAAATGAGATGTTTTGCTTTCCTTGTGTTTCATTTAATGAAGAACCTTAATGGTTTAGTAGTCATGAGGTCTTGGGTGACAGGTTGAACTTGATGATCTTTGAGGTCTCTTCCAACCTTTTTGATTCTATGATTCTGTGAAGACCTTTGAGGTAGTTTTAGGCTGTACCTTTAAAATTTTCCACAGATTTTGAACAGAAAGTGGTAACATGTAAGCAAATCACTGTTGGGTGTGAAAATTTGCCATTGGAATGGGCTGCCCAGGGAGGTGGTGGAGCCACCATCACTGGAGGTGTTTAGGAAGAGACTGGATGGGATGCTTGGTGCCATGGTTTATTTGATTAGAGTGTGCTGGATGATAGGTTGGACTTGATGATCTCAAAGGTCTCTTCCAACCTGGTTGATTCTATTCTATTCTATTCTATTCTATTCTATTCTATTCTATTCTATTCTATTCTATTCTATTCTATTCTATTCTATCCCATCCCATCCCATTCCATTCCATCCCATCCCATTCCATTCCATTCCATCCCATCCCATTCCATTCCATTCCATTCCATTCCATTCCATTCCATTCCATTCCATTCCATCCCACTTTCATGCTGAAGATGCTGCTTCCTTTCACTTCAGAGATACACTTTTCCCTGCACTTTGAAACTTCTGTCAAACTTGGAAGCATCTGAAACTTCCCCAGCCTTTAGGGCCAGAGATCCATCAGGAGCACTGGCACAATTTTATGTTCCCATCTAGAGACCGTAATGCCCTAGCCCCTCTGCCCCTTTTTGGCATGCTTACTAACAGTGAGCAACCTAGAAGAGAGAAACATTCAGAGGTCTAAAATAGGTCAGATGAATTTGTCCTCAAAATGTGTCTATTTTTTTCCCCTTGTTCCAATGTTCCTTATTGACCTTGGAGTGACTCACTCCAACATCTACATTGTGGGTATGTAAAAATAGGAGAGACAAATCTCTCTTATTTAAAAAATGATTTTTTGGATAGTAGATGACTTCAGTGCAAGATAATAACAGAGAATTATTGGGGTGGTCCACGTGGCAAACCAAATTCAGAACAACCTAGCAATCAACACCAAGTAGTGCAAACATACTTTTAATACCTTTGCTATTTTTTAGGGTCATTTTTTTCATATTTTAAAAGGAATAGTAGAGTCACTACACTGCCTAATCTCAGAATACAGAATTGACCAGGTTGGAAAAGATCTTCGAGATCATCAAGTTCAACCTATCATCCAACACCATCTAATCAACTATTCTGTTCTTTTCTGTTCTATTCTAACTAAACCATGGCACCAAGCACCCCATCCAGTCTCTTCCTAAACACCTCCAGTGATGGTGACTCCACCACCTCCCTGGGCAGCACATTCCAATGGCCAGTCACTCTTTCTGGGAAGAATTTCTTCCTAACATCCAGCCTAAACCTTCCCTGGTGCAGCTTGAGACTGTGTCCTCTTGTTCTGGCGCTGTTTGCCTGGGAGAAGAGACCAATCCCAAACTGGCACCAACCTCCCTTCAGGTAGTTGTAGACAGCAATAAGGTCTCCCCTGAGACCCCTTTTCTCCAGGCTAAGCAACCCCAGCTCCCTCAGCCTCTCCTCATAGGGCTTGTGCTTCAAACCCCTCCCCATCTTTGTTGCCCTTCTCTGGACATGTTCCAGCAACTCAACATCTTTCCTAAGCTGAGGGTCCCAGAACTGGACATAGGACTCAAGCCGTGGCCTAAGCAGTGCTGAGTACAGGGCACATGACCTCCCTGCTTCTGCTGGCCACACTATTCCTGATGTGGGCTAGGATGCCATTGGCCTCTTGGCCACCTGGGCACACTGCTGGCTCATGTTCAGCCTACTATTGAGCAGTACCCCCAGGTGCCTCTCTGCCTGGCCACTCTGCAGCCGCTCTGGCCCCAGCCTGTAGCGCTGCATGGGGTTGTTGTGGCCAATGTGTAGAACCTGGCACTTAGATGTGTTAATCTTCATGGTTCCTGATACCTTTTCTACTTCCTTTCTCTACATCTGAACCGCAGAGAGAGTGGCAAAACCTCTTTGTTGATCATAAGCAGAAAGAAGCCTCCATGTAAGAGATCTTGGGCTACATAAAAGAAGCAAATGACCATTGCTTATTTTATATGCATACGCCTGCCTTAGAAGATCAATTTTTGTCTGGTCACGCAAGCTGCACAGCTGAAATGCATACACCAGCTAGACAAAGTACTTTCTTGCAGTATAGTAAATATCCAACCTATCATGTTACCATGATCTCTAAAAGTTATGTTAACGTCCTTCTCTTGCTGCTTCATGCTCATTTTCAGCCTTCCTATTTATGGACTCTGCTCACCAGCAAGAACATTAAAAAACAGAAAGGCTTTGCTGACATTCTAGTGGATGAATGCATTTGTATAAAGAGTGAGAAGACAGGAAGCAGATGTGAGGGGCATCCACAAGACCTGGTTCACAGCTGTACTTTTCCTCTGTGTATTTTCCTGATTGGAACAGAATCAATATCATCATATATTTCACCACATTTCAACAACAGTGCATGGAGAAGCCTGGAAAAAAGTGTAATGGATGATTACATAACTGCAAAACTGAAATTGTCTTAGAAATACTTTTTCCATTGAATTTGGATTAAAATGGACACAATAACAGGAATTGTTCATATTAAATACCTCATAAGTTTGCAATTGTATTAAGACAGTATGAAATGCACACTGAAAGGAGGTTGTAGACAGTGCGGGGGGTTGGTCTCTTCTCCCAGGCAACCAGCACCAGAACAAGAGCACACAGTCTCAAGCTGTGCCAGGGGAAGTTCAGGCTCAAGGTGAGCAGAAAGTTCTTCACAGAAAGAGTAATTGGCTATTGGAATGTGCTGTCCAGGGAGGTGGTGGAGTCACCATCCCTGGAGGTGTTCAAAAAAGGATTGGATGTGCCACCTGAAGCCTGGGTTTAGTGGTCATGAGGTGTTGGGTGACAGGTTGGACTTGATGATCTCTGAGGTCTTTTCCAATCTGGTTGATTCTATGATAACTTCCTCATTCCTTCCCTTCAATGTGTATAGCTGACTAATAAACAGCAAGCCGTGTGTATCTCAGAATGACTGATTATGGAGACCTTAAGTCTACATATAGTCATTTATTTATGTATTTTGAGGAGTGAAAACCACACTAAGTGTTGCCTATAAAACCTATTTGTACTCCATCTAGGAAAGCTCTCTCTGCTGTCTTTGTCAAGCACTGTGGATCCAAAGGTAGTTATAACCTAGAATTAGAAGAAAACGAATTTCTGGGATGTGAACTACTTCCTTGGGTAGAAAGGGTGAGGAGTATTTGATGCCACGAAGTGATTTGTTTGTTTAGTCTCTCAATTCATTACATAGAAAGAAATTCTGTAGGTTCTTTGAAGAGTGTGCAGGGGAAGGTGAGGGGAGCTGGGGGTTTACTACTTTGTATGGAGCTGAACTGGAGTGCTACTCAAAGATGAGGGCAGGGCTGACTGATTTACTGAACTGACTGAGCTGGGCTACAGCTGAAGTCCAGCACTTAAAGTGTTTTTCTCAGTCAGTTCTGGCACAATGAGAGGTAAATGAGGGAATGGTGAGCTGCAGAGAGAAGTGATTTAATGAGAGTAGGTAACAAGAGGTAAGAGAGGAAGAAATTATTTTCCAGCACAGAAATATATCTTTCTGGAATAGATTTTGTTGATCTAGAGAAAAACATCTAATTAGTCACAAAGTAGAGTGCTGTGGCTAAATCTCTACACTACCACTTCTGACTTATGCTGTGTATTTAACAGGAATCATTTGCAAAAATTGCTTTGATGTTTGATTTCATTACTGAAAAAGACTTCACAAAACAAAACACTCTACCATGGCTCCACATATACCTTTTAGCCATTAAATGTATCCTGTAGGTCAGTAGGTGATATTTGCTTCAATGCTAGACTATGGCTGACAATTCAAATCATGTAAAGTTAGCTGCAGGAGTGGAAAGCTAGTGGAAAAGAGTTGGAAGTGCTATCTACATATGAGTATTTCTTCTCCTTAGGGTTGTTTCTAATTTCTTTGAAAATATAACCTGTGGTGGTGTACAATACAATACAATACACCACCAGGTTGGAAGAGACCTTCAAGATCATCGTGTTCAACCCATCAACCAATCCAACCCACCTAAATACAATACAACAATACAATACAATACAACCCACCTAAACAACTAAACCATGGCACCAAGCACCCCATCAAGCCTCTTCCTGAACACCTCCAATGAAGGTGACTCCACACACCTCCACGGGCAGCCCATTCCAATGGCAATCACTCTCTCTGTATAGAACTTCTTCCTAACATCCAGCCAAACCTCCCTGGTGCAGCCTGAGACTGTGTCCTCTTGTTCTGGTACTGGCTGCCTTGGAGAAGAGACCAACCTCTGCCTGTCTACAACCTCCCTTCAGGTAGTTGTAGAGAGCAATAAGGTCACCCCTCAGTCTCCTCTCTCCAGGCTAAGCAACCCCACCTCCCTCAGCCTATCCTCACAGGGCTTGTGCTCCAAACCCCTCCCCAGCTTTGTTGCCCATCTCTGGACATGTTCCAGCAAGTCAACGTCTTTCCTGAAGTGAGGGGCCCAGAACTGGACACAGTACTCCAGGTGTGGCCTAACCAGTGCTGTATACAAGGGCAGAATGACCTCCCTGCTCCTGCTGGCCACACTATATCTGATGCAGGCCAGGATGCCATTGGCCTTCTTGGCTGCCTGGGCACACTGCAGGCTCATGTTCAGCCTACAATCAACCAGTACCCCCAGGTCCCTCTCTGCTGGCCGCTCTCCAGCCACTCTGACCCAGCCTGTAGCACTGCATGGGGTTGTTGTGGCCAGTGTGCAGAAACCTGGCACTTGGATGTGTTCATCTCATGCCGTTGGATTCTGCCCATCTGTCCAGCCTGTTGAGGTCCCTCTGCAAAGCCTCTCTGCCCTCCAGCAGATCAACTCCTGCCCCCAGCTTGGTGTCGTCCGCAAATTTACTGATGATGGACTCGATGCCCTCATCCAGATCATCAATAAAGATGTTGAAGAGCATGGGGCCAGCACGATCCCTGGGGCACACCACTAGTGACTGGCCGCCAGCCGGATGTGGCACCATTCACCACCACTCTCTGGGCTCGGCCCTCAGCCAGTTCCTAACCCAACACAGTGTGCTCCATCCAAGCCATGGGCTGACAGCTTGGCCAGGAGTTTGCTGTGGGGGACAGTGTCCAGGCCTTGCTGAGGTCCAGGTAGACCACATCCACAGGCCTCCCCACATCAACCAGGCGGGTCAACTGATCATAGAAGGAGATCAGTTGGTCAGGCAGGACCTGCCCTTCCTAAAGCCATGCTGGCTAGGCCTGATCCCTTGGCCATCCTGTAAGTGCTGCATGATCGCACTCAAGAGACCTGTTCCATAATCTTGCCTGGCACTGAGGTCAGGCTGACAGGCCTATAATTCCCTGGCTCATCCAACGGCCCTTCTTGTGGATGGGCACCACGTGGCCAGCTTCCAGTCTTCTGGGACCTCTCCAGTGAGCCAGGACTGCTGAAAAATGATGGAGAGTGTAGAGACCCATTACTGAATTCAGTGTTCATATTGCATTTCCAGTGCTTCTAAAGTACTGAAACAACTTTGCACAGGGTCAAAACTGAGGCTTTTAGAAACTCTGTGTTTGGCATTCCTTCTTTAATGAAATATGCATAGATACACTGTCATTAAACTTCAAATGAACTGCTGTTTAAAACATTAAACACAGAAAGTAAGATGAAGTTTAAACCACTCTGTAATTTACATTGACATTTAACCTAATTCGCAATGACTGCTGCTTCGTCCAGGTGGGTACCAAACTGCAGATGTTCTTTAAATATTAGTCTGTGTACCCTCCAGAGTCAGTTCTAATTTGTTTGATTTCCTTTCAAAGCATTACCTGCTCTGTTAAAAAGAAAGAGAGAAAAAGAAAGAATTAGCAAGAATTAGACCACATCCACCCTCCCACCCCCACCTTTTGCTACAGTTAACCAGGCAGCTAGCAAATTAGATGGAATTATATGTCTCTCTTTATTTACAAACCCTTTGCTTTTGAGCTCACAGACAAAATCTTTGAGATTACATCAGGACTTTTTCTTTCACAGATATCTTGGCTGTTTCCTAAGACAAATCCTTATTTTTGCACTTTCATTTTAATTCCAAACTGCTCAGGTACTCCCTATTATCAAAATGCCATAGAAAGGCACAATAAGATATCAGTGTGAAACTCAGAGAGCTCTGGATATCTGCCTGTGATTTCAGTGGTCTTTGGAACATTCTAAGAATAATAGACCTTAGAAAAAGCATTCATTATTTCAGTTTGGTTGTCTTTCAATAGCTACTCTGTTTTGACACTTTCATTTCATTCTAAAACATCTGTTGCAAGGTTATGAGCAAACAATAGGTGGTGGAGTGACCATCACTGGAGGTGTTTAGGAAGAGACTGGATGGGGTGCTTGGTGCCATGGTTTAGTTGATTAAATAGTGTTGGGTGATAGGTTGGACTCAATGATCTCAAAAGTATTTTCCAGCCTGGTTAATTCTATTCTATTCTATTCTATTCTATTCTATTCTATTCTATTCTATTCTATTCTATTCTATTCTTAGTTTCATAGTTTCATAGTTTCAGTTAGGGTTGGAAGGGACCACAAGGATCATCTAGTTCCAACCCCCCCTGCCATGGGCAGGGACACTCTACCCTAGATCAGGCTGGACAGAGCCTCGTCCAGCCTGGTCTTAAACACCGCAAGGGACGGGGCCTCAACCACCTCCCTGGACAACCCATTCCAGGCCTTCACCACTCTCACGGTGAAGAACTTCCTTCTCACATCTAGCCTGAATCTCCCCACCTCCAGCTTCATCCCATTCCCCCTAGTCCTATCACTCCCTGATAGTCTGAAAAGTCCCTCCCCAGCTTCTTGTAGGCCCCCTTCAGATACTGGAAGGCCACAATGAGGTCACCTCGGAGCCTTCTCTTCTCCAGGCTGAACAGCCCCAACTCCTTCAGTCTGTCCTCATAGGAGAGGTGCTCCAGCCCTCTGATCATCCTCGTGGCCCTTCTCTGGACCACCTTCCAGCACCTCCAGATCCTCTTGTAATAGGGGCTCCAGAACTGGACGCAGTACTCCAGGTGGGGTCTCACCAGAGGCTGAGTAGAGGGGGAGAATCACCTCCCTTGACCTGCTGGCCACACTTCTCCTGATGCAGCCCAGGATCTGATTGGCTTTCCGGGCTGCAAGTGCACATTGAGAGCTCATGTTGAGCTTCTCGTCCACCAGCACCCCCAAGTCTCTCTCCTTGGGCTGCTCCCCAGCCAGTCACTGCCAGCCTGTATTGTGCCTGGGATTGCCTCGACCCAGATGCAGGACCCTGCACTTGGTCTTGTTGAAGCTCATGAGGTTGGCCTGTGCCCACCTCTCCAGCCTGTCAAGGTCCCTTGGATGGCATCCCTTCCCTCCAGCGTGTCTGCTGCACCACACAGCTTGGTGTCATCAGCAAACTTGCTGAGGGTGCACTCAATGCCACTGTCCATGGTCACCCACAAAGATGTTGAACAAGACTGGTCCCAGGACTGATCCCGAGGGACTCCGCTTGTCACTGGCCTCCACTGGGACATGGACCCATTGACAGCCACTCTTTGGGTGCGGCCATCAAGCCAGTTCCTATCCATCTGGTGGTCCATCCATCAAACCCGTGTGTCACCAGCTTGGAGACCAGGATGTGGTGGGGACAGTGTCAAAGGCCTTGCTCAGGTCCAGGTAAACGACATCAGTTGCTCGCCCCTCATCTATTAATGCTGTCACCTGTTCATAGAAGGCCACCAGGTTGTCAGGCAGGATTTGCCCTTGGCAAAGCCATGCTGACTGCTCCCAATCACCTCTTCACTACTCTTCTGAGTCAGTAGTGCCTCCAGAGGATCTGCTCCATGATCTTTCCGGGCACAGAGGTGAGACTGACCGGCCTGTAGTTCCTGGTTCCTCTTCTTACCCTTTTTGAAAATGGGAGCAATATTTGCCCTTTTCAATCTGTGGGGACTTCCCCAGTCTGCCATGACTTTTGGAATATAATAGAGAGGGGCTTAGCAACTCATCTGCCAGTTCTCTCAGCACCCGTGGGTGTATCCCGTCGGGTCCCAGGACTTGAACACTTTCAGGTTCTTTCAGGTGATCACGAACCTGAGCTTCACTTATGAAGGGCAGTTCTTCCTCCCCATCCCTGGCATCATCTGCCATGACTCCAGGAGTGTGGCTGGAGGCCCTTGCAGTGAAGACTGAGGTAAAGAAGTTATTGAGTACCTCAGCTTTTTCCACATCACTTGTGACTATTCTATTCTATTCTATTCTATTCTATTCTATTCCATTCCATTCCATTCTACATGGTTTAACATAAGGAATTAATATTTGATACTATATACACCAGAAGCTTTCATCATTCAACAAGATTACTTAAACTGCATATAAGTTCTGTGTGTGACAGATGATAGGATGAACATATCGTAAAATATTAACCCTAGTATTACTGAATGCCTTTGTGATAAACTTTTTAATGCACTGAAAATGGTAAAGAAGAGATGTCCTATCCAAATAGGTCCTTTCTCAGCAACTGAATTATGTAAGATTTCAAAATGTCATATGGAATGATGGCTATAAAAAGGACCAGATCCTCAAGTGGCTTAAGGATTTTCTCCTTCAGCAAAATACCTGGTAGAATAGAAAACTGTATCCAGTTTTTCCCTTCTCTGTTATACATATTTACTGTGTGTGCATCTGGATAATCATAAATTTACTACTACAGTAGCTGCTGTTGGAGTGGTTGAAGAGCAGACTGGCAGAAAGGGATTTGGGGGTACTCGTTGAGAGCTGGCTGAACATGACTCTTCAGTGTGCCCAGGTGGCTCAGAAAGTCAATGGCATCCTGGCCTTCATCAGGAATAGTGTGGCCAGAAGGAGCAGGGAAGTCATTGTGCCCCTGTATTCAGCACTGGATAGGCCACACCTTGAACACTGTCTCCAGTTCTGGGCTCCTCAATTTAAGGAGGACATTGAGACACTTAACGTGTCCAGAGAAGGGAAACAAGGCTGGTGAGAGGTCTGGAGCACAAGTACAAGAGGCTGAGAGAGCTGGTGTTGTTTAGCCTGAAGAAGAGGAGGGTATGGGGAGACCTTCTTGCTCTCTACAACTACCTGAAGGGAGACTGTAGCCAGGAGGGGGTTGGTCTCTTCCCAGGCAACCAACACCAGAACAAGAGGACACAGTCTTAAACTGTGCCAGGGGAGGTTTAAGCTTGAGGTGAGGAGAAAGTGCTTCACAGAGAGAGTTGTTAGCCATTGCAATGGGCTTCCCAGGGAGGTGGTGGAGTCACAGTCTCTGGAAGTGTTCAAGAGGGGATTGGACATGGCACTTGGTGCCATGGTTCAGTTGTCATGAGGTGTTATGTATTAGGTAATAGGCTGGACCTGATGATCTCTGAGGTCTTTTCCAACCTTATTGATTCTATGATTCTATTACTACTAATACTATATTTGGATTATGTCAGTCAAGATTGATGATGTATAGTCAAGTTCAAGTGATACCGACACATGGAATAATGCATGTGTACCATTTATATTACACAAGAAAATGGCTAGAACAGCTGGGAGGCTGGAAAATGCCAAGATCATGAGTTTACAAAAAATAAATAAAAATCAACAAAACAGGCAGAAGTTGAATGATTTAGGCAGCTTATTTCAGAGTCAGTGTTTTAAAAAGGTGTTATATAAAGTCATGGTAGATAGACAGGAGAGAGATAGAAAGCAGCCCTGAGGAGAGAGACTTGGGGGTGTTGGTGGATGAGAAGCTCAACATGAGTGAACACATTGCTTCATGGATAAGCATCTGAGCAAAGTGTCGTCTCAACACCACTTATCGTCTGAGCAGATAATTAAGAGTGAAAGGACTGGAAAGTAAATTAAAAATTCAAGTGGATAGAGAATTTAAAATCAACACATATTCCACTAATTTACTTTTTTGGAAAGTTTTCTATTGTCTGTTTTCTATTCAGAATCACAGAATTAACCAGGTGGGAAAAGTCCTTCAAGATCATCGCGTCCAACCTATCACCCAACACCATCTTATCAACTAAACCATGGCACTAAGCGCCCCATCCAGTCGCTTTTTAAACACTTCTAGGGACAGTGACTCCACCACCTCCCCAGGCAGCCCATTCCAATGGCCAATCAATCTTTCTGTGAAGAATTTCTTCCTAACATCCAGCCTAAACCTCCACTGGAGCAGCTTGAGACTGTATCCTCTTGCTCTGGTGCTGTTTGACTCCTCTGTTAGGTCCCACAGACTTCTGTGTGTCCAGCTGGTTTGTATGTTCCCTCATCAGATCCTCATCCATCAATTCTAGACTTTATCACTGGTTTTTATCCCTGCTTTCAGGGTCCTGCAATTCCTGAAGGCACATCCTATCGTGATCAGTGTGAAGATCAATCTAGTGAGTAAATATATGAAGACCTGTGAGTGTCTGTAGCCTTATACTGAACATGTGATAGAATAGAATAGAATAGAATAGAATAGAATAGAATAGAATAGAATAGAATAGAATAGAATAGAATAGACCAGACCAGGTTGGAAGAGACTTTCAAGATCATTGCGTCCAACCTATCAACCAATCCAACCCACCTAAACAACTAAACCATGGCACCAAGCACCCCATCAAGTCTCCTCCTAAACACCTCCAATGATGGTGAATCCACCACCTCCCCAGGCAGTCCATTCCAATGGGCAATCACTCTCTCTGTGTAGAATTTCTTCCTAACCTGCAGCCTAAACCTCCCCTGGGGCAGCCTGAGACTGTGTCCTCTTGTTCTGGTGCTGGCTGCCTGGGAGAAGAGACCAACCTGTCCCCAACCTCATTTGAGGTAGTTGTAGAGAGCAATAAGGTCTCCCCTGAGCCTCCACTTCTGCAGGCTATTCTGTTTCTATTCTATTCTAAATCTTGTGAGAAAATTCGGTAGTGGCCTACTCAGACTCCCTTTCAAGATTTATCTCTTTCCGTGGGACAGCTCCTTTCTTTCTTTTCTTACTTTAATTTCCAAAGATGGAGCAGGAAAGTAAAATTTTAAAAGTTAAATGGAATGAGGCCAAGAATTTGCTTGCCTTGGCTTTCTCATTGGAAGAAGCTGGAAAAAAGGAGTGTTTTTTAAAAAGAGTGGAAAAGAGCAATAAACCAGAAACACCTGTTTTAATTTCTTTCTGTTACAAGGATATGTAAACCTTTCTTAAATATAAGGTACTGCTAAACAGTTTTCACCCTCATGTTCTCCACTTTTTTACTTACCCTTATTAAAGAAGAAAGGATGGACAAAATAAAATTTCCAAATGATATTCCTTGTTATCACAGAATCACCAAGGTTGGAAGAGCTCTCAAAGATCATCAAGCCCAACCCATCATCACAGACCTCATGACTAAACCATGGCACCAAGTGCCACATCCAATCCCCTCTTGAATACCTCCAGGGATGGTGACTCCACCACCTCCCTGGGCAGCACATTCCAATGGCTAGCAACTCTCTCTGTGAAAAACTTTCTCATCACCTCAAGCCTAAACATCCCCTGGTGTTGCTTGAGACTGTGTCCTCTTGTTCTGTTGGTGGTTGCCTGGGAGAAGAGACCAACCCCCACCTGGCTACAACCTCCCTTCAGGTAGTTGTAGAGAGCAATAAGGTCTCCCCTGAGCCTCCTCTTCTCCAGGCTAAGCAATCCCAGCTCCCCCAGCCTCTCCTCCTTTAAAAGCTGAAAGAAAAAAAAAAAGTGTCCATGTTTTATAAGGAAAGAAAAATGGAAAACCACAGAAAGCCAATATTTGGATAGTGTCCTCTCCAAATAACTAAGAATCACAATACATATTCTAGAGAAAACCAGCTGACAGTCACACTTACTGAAAAGCAACATTTGAAACAAATACAGATATATTTTTTTCACATAGACCACAGTTTAAGCTTGATTTTCATGTATTTTTAAAGAATAGTCAATATTTTATGGAAGGAAAAAAAAAACCAACAACCCAGATCTTATTTGCAAGTTTACTTTTGCCAGCAAAGCTTCCTGTTTGTTTGTCTTCATATTGGGAAAGAAGTGCCACTGCAGGCATTCAGCTCTTCTCACAGATTTAGTTCTCCCAGTTTCCTTTGCATTATTTTATCATCTTTGGGTTTAATGGAATTTAAGTGTTTGATGTGTGTTGGTGTTACTCTGCTTTGGTAATTTAGGATAGGATAGAATAGAATAGAATAGAATAGAATAGAATAGAATAGAATAGAATAGAATAGAATAGAATAGAGCAGGTTGTAAAAGACCTTCAAGATCATTGAGTCTAACCTATCATCCAATTCTGTCTATTCAACTAAACCATGGCACCAAGCACCCCATCAAGTCTCTCCCTAAATACCTCCAGTGATGGTGACTCCACCACCTCCCTGGGCAGCACATTCCAATGGCAAATCACTCTCTCTGTGAAGAATTTCTTCCTAACATCCAGCCTAAACCTCCCCTGGCACAGCCTGCAACTGTGTCCTCTTGTTATGAACTGCACCTGGGGAGGAATAACAACAAGCATCAATGCAGGTTAGGGCTGCCCTGCTGGAGAGCAGCTCCAGGAGAAAGACCTTGGAGTCCTAGTGGACAGCAAATTCTCCATGGGACAGCAATGTTTCCTCGTGGCCAAGAGGGCAAATGGTGTCCTGGAATGCATCAAGAAAATGTGTCCAGCAGGTCTGGGGAGGTTCTTCTCCCCCTCTACTCTGCCCTGCTGAGACCGCACCTGGTGTATTGTGTCCAGTTTTTGGCTCCCCAGTTCAAGAGAGACAGGGATCTGCTAGAGAGAGTCCAACAGAGAGCCACGAGGATGACTAGGGAACTTGAGCATCTCCCCTGTGAAGAGAGACTGAGAGATCTGGGGCTGCTTAGTCTTGAGAAGGGAAGACTGAGAGGGGATCTCATCAATATGTATAAATATCTGAGGGGTGTCAAGTGCAGGGGGCCAATCTCTTTTTGGTGATGCACAGTAATGAGACAAGGAACAACGATGAGTACAAGCTTGAACATAGAAAATTTCTCTGCAACATGAGGAGAAACTTCTGTACAGCGAGGGGTGATGAAAGCACTGGAACAAGCTACAGAGAGGTTGTGGAGCCTCCTTCTCTGGAGATTTCAAGACCTGCCTGGATGCATCCTGTGCAGACTACCCTAGGTGGTCCTGCTTTTGGCAGATGGGTTGGACTCTATGATCTCTTGAGTCCCTTCCAAACTCTGAAATTCCGTCATTCTGTGAAGGAAAAGCTGAAGTTTCTTATGAGAATGACAATATTCTGATGTATTTTGACCAAACAGACAGAGTGGCTGCTATATGAAAATATGGTGACATTTGTTGTGAAAATTTGGTGAGCTTGTAACGCTGAAATTTATCACAGGACAATGTGTATAAATCCAACCATATATGTTTTAAAAACAGGTACTAATGTTTCTTTCTTGTTATTCTGATTCTGATCCTTATTATGTCTTCAAAGTATGCTTTGCAGTACAAGAGAAGCTGTAGGTATAGGAAGGAAAGGGATTGCCAATATGTAAAGAGGCTAAGACACAAGGACATTATTATTTGTATCAGAAATATGGGACTGGTTTCCTACATAGAATCAGAGAATCACAGAATCATAGAATCAATAAGGTTGGAAGAGACCTCAGAGGTCATCAAGTCCAACCTGTCACCCAACACCTCATGACCACTAAACCATGGCTTCAGGTGCCACATCCAATCCTTTTTTGAACACCTCCAGGGACAGTGACTCCACCACCTCCCTGGGCAGCACATTCTAATGGCTAACAACTCTCTCTGTGAAGAACTTTCCTCTCATCTCGAGCCTAAACTTCCACTGGTGCAGCTTGAGACTGTGTCCTCTTGTTCTGGTGCTGGTTGCCTGGGAGAAGAGACAAACCCCTCCTGCCTACAACCTCCCTTCAGGTAGTTGTAGACAGCAATAAGGTCTCCTCTGAGCCTCCTCTTCTGCAGGCTAAACAATCCCAGCTCCTTCAGCCCCTCCTCATAGGGCTTGTGCCTGAGTCCTCTCCCCAGCCTCGTTGCCCTTCTCTGGACACGTTCAAGTGTCTCAATGTCCTTCTTAAACTGAGGGTCCCAGAACTGGACACAGGCAATCAAGTGGGCCTAAGCAGTGCTGAGTAAGGGGCAGAGGACTTCCCTGCTCCTGCTGGCCATGCTATTTCTGATGCAGGCCAGATCTAGCTATTATGCTTGACTCTTGACCTGTGTTAACCAAACAGATACCTAGGCCAGATCTAGGTAATCTACCACTACTATAACAGGAGTTTGGATAAATATTGTTTCCCCTTTAAACTCTTTGTTTTAGGTGGATTAAAAACTTCTAAGTATTTTCTGATTATTTATTACTTTTCTGATTATTACTTTTCATTTCCTTTTAGAAAATATGGAAATCAATGCTTCCCTTTCCCTTACTCTCACAGATACTTGCCAGATTTTATCTGAATTCTTAAACAGTTTTGCATCCTAGAAAGTGCATTTTCTGGTAAGTATTCTTCCTGAATATTACAAAGTTATTCTCTCTCTCAAATGCACAGTCAAGCTCACAAACTTGGAGGATTTACCATAGTTATACAATTCATGGAAGTAAAGAGCCTCTGCAGAATTTATGACATTGTTTATCTCAATCCATTTTAGGCTGTGTTTCAAAGGTAATGAGTAGGTTTAACTCCCTTTGACTTCAGAAACGGGTATCAGATTGTTGGTTTTAGTACGGTCTCCTTTAAATCTGGACTGAAGAGATCCATTATAGTCATCCAGATCTGAGATAGTTTGCTCTTCATTTCTTGCTGAGAACAATTGTTGTTAACAATGTTGGACATAACGATGAGAAAATGGAAGGTGAAGTAAAGCCAGGAAAATCTCAATCTATATTGAATGCAGACTTCAAGTTCACCTTAAGGTCATATAGAGATAAGATGAAAACAACACATAGCACAAGCACATAATCCTGCCTTTACCCTTTCTGTTAATATTCTGATGGTTTGGGGATAAAGCCTGGCAGATATGTCAGGATGGATGATTTCTGGAGTTTGATTTCAAGAAAGTGCCCTTGTGAGAGTCTGCACAAGAGTAACGTAATGGAAGCTGTGACTTCCCCGAGTCAAAACCTCAGCACATGTATATAGTTTGTATTTTAACTCTGTTGGAAGAATTTGTAGTTTACTGCAAAGCCATTTTTCATCTTATCTGAATCTTTCAAGATTAATTTGAAAGTATTTATAGTCTTGGACTTGTTTTTCCCAAATGGATCAATTTACCTTCCTATGTCTTGGTCTTGAAGTTATAAAGGCATTTCATGGTTATATATATACATCACATATATATATATACACACATCATATATATATATGATGTATTGAAAGGCTATTGATAGTATTTTAGTGAATGTATGCATCTACTAGAGCCAGGAGAATAGCTTTATGTCAGAATAGAATAGAATAGAATAGAATAGAATAGAATAGAATAGAATAGAATAGACCAGGTTGGAAGAGACCTTCAAGATCATCGAGTCCAACCTATCAACAAATCCAACCCACCTAAACAACTAAACCATGGCACCAAGCACCCATCAAGTCTCCCCCTGAACACCTCCAATGATGGTGACTCCACCACCTCCCTGGGCAGCCCATTCCAATGGGCAATCACTCTCTCTGTATAGAACTTCTTCCTAACCTCCAGCCTAAACCTCCCCTGGCGCAGCCTGAGACTGTCCTTTTAAATCACATGTACTCTCTTTTAGGGCATTTTTCATTAAGATGCAAATGATCTCCCCTCCCCCCAATTTCTTGTTAAGAAATATTAGTTTATTATTATCATAAATGCTTGCAAAAATGGCTGTGAAAATATTGTTACCACAGAGATCCTGGGTTGTGTCCCTCTGACCCAGCTTAATACATCTGCAGTTTGTATGTGTACATACTAGCTAGTAACCCAATGCTCTCCTCAAGGTCAATAAAAAGCAATATCCAATGATTCATCTGACCTATTTTAATCATCTATTTTAGGATGAGGTGACTCATGCTTTGAAAGTGCCAATTTTACTCCACTCACTGTGAAAAAGTCTTGACAACTAGCTAACATGAAAATAGCTGTTCTGCTGATGTCTATATTTGTGATCTTATGAATGCCATTCTATGCATCTATCTTCAGAGCTCTTTGATTTCTCCATCCTTTATTTATGAAAATTCCAGTCTTCCAATCAGTGAGTCAAAACAGAATTGTATAGCACTGCTGAATATGCATATGCCACAAGTATCAACTAGTTACCAGCATATTTTAAACAATCTCCATGAAAGAAGTTCATATGCTGGGCTGAATTCTGCAAGTCAACTTCTACCGTTCCAAAGACCGAGAGGGTTTGCGTCTTCTAAATCACAGCTTAATGGTGAAAAGGGTGCTTTGTATGTAAGCTCATCCTGAACACCATTAGTATTTAATGTATGATAGGAGTCAAAGTTGTTTGACAAGTTGTAAGAAAAGCTGTTGTTAAACATTTTGACAATGCGTTTGACACAGTAGAAGATGGAACGCTGCAGGTGAAGTGGCCTTCTGCAGTACCCTCCTTCCTGCATTAATGAATGTGACCTTTAGTGTAATGACTTCACTTCTATGGGAGATTGCTAGAGAAGAATTTTCATCAGAAACCTGGAAACTAGTACAAAGATTTCTAAACCATGCTCAAAACCGTATGCCAATGCTTCATTTTATTATTTAAACAAAACTTCCTCTTAATGAGGTATAGCAGCTGTTGCCGCATTTTGGCTTTGATCAGATGGATCTACTCTTGTTCATTAAAAAAACTTCTGTGTTTGGATGAGTATGGATAATTGTTGCTCCCTGAATATGAAAACTCAGTAACAGCTGAAACTCACTTCTGTATTTTTTGAAGCATAGTCCCAGTGTGTAACAGTGTTAAACTCATAACAGTGTGAAAGTAGCATGAGTACCGAGTTTGTGGAAGCATTGTTTGTCTCAAGCTTCACTGCAAGTGGAACCAACCAACTAACTACAAATGGTGAAGCTGCCAATTTTGCAGGGATTTATATATAACACTAATTTAGAACAAAGCAAATTTCCTTCTGCATTTTTTTTGCAGGTTTAGTACATGGATGATTAAGAAATGGCATATTTATTAATATCTTTGCATATATATGTATTAATATCTTTGCATATATATATATATATACATACACACACACACACAATTTTTACAGGAACTATCAATGCCCCAAACCAATCCAGGCAGTGAGCAATATGGTTAGCAGTTTGGATTGAAATGGGTTTGGCTTTCTGGCCTGTGTCTTGGCTGGTGTAGATGCTGCTGCTGTCTTCAAATCATAGTTTTCTGCTGTAGTTATCTGAATTTAACTGACAATTCCTATCTGTGATTGTCTTAATTTAAGAAGTTAAATAGTTTACTAGATTTCCTGTCTTCTTGGCAGAAGGCTGGTGAAGGGATAGCCAAGTAGAATAAGAGAATCATAGAATCAATAAGGTTGGAAAAGATATCAGAGATCATCAAGTCCAACCTGTCACCCAACACCTCATGACTACTAAAACATGGCACCAAGTGCCACATCCAATCTCTTTTTGATTTAATTCTTTGTAGATGCATGGTTGCCTTGGTTTGTTTTCAGAGTTAAGTCTGTGAAATTAGGCCACACCTTGAGTACTGTTTCCAGTTCTGGCCCCCTCAGTTTAGGAAAGATGTTGAGTTGCTGGAACGTGTGCAAAGAAGGGCAACAAAGCTGGGGAGGGGGTTGGAGCACAAGCCCTGTGAGGAGAGGCTGAGGGAGCTGGGGTTGCTGGGGGAAGAGGAGGCTCAGAGGAGACTTTATTGTTGTCTGCAACTACCTGAAGGGAGGTTGTAGCCAGGTGAGGGTTGGTCTCTTCTCCCAGGCAGCCATCATCAGAACAAGAGGACATAGTCTCCAGCTGCACCAGGGGAGGTTTAGGCTGGATGTTAGGAAGAAATTCTTCATAGAGAGAGTGACTGGCCATTGGAATGGGCTGCCCAGGGAGGTGGTGGAGTTGCCATCACTGGAGGTGTTTAGGGAGAGACTTGATGGGGTGCATGGTGCCATGGTTTAGTTGAATAGACAGAATTGGATGATAGGTTGGACTCAATGATCTTGAAGGTCTTTTCCAACCTGGTCTATTCTATTCTATTCTATTCTATTCTATTCTATTCTATTCTATTCTATTCTATTCTATTCTATTCTATTCTATTCTAAACTTGTCTTTTATGTTGTTTTGTTTTTTGTAATCCTGGCTCAATCCTACAACTAGCTGGGAAACTCAAGAAATTCTGAGTGTGTCCTGTAAACAACAGTGGGACTGGAGGTCAGTCACTGGATTATGATATCACATAAAATCAGTGAACATTGGGTTTCCATTCAAATCAGATAAAATTGTGAAACTTAATACCCTCTGCCTTATTTTGATTGCTTTAGATGTACACAGATAATGAACAACAGCATACTATGTAAAATACAGTTATTACATATTATTTATCTTGATTTGCTGCATACTTAATCTCATGTTTTTATTATTACTGAGTAGCAGTTTAATTGATTTCAGCAGATATAAAATGGAAGAACATTAAGTATGACCAAGTTACCTCTCTTAAGTTAATTGTAATGATGAGTTAAAGAATAGTGCAACTCAAAAGCACAGTTACCTAGGCAGTAATGTAAATATGGCTAAGAGCTTATTTAATATCTAATTTCTGCTGTTTTCCCCAGATTTAATTGCATTCTAATTTTCTAGTTAAAATGTTAGAGAGATTAGTCATAGGGATGCCTGTTAATTAGTAAATTTTGAGAAGTATACCTTTCCCTTGAGTGAACACCATGGAGTCTTTGAAAAAAACATCTGAGCAGGGACGTAGCATGTCAGAGTGAAAATAAAATGTGATTTATATTCTTATAAAGATGTGATTTATTTTTTTCAGAGAAAAAGTTCTCTGAAACATCAACAAAGATAGGTATCTGTAAAAAAAGTTGCTGATGTCAACTTGAAAGTTTTCAACCCAAGGAACGAGTTGCATATTTTCATTTGGGTGCATCTGGAATGTCAGAGGTTTAGTATCAGAGTCAGCTGCTGAAGCAGAAGAAGTGCTAAGTTTGAATGCTGTGCATGCTTAGAAGCAGTGCAGTGTAGCTGCTGCTGTGTTAGAAGTCAGTGTCTCTTGAAGGTCTCTTCCAACCTGGTCTGGTCTGGTCTGCCCTGGTCCATTCCATTCCATTCCATTCCATTCCATTCCATTCCATTCCATTCCATTCCATTCCATTCCATTTCTATTCTATTCTATTCTATTCTATTCTATTCTATTCATTCTCTATTCTATTCTATTTATTCTTCTATTCTATTCCATTCCATTCCATTCCATTTCCATTCTATTCTATTCTGTCCTATTATATTATTTTCTATTCTATTCTATTCTATTCTATTCTATTCTATTCTATTCTATTCTATTCTATTTCTATTCCATTCTATTCTAAAAGAGTTGAGAGTCTGTTAATTCAAGTGGTGAAGTCTGGAAGTATATAGACACACAAACATAAATACACATATATACATGGCTATGCTTATTTCAGATAATGTTATCTGTATTGATAATCAGGTGACTATTTAGTGAGGGGCATTTCAATCACATCTTTAGGCAGAAAATGCAAATCATAAAGCTAGGTTCAAAAGTAGGGATGGAAGATTTTTGATTGTTGATAATTGAAGCTCTATGTATTGCCCTGAACTACATGGACATACATTCAATATATCAAAAATTCTCGTTATTTTCTTGAAATTTCAAATGATATTGATTCTTAAGAGAGGTTTATTTTTTCCCTTAACATTTTATCTTTAATTTAAGTCCAAAATTTGGCTAGTCTAGCCACCTATATCTGAAGAGATATAGGCAATTCCTCTATGTCATTCCTTAACATTTAAGCCTAGAAATCTGATATCTCTTTAGGGTCAGAAACGTATTTCTGCATTCCTGTTCTGGTGACATTTCCTAAACATCTTGAATAAAATGGAATGGAATGGAATGGAATGGAATGGAATGGAATGGAATGGAATGGAATGGAATGGAATGGAATGGAATAGACTTTAACCAGGTTGGAAGAGACCTTTGAGATCATCAAGTCCAACCTATCATCCAACACTATCTAATCAAATAATCTATGACACCAAGCGTCCCATCAAGTCTCTTCCTAAACACCTCCAGTGATGGTGACTCCACCACCCCCCTGGACAGTCCATTCCAATGGGCAATCACTCTTTCTGGGAAGAATTTCTTTCTAACATCCAGCCTAAACCTCCCCTGGTGCAGCTTGAGACTGCGTCCTCTTGTTCTGGTGCTGGTTGCCTGGGAGAAGAGATCAACCCCCTCCTGGCTACAACCTCCCTGCAGGTAGTTGTAGACAGCAAGAAGGACTCTCCATATCCTCCTCTTCTCCAGGCTAAGCAACCCCAGCTCCTTCAGTCTCTCCTCATAGGGCTTGTGCTCCAACCCCCTCCCCAGCTTTGTTGCCCTTCTCTGGACACGTTCCCACAAGTCAACATCTTTCCTAAACTGAGGGGCCCAGAATTGGACAAAGGACTCAAGGTGTGGCCTAAGCAGTGCTGAGTACAAGGGCAGAATGACCTCCCTGCTCCTGCTGGCCACACTATTCCTGATCCAGGCCAGGATTCCATTGGCCTTCTTGGCTGCCTGGGCACACTGCAGGCTCATGTTCAGCCTACCATCAACCAGTACCCCCAGGTCCCTTTCTGCCTGGTGGCTTTGCAGCCACTCTGACCCCAGCCTGTAGTGCTGCATGTTGTTGTGGCCAATGTGTAAATCATGTATGGATTTATTAATTGAGTGCTTATGAAAATTGTACCCTGTGCATGTACTGATTTTGAAAGACTTTTTGCCACTAAATATTTGTTGTTGATTGAAAATGCAGGAAAATCTTTACATACTTTTTAAAGTCACATTAAAAAGAAAATATTACCTTTCTGTCAATCAAATACATATTTTCCCTAGAAATAATCCCTGAAAATCATCCCAAAGAACCCTAGTCAAATGGCATTTTAAGAAGGCCTCCACACAGATCACTGTGTTCCCTTAAACTGAAGCTGCAGGATTAAGGTCCCAAAACTGTTCAAAATTATGACAATGGTATTTTAATAACACTCTTTGAGACTATTGTCTAAAAGAGCAAATCAATAGCATCTCAAAGGACATTTATACAATTGTATTAATATTTTATTAGCACTGCCATAGGAAAGTGAAAGGTTTTTCTTTTACAGTACAATACAATACAATACAATGCAATGCAATGCAATACAATACAATACACCAGGTTGAAAGAGACCTTCAAGATCATCGTGTCCAACCCATCAACCAATCCAACCCACCTAAACAACTAAACCATGGCTCCAAGCACCTCATCAAGTCTCCTCCTGAACACCTCCAATGATGGTGACTCCACCACCTCCCTGGGCAGCCAATTCCAATGGGCAATCACTCTCTCTGTATAGAACTTCTTTTTGCTCATGTTTTCTTTTAATTTGATAAAGGCTACTTAGATCAACTTCTGTTTCTTTAACACAGACCTGTTAAAAGTGCTTTCTTTCCTCCTGTTGTTATTTGTTACCTTCTTGTGCATTGCTGCCATGATTTTTTCCCATGTTCTTATCAACCTCAGGATTTTTAAAAGATATCTTTTAACGACTTTGGGTTGTTGTGTTTGGGTTTTTTTTTAATGTATGCTGAGGGCAGTTGTCAACTGTATTGTTGATGCTCTGAAATACTAACAAATCTATGCCTTACACTTCAGTGACAGGCTGGAGTCAAACACAGAAGCAGCAGTAGAATAACTAGGCATCTGTAATTGTAGCTCCTTGCCCTTTGAACAGATTTGCATTCACCCATGCAAATTCCTGGAAACCCAAGTTGGCTTTTACACAAATGAAGCAGACAATTACAGAACTGAGTCCCCTGAGAAATGATCATTGCAACTTCTCTGTTACAACAGAATACAACATCAATGGTGACTGAAAAATACAAGTCAGTTAAGACTGACTAGATTTAACTGTCTAAATAGTTATAAAATACAATACCATTCTGTTTTGGTTTTATAATGTTTTACCTTTTTTCTATAAGGATCAGTGCTGTGCCCAATGCTCTTCAACATCTTTATTGATGATCTGGATGAGGGCATTGAGTCCATCATCAGTAAATTTGCAGACAACACCAAGCTGGGGGCAGGAGTTGATCTGCTGGAGGGCAGAGAGGCTTTGCAGAGGGACCTCGACAGGCTGGACAGATGGGCAGAATCCAACGGCATGAGATTGAACACATCCAAGTGCCGGGTTCTGCACATTGGCCACAGAAACCCCATGCAGTGCTACAGGCTGGGGTCAGAGTGGCTGGAGAGCAGCCAGGCAGAGAGGGACCTGGGGGTACTGGTCTATGGTAGGCTGAACATGAGCCTGCAGTGTGCCCAGGCAGCCAAGATGGCCAATGGCATCCTGGCCTGCATCAGGAAGAGGGTGGCCAGCAGGAGCAGGGAGGTCATTCTGCCCCTGTACACTGCACTGGTTAGGCCACACCTTGAGTCCTATGTCCAGTTCTGGGCCTCTCAGTTTAGGAAGGATGTTGAGTTGCTGGAGCGTGTCCAGAGAAGGTCAACGAAGTTGGTGAGGGGTTTGGAACACAAGCCCTATGAGGAGAGACTGAGGGATCTGGGGTTGCTTAGCCTGGAGAAGAGGAGGCTCAGGGGAGACCTTCTTGCTCTCTACAACTACCTGAAGGGAGGTTGTAGACAGGCAGAGGTTGGTCTCTTCTCCCAGGCAGCCAGCACCAGAACAAGAGGACACAGTCTCAAGCTGTGCCAGTGGAGGTTTAGACTGGATGTTAGGAAGAAGTTCTATACAGAGAGAGTGATTGCCCATTGGAATTGGCTGCCTGTGGAGGTGGTGGAGTCACCATCATTGGAGGTATTCAGGAGGAGACTTGATGGGGTGCTTGGTGCCATGGTTTAGTTGTTTAGGTGGGTTGGATTGTTGATGGGTTGGATGCGATGATCTTGAAGGTCTCTTTCAACCTGGTGTATTATATTCTATTGTATAATAGTTTAGATATTGGATTGAGACCCTGATACCTGTTTTTCTGATAACTCATGTTTCAAATAATTAAAATAATCAGTTTAGCAAAATCCTGCACCAATATTTTAGAGCAACAATCTGGAGCTGCTTACTTTTCCATATCTTTTGCTTGCAACTCCTCAAAAATGCAAGAGGACTTTATTCTCTAACGGTGTCATTATTGCAGTACTACATGCATGCTGTGCCATGTACATGAGACTTATGCTAGGCTCTCAATCAAATCTGCTTGTTTCTCTTCCTTTAAAAAAACAAAAACAATTAAAAATGTTATCAACTTCAACCTTCTCTCAAATATATGTTTCTTTAAGGAAAAAAGGCTTTATGTGCTTCTTTAAGGAAAAAAACAACAACTTAATCTTGATAGTTTATCGCACTGATTTTCGATTAATAAAGTAACAAAATCAGCAAAATACTATGCAGCAAATTGCTAAAGCAAAATTATTACCACATTAGCTGAATATGACAAATTGTTAAGCAATTAAGTAATTCTTAGGCTTACTTGTTAGAGATTTCATTAGCAAGTGTAGCACAGGGAGAGCAACAAAATAATATTGTTCAACCTAACTATAAAATGAGAAGGTCTTTGTGTTCCTCAGCTTATAACGTAGCATCCCCAAATACAGTCTGATCTCTTTAACAGTCTGATTGTTTATCTTTTGGTATCTATGGTAAAATAAGTGGTGCAACAACATGTCTGTTGCTATATTTTGCATTTTTACCTGCTTAAATAGTTTATCTGTTTAGGGTCCGGCTCCACTTCTGTGGTTTCTTCATGACATTTTAATGGATGAAGAGCAGGCAGAGAAGACCAAGCATGACAAAGCAGTTATTCCTTGTTTCTGCTGCCTAAAGGCAGCAAGTCCGTTCTAAGAGACATTCAGAAAAAAAGTCAGTCCTTTTACTTCTTACTCCATACAATTGGCAGTTTGACCCCAACTCCATGACATAGAGCTCCATGCCAAAGCATTAGAGCATACAGAGCAGATGGAACGTTTTTTCCTTCCTCATGAAAAATTGCCAACATCTGTTAGGACTTTGACCTGGATTTTGGATGGATACTGTCCTAGGCTTGCAGGATACTGCTCATCTGTCAACACAAAATTTAAGTGCTCACAAACCCAGTGATCTCATGCTTGAAAACAGTGAAGTGTCCCTTGCATACCAACCCTGCCCAGCGCTGTTGATCATTCCATATTGCTGAGGTGCCTATTGATTCTTCAAGTGGACACAGAGCAGTTTGGTGACCCCTGTTTTCCCCTATGTAAAACACTTGTTTTTAATCTTGCTCTTTCTCTTGCTAATTAGAAACATGGACCTATTAGTGGAATTTTTAATGAATAGGCTACATAATGTCAAGGTTAAAAGTAGAGTTGCTTTTATGTTGGGGAAAAAAAGCCCAGAGGGAAATGCCTGGTGCCACAGAAGTCTTTTTATAGGGCCTTTATGAGGGATATAGAACAAACAACTCTGGTGGGTTGAAATTTCCATACCCCCCAAATTAACTTTCCCAGACCAGCTCAGCTAGAAGCAAATGAAAGCTGTGTTTACAAGCAAAACTACAATCTACACTGGAATGCAATGAATACATACAAAATACAGAGTATGTACAATATTTACAGGTATTTACAATGAATAAGCAGCACAAGAATCCCCCCGGTTAAAGACCAGGGGAAGCTACCAGCTTTTCCTTTTGTGCCCCCCCTTAAAGAAGGGAGAAAGGAACAGAGAAGTTAATACCAAAACAATGCAGCCAAGGTCAAGCAGAAGCAAGTTAGTATCTCTCCAGAGTGATGAAGCAAGAAGAGAAGGAAAAATTGTTCTGGGAACAAGATCTTATAGTAGATATCTCTCCAATGGGAATTATCTTTGCTTTCCTTTTTACACCCAGTACTGATTTATTTACATTTTGCTACTTCTCTGTTCAAGATCTGTGAAAAATTTTAAAGGCATAGCCTAAAACTACCACAACTACAACATGCTTATACAGACTGAAGTGAGCTTGAACAGTCCACACTGGTTTTGTTATATGTTCACAATTACAGATGGCAGTTGAGGAAGGCGAGCAGAAATAATGTCTGAGAGGACATAGAGGTGGAAAATACACAACCACCTTAGGCCCTGCAGAAAGATAATTGAAGCCCTGGGTGTGTGGTGGTTTTGGTTTTGGTTTTGGTTTTCAATATTCTGAAAACTCCACTGAATAAAGAGTGTGCAGACAGAGACCAGTCAAATCCTTCCTCATGACTCTTCGCCTATAAAGTGCAGAGCAGTCAAGAAAAAAAGATCAGCAGGAAAAAAGGATCACAATAAAAATAAATCATCAGTGTTGTTATACATATTTGTGATGGGTTATACCCATCCTGAAAACAGGGGGGGAAGGCTTGTGAGTGCTTTGCCCTCCCTGCAGGGCATTTTCCCTCTGGCAAACTGAGTCTTTTCCACTCCCCCTCCCTGCCCAGCTAGGGTATAAAAGGGAGGACACTGCAGCCATTAGCTCTTTTTGGCTCCTGCCTTTCCTGGATGAGAGCTACTGCAGCTGCCTTCCTGTTTCTCTGCCTCGTGGTCAGGCCTGATCCTTCTCCCTGCTGCCTCTGCACCTCTTCAGAGAGACTGGTTTTGTATTCTTGGGATTTTTTCCCTCCCATACATCCTTGTTCCTTGCCCTGTTATTGTTTTATATATCTATATATATATCTATATATATATATATATATAGATATATCTATATATATATATCTTAAAGAATAACTCTTTACCTCTCTACTTCCAAGCCGACTCCAAATTATTTCTTGGTGAATTTGCTCCTTCCCTTTCCTTTTCCTCTCTGTTGGGAGGGAGGAGGGGAGAGCAGGGGAGGGATTCTCAGGCTTGCCTCCATCTGAGCTCTTAAGTCCCAGTTAAGCCTCAAACCACTACAAAATTTTTGAAACAGCAGACAGTACATAATACAATAGTTAAGTCAACAACTTATCTTGCTGATGGGAGCTGCATAGTTCTTTCTTTCTTCCTTTGTTTTTGCATGTGTTAAATTAATGTGAAAGCTTCCTGGACCACAGATTTTGTCTCATATTTCTATTTCATGCACTTACTTTAAAATAAAAATGTGAATGCATGAGTACTGGAAATTGCTTGAGTAATTTCATAGTTTCATAGTTTCATAGTTTCAGTTAGGGTTGGAAGGGGCCACAAGGATCATCTAGTTCCAACCCCCCCGCCATGGGCAGGGACACTCTACACTAGATCAAGCTGGCCAGAGCCTCATCCAGCCTGGTCTTAAACACCTCCAGGGATGGGGCCTCAACCACCTCCCTGGACAACCCATTCCAGGGCTTCACCACTCTCACAGTGAAGAACTTCCTCCTCACATCCAGCCTGAATCTCCCCACCTCCAGTTTCATTCCATTCCCCCTAGTCCTGTCACTACCTGATAGCCTGAAAAGTCCCTCCCCAGCCTTCTTGTAGCCCCCTTCAGATACTGGAAGGCCACAATGAGGTCACCTCGGAGCCTTCTCTTCTCCAGACTGAACAGCCCCAACTCCTTCAGTCTGTCCTCATAGGAGAGGTGCTCCAGCCCTCTGATCATCCTCGTGGCCCTTCTCTGGACACCTTCCAGCACCTCCAGATCCCTTTTGTAATAGGGGCTCCAGAACTGGACGCATGAAAACTTAATTTTTTTGGCTGGACCTGATAATCTTGGCCTGGATGATTCTATGATTGCCTTGGAGAAGCAAGAAAAGTTAATTCTCTGTAATTCATGGGATCCCATTCTTAGAGGTGACCTGAAGTAATAGAAAGGCACATGAGCATCTGCTGGACATCATTGTGAGTTAAATTTGGGGAAAGGCACACAAACCTGCAAAGCAGCAGAACAAACAAACTTGCAAATGCAGAATTTCAGAAATGAGAAAACCAAGACAGAAGGAAGGTTATTACACAGAGGAATATGCTGAGACCAGTAGAGAGAAGCACCTGAGAGGTGCAACACAGAGGCCAGCCTAAGCAGCTATGTAAAAAGAAATCAACCTGTCGACAGAATCCACTCAGCACAGCTTCCCATAAACACAGTTTTGCTGTTGCTGCCATCTTTTGTACTTGCTCAGGGTGGTGGCTTCCCTGTATTGCTGAGCTTAGGAGAGGAACTAGATGCTGCTGTGCTAACCATTTAGCTTGACAGAGGTTACTGAGGCAGAAGAGGCTATGAAAGGCAGTAAGCCTTATACCATGTATTTTTCCTGTGCTGACCAGCTATGTGGCAAAGCACTGAGACAAAGGAACACACCCAGACAATTTTCTTGGCACAGTCAATAAAGGGTCAAGCAGTCATTCTAGCATACATTGGTAATTGATCAGCTATTCTGTTCTACTGGCAGGAAAGGAAATATGGATAAAACAAGGATTTATTTTTTCCCCCCACTGGATTTGAATCATGTTATTAATCAAAATTGTCAAGTATTTTTAATACACTTCCTTCTCAGAGCAAGTGGGAGCCCTTGCAAATAGTCTTTCCCTTGTGCTAGCTGCTGTGCAAACAAGTCCAAAAACATTCTCATTGGGCCACTTTCCCTACAAACATGTCACAACAGCAAAACAACTTCTTTAGATAAAGTAGCAGTGTGCTGACAACTGGCTCCTGTATTGGAACAGGGGTCTCTCAGACTGTGAGGTGCCTAATGGGACTAAAGTTAATATGTAAAAATCCAGATCTTAGAGTTAGTCTTTACAGCTTTCTTAGACCCAAATAAGTAAGTGATGCTAACAGAAACAGTGCAGATAGTTTCTGTTCTGTTACCTCATCAGAAGATCATTTGTATCATGGTCATATTCCATAATGGTGGTGCTCTTTTTCTTGTGCTTTTTCTCCAAAGTCAAAAGAAAGCAAGGAGATAAAACAGCAAGGGGGGTGGCTGACCAGGACCAAATCTGTCTCTTATTTTCCAGACTTTGACTGTCTTGATGTGAAACTTCTGCAAGTTATGGCCATTTCAGTTCTGCATGTCAACCAAAGATATAAATACCAAAACTGCGTCTCCCAGCATGATGTGGTGGAGGTAAAAAAGTCAGAAAAGAAGCAGAGTGATGAAGAGCATGGGCATATGACTATCTAAACACAAAAATAACATAGCCAGGCTGGATCACATGGCAAGTACAGATTAGAATGAAATCATGAACCTTTCCTGTAGTGGATGCAGGGAGTCCCGCAGTCACATCCGCTCTTAGAATTCATTTTCATTTCCAAAGCTTTGCAAATGGATTAAGTGTATCAGGTTTGCTCTTCAGCATCTTGACCAAAAGGAGAGTTGACTGCATCAGAGTCATGGCTTGTTTAGCAGAGTTTATCTTCTCTTTTTCCTTGGATTTCTCTGTTCACACTTGGAGTGCTTCAGTAACTAGTATTACACAGTCAATGCAAAGTCTTGTCACAGAACTAACGCAGGTATAGTCACTTACAGAGGTGAACACTGCCTGGTTTGGGAGTTTGATTAAATGTAAGGACTGTTAGAGTTGACACAACCTAGTGATGTTGAAAAGGAGAGCCTGTTGAGTAAATTTCTTTATAAGAGTGCTGTGCAGATGACATTCTGCTATGTTATAAAAGTTTGCAGTGTGCTACAACAGTCAGAAATGCACAAGCTGTTAGAGATGCTATCATTATCCATTGTTTTTCTCTAGAAGAAACTCTGCTAGGTTGACAAAATCTCTTATGTGGTTTAATTAAAAGTCTGCTCTGACAATACTAGGTACTTAAAATGCCTTGCTAATTGCTACTTGAACAAAATGAACTATTTACAAATTATCACTCTTGAAGGAAGCAAGGAAATTGTAACTGTCTGCTCAGAGTTTGTTCCTGACCAGGGCCTAGTTGAGACCTTGCAAAACGTTTAAGCATGTGTTTATATGTAAATGTAATAGCAGTCCCAGACTTCAAAGAGAAAATACTATTAAGGTAGAATTAGTGTCACCTAAATTAGCTATCTGAAAGTTGTGTATGTAGTGAAGTTATTCCTTGGGTTCCTTCTGTAATTGGTGGTAAAGTCAGGCAAGTGCAAAGTCTGTTAGTCTTTATGATTTTAACTACCTGAAAGGAGGTTGTAGGCAGATGGGGGTTGGTCTCTTCTCCCAGGCAACCAGCAGCAGAACAAGAGGACACAGTCTCAAGCTGTGCCAGGGGAAGTTTAGGCTCGAGGTGAGGAGAAAGTTCTTCACAGAGAGAGTCGTTAGCCATTGGCATGTGCTGCCCAGGGAGGTGGTGGAGTCACCATCCCTGGAGGTGTTCAAGAGGGGATTGGATGTGGCACTTGGTGCCACGGTTTAGTTAGTCTTAAGGTGTTGGGTGATAGGTTGGCCTTGATGATCTCTGAGGTCTTTTCCAACCTTATTGAGTCTATGATTCTATGCTACCCATCAACACTGTTTGTTGGGGCTTAAAAACAGGAAAAGAACATAGGCATGCACTTGGCTACTCTGGCAATGAGCATCTTTGTGGTATAAATAGCAAAGTATAAATTATTACCTGAGTAGTATTTTCTTTGTTTCTAAACAAGTCTAACCCCATTAGAGCAAACATTCTTCTTCTCATATTCCATGTCTCACTCTGAACATCCTTTGTTACATATTGCATAACTGATTATTTTTAAAGCAAAGCTGTTCTAGAGTAACATGGGCATGCAATGTTGTCAAAAAGAGAAAAAGCTAAAAAAAAGAGAAAAAGGAAAAGAAAAGAAAGAAAGGTAAACAGTTCTGCAAGTCTTGTGATTCAGGCTGTCTCTCTTCATGGCTCAACATGAGCTCTCAGTGTGCACTTGCAGCCCGGAAGGCCAATCAGATCCTGGGCTGCATCAAGAGAAGTGTGGCCAGCAGGTCAAGGGAGGTGATTCTCCCCCTCTACTCAGCCCTGGTGAGACCCCACCTGGAGTACTGCCTCCAGTTCTGGAGCCCCTATTACAAGAGGGATATGGAGATGCTGGAACATGTCCAGAGAAGGGCCACGAGGATGAGCAGAGGGCTGGAGCACCTCTCCTGTGAGGACAGACTGAAGGAGTTGGGGCTGTTCAGTCTGGAGAAGAGAAGGCTCCGAGGTGACCTCATTGTGGCCTTCCAGTATCTGAAGGGGTCCTACAAGAAGGCTGGGGAGGGACTTCTCAGGCTATCAGGGAGTGACAGGACTAGGGGGAATGGAATGAAACTGGAGGTGGGGAGATTCAGACTGGATGTGAGGAAGAAGTTCTTCCCCATGAGAATGGTGAAGCCCTGGAATGGGTTGTCCAGGGAGGTGGTTGAGGCCCCGTCCCTGGAGGTGTTTAAGCCCAGTCTGGATGAGGCTTTGGCCAGCCTGATCTAGTGTGAGGTGTCCCTTCCCATGGCAGGGGGGTTGGAATTGGATTATCCTTGTGGTCCCTTCCAACCCTGACTGATACTATGATCATTGCTTTGACTGTAAAATTTGCTGACCTTTGATTTTGCTTTCTTTCAAAGGCACAGATGCTCGGCTTTCCAATCCAAAGGCTGTGATTAACCTGCTTGAACCTCTGTTTTCCCCTTTGAAAAATGAAGGCTGTTAGGGATTCTCCACTTTGCAAGAATTCACGTTTGCAAAGCTAAATTATTTAACAACTGTAAAATATGCTGAGATCCTGATGTAGGGATGCAAAGCATTATAATGCTTACAAATAGGGAAGAGTGAATAGGAACAGAATCAGCAGTTTGGGCGATAGGTCATTTGTAAACAGAATGTGAGGAAGAAGGAGGTCTCTGGGGACTAATTTAGTTCGTTCTCAGAAGATGTATACCTGCTGGTGATGCCAGATGAATATGTTTGTTCCATGCAAGAACATGAGTTGTTCAACTTGAAGACCTGAATGGTGACTTTTAAAGATTCTATCATGATTTCAGGTAGAGGTAGGATCTTGTTAATATACACACCGCTGTAGCAGGGCAGGGATGTGCATCTGGAATATGCCAGTTTAGGGCAGTGGCATCATTATTACTGTTACTGTAACAGGTACCTTATGGTGAAATTATAAATAAAGTTTGTCACAAATGTGCTTAATTTAAGGGTAATGAGGCTGGTGAGAGGCCCTGAGCACAAGCCTTATGAGGAGAGGCTACGGGAGCTGGGGTTGCCTAGCCTGGAGAAGAGGAGGCTCAGGGGAGACCTTATTGCTGTCTACAACTACCTGAAGGGAGGCTGTAGCCAGGTGGGGGTTGGTCTCTCCCAGGAAACCACCAACAAAACAAGAGGACACAGTCTCAAACTGCTCCAGGGAAGATTTAGGCTTGAGGTGAGGAGAAAGTTCTTCACAGAAAGAGTTGTTGGCTATTGGAATGTGCTGCCCAGGGAGGTGTGGAGTCACTGCCCCTGGAGGTGTTCAAAAAGGTGTTGGACATGGCACTTGGTGCCATGGTTTAATAGTCATGAGGTGTTGGGTGGCAGGTTGGACTTGATGATCTCTGAGGTCTTTTCCAACCTTATCGATTCTATGATTTTTGTGTGAATGGTAGTATGTGGAATGGTATGTTATATTAAGTCTGCTATCGAAGACCATAGTCCCAAACAATAGGAAGCCCTGGAGAGGTTGCTTTTTGGCAATTTTATCTGTCCTTGAAGGCTTAATTTCTTGCATGTATTGGCAGATTTTCATATCATTTTAATGGTTCTGAAACTACTTCCTAAATTATGTTAATGATAAAATATTTAATATTTTTTTTCCTCCTCTTTAAGCAATATTTTTTCTCTAGTTGTTGGTGGCATTATGACTGAGTAGAATGGAATGGAATGGAATGGAATGGAATGGAATGGAATAGAATAGAATAGAATAGAATAGAATAGAATAGAATAGAATAGAATAGAATAGAATAGACCATGTTGGAAGAGACCTTCAAGATCATCCAACCTATCACCCAACACCACCATGCAACCAAGCACCCTATCAAGTCTCCTCCTGAACACCTCCAGTGACGGTGACTCCACCACCTCCCTGGGCAGCACATTGCACTGGCCAGTCACTCTCTCTGTCTAAAACTTCCTCCCAACCTCCAGCCTAAACCTCCCCTGGCGCAGCCTGAGACTGTGTCCTCTTGTTCTGGTGCTGGTTGCCTTGGAGAAGAGACCAACCTCTGCCTGTCTACAACCTCCCTTCAGGTAGTTGGAGAGAGCAAGAAGGTCTCCCCTGAGCCTCCTTTTCTCCAGGATAAGCAACCCCAGCTCCCTCAGTCTCTCCTCGTAGGGCTTGTGTTCCAATCCCCTCACCAACCTTGTTGCCCTTCTCTGGACACGCTCCAACAAGTCAACTTCCTTCCTAAACTGAGGGGCCCAGAACTGGACACAGTACACAAACAATGTGTGATTTTTTGTACATTTCAGTGTTTAACATTGTACAAAACATACTCTCTGATAGAATCATGGATAAAAAGTGTCTTCTTTTTAATATCAGCTCTGAGAAATACCTGCTTTGTTCTTGCACCACTCAGTGACTTTCTCTTGAAGGAGGTTTTTGGAACTGAACTTACTAACTCACTCTCACTATGCTGTGACTCTCAGGAGAGCCGCAGCTGCCACTCTGAAATGTAAATGCTGCATGACAAGCCCCAGAAGAGCATTTAAAATAGTATGTAAAAGTGAATGAACTACTTTTTCTGTTACCCTGCAGATTGCCTTCTGTCTGTCCTATTAGTGACATGTCTCTCTTTCCCTTCTTAAACTTTTTTTCCAATGTGGTTGAAATAAACCACAGAATCACAGAAACATTCAGGTTGGAAAAGGCCCTCAGGATCACCAAGTCCAACCGATGACCCTACTCTGCAAGGTTCACCCCTAAACCATATCCCCAAGAACCACATCCAAATGACCTTAAAAAAACACATCCAGGGTACCTCCCTGGGCAGCACATTCCAATGCCTGACCACTCTTTCTATGAAAAAAATTTCCCTAATGTCCAGTCTAAACCTACCCACTTGCAGCTTGAGGCCATTCCCTCTTGTTCTATAACTAATTACCTGTAAGAAGAGATCAGTACCAGCCTCTCTGCATTGACGTTTCAGGTAGTTGTAGACAGCAATGAGGTCTCCCCTCAGCCTTCTCTTTTCCAGACTAAACAGCCCCAGCTCCCTCAGTCCTTCCTCATAAGATTTATTCTCCCTTCACCAGCTTTGTTGCCCTCTGCACTCATTCCAGCGCCTCCACATCTCTCTTGTACTGAGGTGCCCAAAACTGAGCAAAATACTCAAGGTGTGGCCTCACCAGAGCTGAATACAAGGGGACAATCATTTCCCTACTCCTGCTGGACACAGCATTTCTGATACAAGCCAGGATGGTGTTAGCTTTCTTGGCCATCTGGGCACACTGCTTACTCATATTCAATTATTTGTTGATTAGAACCCCCAGGTCCCTTTCTGCCAGACAGCTTTCCAGCCACACTTCCACAAGCCTGTTGCATTGCTTGGGGTTGCTGTGACCCAAGTGCAGGACCTGGCATTTGGCCTCGTTGAAGGAATGGGATCCCTCTGATTGAAAAGGGAAAATGCAAAGTGAACAATGGAGAATACGGTGGTGGAAAAGCACATCAGCTCATCCTTACCCAGTGAAATAAACAAAACATGAAGATTTGATCAGATTTGAATTCACAGATTAAATGATTGTTTAGAATAAAGTGAATTGCAATCTTTGATTTTAATTCTGAGTCAGGAAAGTAGACTTTTATGGTAGTGATGATATCATTAAAATGCTAAAAGGCAACATTAGAAGCCTGGGAGACTTGAGAAGTATAATTAAGAATCATATAACAGTTAGTAAGTGTGTTTTTATTTTTCCTTCCCCCTCCCCCCCCTCCCTTTTTCCTAGCCTGTAGAAAAGCACATGGAATCTATTAGAATATAGAAGTCCAGGAACCTTCTTGGGATGTGGAAAGCAGAAAAAAACCAATGTTTATATTAGTATGAATGGAGAGGAAATGTGAGCACAAGGGGCAAATTGTGAACAGGGGGGCTATAAAATGACTGACACCTACAGTAGCAAGTCATCAAGATCTTAGCACATATCTATCTGTAGTTCCCCAGGACAACTACAAACAGATGGTGCATAAATCCTGACGGCTCACACAGTAGGACAAGATCACTGTTGGCTCCTGATGCATCAATGACACTCATCCATAACTGACACTCTCTTATAAAGAACTCAGTAAATGTGGGGATAGATTTGAAAGCTAGTGCTGCATAGCCTTCATGTCATTGCAAGCATTCCTGGACAGTCTCCCTGGATACAGGTATCAGAGTGTGACTGCTACCTGCATCTTGGTGCTTGTGTATATGTACATGTGAGTGTTAGAGGCTGAAATCAGTGGTGTTTTGAAATAAATCAGTATTTCTTTCGGATGAGATGCTGCATTTGAGCTACATTTTGTTACAGTGCTGTGGCATTATTTCCTGGCAGTCCCTGTGTTTTCAGAATTTCCCCAAAGATAAGAATTAGTGATCAATCATCCAATCATGTAATTATGGCTTGTGAGCTGAAACAGTCTGTTTTGAGAGGAAAGGGTCATCGCTAGCGCTAAAGCACAAAAGAAAACCAGCGTTACTAGGACTGTGTTTATCTCTCTGATGGTTCTGAACCGGTTCAAATGACCAAAACCACCAGGGCACAGAATTGTCTCTCATGGTATGTCAGGACTTATTATCTACACCCAAATTTAGAAGTCTAAATGCAGGAAAGCAGCATTTCAAAAGCACTAAATCACAGACCTCTCGAGTCATTGACAAAGAGCTGTAGGTATTCATGAGAGACTTATGGGATGTCTCTGAAGTGGTCTCTTGGGATGAAGGCAGGTACTTTAGGATATCTCTGAAGTACATTGCAGGCCTCAATTAAGCATGTGAATAAATCTGCTCAGGGCACTGACTTCCTTGGAGATAAATATCCAGTTCCATTTGGCAGGGCTCCTTGCAGCACCTGAAGTGACATTGCAGAGCCTGTTTCCAGACAGCCAAACCCTGCTCCATACAGCCAGGTGCGAGCCACCTGCCCACATATGGAGACTGCGGATTTTTGAACATTACAACCAAGATTAAAATAGACATTTTTTGCGATGTGAGATGCTCTTGTGCATCCCTCCTAGCTGATCTTAAGAGGCAGGCATTTGTCCTTGGTCCCCTGTCCTATCTGCCAGCTTCAGGTATATCCATAGGATATGAGACTGTGTGAGAGCCAAAGTGTCTTGTAGTCAATCTACTAAATACCTGAATTGCAGCCTAGTGATTAGACACTACATTTATTTCTCTGCATTTTCATGCTGGGCTCCACCTTGCACTGCCTCAGTCCTGTTAGCAAGGAGGAAGCCCAGGTGAGGTGGAGTGGGATGGGATATTAGATGCAGTTATGTACTATGAGGTGACTGCAGCAGCCCCAGGGAAGAGACTGTCCTCACACAGACAGGCTTTCTCTTTTGGACATTTTCCCCAAGGGTCTGAGTTGTGGGGTTTGTCCATGCCCATGTATTTAACAAGGCTGAAGAGCGACACCAAGGGCTGTGGAACCCCTGGTGACATGGTGGGGTGGTGATGTCACAGCAGACAGAAGGTTGCAGTGGTGGTTGCTGTGATACAGGGTGTTTGGGAGATGGCCACTCAGGACCAGAAGGGAAAGAGTGCACAGTGAGCTGGGCCAGCCAGGAGGCCAGCAGAATGGTGAGGGAGGGCTGAGGCAAGAGGGCAGGGAGGAGGACACAGAGGAGAGTGCAGGGCTGCTGTGCCTGGGCAAGGAGGCAGAGGTTGCCCACGGCCCAACAGATGGCAGCTGCTCAGCCTTTGCCTTACAGAGCTGGATGCTGAGACAAAGCTCAGACCATGGAGCACTCCTGACATCAGCCACACAGCCAGAAAGATTCCCTGTGTTCTGCAAGGACATGGGCATTGGGTTAAGTGAAGGAGCCTGGGAGAACCTTGGCCAGGGTGGCTCAGTGGATTAGGCTGGACTACTCTAAATAGAAAGCAGTCTTGTCTTAGCGTGTCACACAAGGACAAAAAGAGTGCAAAGGAGAGAGTTTTGAATTCACTTTGAAATAAAGTCCTTCCTTTGAACTGAAACCTGATTCAAATCCCATATAGTTCAGTTAAAGTACTTCTCTTGAGTGATTTACTGACCTGTGATGCATAAGGGACCAAAACCACTCAAATCAACTCTGTCTCAACTCAATTATCTAAAAAACCACATAAAATCAAGTGCCTTAATCACATTAGGAATGCTTGATCACTCACTTTCAGTTATCTGGTATGGTCTGCAAAGCTGATGTCTTGGATTTCTGTGGTACTACACTGGGATTTTTCAGTCATTGTGTGACATCTGACATATTTTCCCTAAGTGCCAGTCATATTGTCCTGTGCCAGGGGAGGTTAGATTGGATGTTAGGAAGAAAATCTTCATAGTGAGAGTGATTTGCCATTGAATGTGCTGCCCGGGGAGGTGGTGGAGTCACCATCACTGGAGGTGTTTAGGAAGAGGACTGGATGGGGTGCTTGGTGCCATGGTTTAGTTGATCAGATATTGTTGGGTGATAGGTTGGACTCAATGATCTCAAAGGTCTTTTCTAACCTGGTCTGGTCTATTCCATTCCATTCCATTCCATTCCATTCCTTCCATTCCATTCCATTCCATTCCATTCCATTGGTAAATCAGCACAAGAATGACCAAACAGCATTTAACCAGTGAGGAGAAACAAGTGCTTTTAGGCATCATTCATTTGTCTGCTTCAGACATTGATTTATGATGAAATGAAAAATATCTTAGAAGTGTTTTTTTGTTTTCTTTTTTTTTCTTCTCCCTGACTTTGTAATTAATGTGCTGCCCAGGGAGGTGGTGGAGTCACCGTCACTGGAGGTGTTTAGGGAGAGACTGGATGGGGCTCTTGGTGCCATGGTTTGTTGATTAGATAGCATTGGACTCGACTCAGAGGTCTTTCCAATCTGGTAATTCTATTCTATTCTATCTTATTCTATTCTATTCTATTCTATTCTATTCTATTCTATAACTCAGCTATAAGCATGGAAGGGTCCAGTTCAACTAAATTAATCCCATACTAGCAGACTATGAGTGACATAAGGGACCCTATGTCACACATGCTTATACTTCTTTAGTTATTCTCTTTTTCTGTTGTAGTTCAGACTAACCTTTGCCTGTTTATGCTGAACTAGAGCTGATTTTAGTGAAAGCCAATGAACAATGTCACTGAACAATCCTCCTGTGTATGCACTCTTCAAGTAGTGATAGAGATTAAAATGTCATGCTGCTGTAGAATATTTCTTTTATTATTGTAGAGCTTAAACTGACCACAACAGTAATGAATAAGGTTTAGAGACAATGAGTCTATTCAGAGTTGTGGTGAATTAACCACAGCTAAGGCCAAGCTCCAACAGAAGCTAGCTATATGGGCTAAGGTAAAGACAGACAGACACTGACCAGTTCTGTCATGGGGAAAAGAATTAGTTTATTGCCAGCTACAAATGGAGTAGGATGCCAAAAAACAAAGACAAAACAAAAAAGACTTCACCTTTTTTTCCAAGCTCATCTTCATTTGATGTTTTCTATCTCCTCCCCTTCTGAGAGGTACAGGGGATGAGGAATGCACGTTGTGATCAGCTCATCATAGATTCTTTCTGCAGCTCTTTCCTCCACATATATTCCTCTTGCTTCTGCAGGGGTCCTTCCCAAGTAGCAGTTCTTTTATGATAAACCTGCTCCATCATGAGGTCTCTATTTGTCTATTTCATTTAGGGTATAGCCACTTTCTGCAGTGCATGGGGTTCTCTGTGCGTTGCATCATGGATATCTGCTCCAGTATGATCCTCATGGGCTGCAGAGGCATATCTGCACCTCCTCCCACTTCTCTGACCTTGTGTTTGCATTGCTCTTTCATTCTTTCATTACCTTCCTCCCCTGTCTCAAATGGTGTTTTGCCCTTTCTTAAATACATTTCCAGAGGTGCTGCCAGTTTGGCTGATGAGCTAAGCAGTGCCTGTGGCTGGTTGCTGGAGCCAGCTGGGATTGGCCATGTTTGGCACAGGGCAGCCCTTTGAAGTCTTCTCACAAAGGCTGTTCTGAAGCCCTCTGCTGCCAGTACCTTGGCATAGAAGAAAATCTAATACAGACCACAATGTACTCTAGTACTTTCAGTGATAGTCAGAAAGACAAAGGAAGACAAAGGAAGAAAGGAACTGAGACAACTGTTCTTGGAGGAGACTCAGGCAGATGGTCACATATATGCTAGAGTCACATTAGGGCCAGAAGTTTCTCTTACTCCATCATCAGTGCTGCCATATCTCCTGGTCTGATCCTGGGAAGACTTATTCCTCAATATTATGGTGTTCTTCATGTCAGACTTGCACTTTGGAAGATTTGGCCTTCCAGAATGCAACAAGCCAATCAGAGGGGGAATTTTCAGCTGCAAACTGCAATGGAACAAGTTAGGTGACTTGTTTTGGTTGATGTGGGGAGGCCTGTGGATGTGGTCTACCTGGACCTCCGCAAGGCCTGGACACCGTCCCCACATGGCCAAGCTGGCAGCCCATGGCTTGGATGGGAGCACACTGTGTTGGGTTAGGAACGGCTGGAGGCCGAGCCCAGAGAGTGGTGGTGGAAATGGTGCCACATCCAGCTGGCGGCCAGTCATAGTGGGGTGCCCCAGGATCGGTGCTGGGCCCCATGCTCTTCAACATCTTTTTGATGATCTGGATGAGGGCATTGAGTCCATACATCAGTAAATTTGCGGACGACACCAAGCGACACCAGGCAGTGGCAGGCAGGAGTGGAGGGCAGGGAGAGAGGTTAGAGGGCTTGGAGGGAGAGAGGCGAGAGGATCGACAGACAGATGGGCAGAATCCAACGGCATGAGATTGAACACATCCAAGTGCCAGTCTGCACATTGGCCACAGCAACCCCATGCAGTGCTACAGCCTGGGGTCAGAGTGGCTGGAGAGCGGCCAGGCAGAGAGGGACCTGGGGTGTACTGGTTGATGGGAGGCTGAACAGGAGCTGCAGTGTGCCCAGGCAGCCAAGAAGGCCAATGGCATCCTGGCCTGCATCAGGAACTGTGTGGCCAGCAGGAGCAGGAGGGTCATTCTGCCCCTGTACATGCATGGTTAGGCCGCACCTTGAGTACTGTGTCCAGTTCTGGGCCCCTCAGTTTAGGAAGGATGTTGTTTTGCTGGAGCGTGTCCAGAGAAGGGCAACAAAGTTGGTGAGGGGTTTGGAAGACAAGCCCTATGAGGAGAGGCTGAGGGAGCTGGGGTTGCTTAGCTGGAGAAGAGGAGACTCAGGGGAGACCTTATTGCTCTCTCCAATACCTGAAGGGAGTTGTAGCCAGGCAGAGGTTGGTCTCTTCTCCCAGGCAGCCAGAACAAGAGGACACAGTCTCAGGCTGCGCCAGGTCAGGTTTAGACTGGATCTTAGGAATAAGTTCTATACAGAGAGAGTGATTGGCCATTGGAATGGGGCTGCCCGTGGAGGTGGTGGAGTCACCTCATTGGAGGTGTTCAGGAAGAGGCTTGTGGGTGCTTGGTGCCACGGTTTAGTGTTTAGGTGGGTGTATGTATTGTATTGTATTGTATTGATTGTATGAGTGGGTGGATGGTTGATGGGTTGGACGCGATGATCTTGAAGGTCTCTTCAACCTGGTGGTGTATTGTATGTATTGTATTTTTCAAGTGGGAGACAGTATGGAGACCATGGCAGGAGTATAAACGTGTGAACAGGAGTATAAATGCGTGAAGCAGTAGAAAGAAGAAGAAAGAAAGACTCTGTTACAGTCTTCTAGCAGCAAACCATTTGAGGAGAGCAGCAGATCAAGCACTGCAATCACAAAGACATGTCTTTTGTAAAGTGGCATGAATTATGATAGTTTGGGATATCCTTCACAGGCAATCTTAGCCCTTAGAAACATCAGAGAGATATCAATCACCGCCAGGTTTTCGGTTCAGATACCTATCTGCATGCTAGGTAAAAATTCAGCATTTTACAAACAATTATGCTTTTGTCCACTCCTGCAAACCTTCCAGGAACATCTGAATGTTATGTCTTACTGTATGTGAATCTCATATATAATAGCCTAGGTTATAATGCATAATATATAGGTAGCCAGCTGAACATGAGTCAGCAGTGTGCCCAGCTGGTGAGAGAAGGCCCATGCATCCTGGTTGTATCAGAATAGCCTGACATGCAGGACAACAAGTGGTTCCCCTATACTCAGTACTAGTGAAGCCACACCTTCAGCACTATGCTCAGTTTGGGGCCCTCAATTACAAGGAAAGACATTGAGGTGCTGCAGCAGTTCCAGAGAAGGGCACAAACCTGGTAAAGGATCTGGAGAACAGATCTTCTGAGAAGTAGCTGAGGGGACTTGGGTGGTTGAGCCTGAAGAAAAGAGGCTGAGGGGAGACCTTATCACTCCCTGCACCTCTTTGAAAGGAGGTTGTAGTTAGGTAGTCTCTTCACCTAGTAAAAAGGGAGAGAGAGAAAAATCAGCTCAATTTGCAGGAGGGGAAGTTTAGATTGATGAATAGAATAGAATAGAATAGAATGAATTAGAATAGAATAGATAAATCAGGTTGGGAAAGACCTTTGAGATCATCAAGTCCAATCTATCATCCAACACCTTTATCAACTAAACCATGGCACCAAGTGCCTCATCCCAGTCTCCTCCTAAACACCTCCAGTGATGGTGACTCCACCACCTCCCTGGGCAGCATATTCCAATGGCCAATTTACTTTTCTATGAAGAACTTCTAACATCCAAGCCTAATATCCCCTGGTGCAGCTTGAGACTGTGTCCTTTGTTCTGTTGGGTGGTTGCCTGGGGAAAGAGACCAACCCCCATCTGGCCTAAAATCTCCTTCAGATAGTTGTAGACAGCAATAAGGTCTACTGTGAGCCTCCTCTTCTCCAGGCTAATTAGAAGGAATTTCTTGACCGAGAGGGTTATCAAACATTGGAATATGCTCCCCAGGGAGGTGAATTGAATCTCCATCCCTGGAGGTGTTTAAAAGATGCATAGATGTGATGCTAAGGGACATGTTTTAGCAACCAGATTTAGTAGAATTAGTTGATGGGTGAACTCCATGATCTTAAAAGTCTGATACAATCTGCTGACAGTCACAATGATTTAGCCCAGGTTCAGATCATCAGCATTGCTGTGTCTTCACAAGAAATGCATTTTTGCTAGGGCAATCTCAGAGCAGAGGGACTGATATTTAACCAGTAAGACCACCAGCACACTCAGTGGTACAGTTTTAAGCCTGTAACAACTAGCACTCTGCCGAAAATTCCCTGGCTCAGACCAAAGTCTGACATGGGCCAGGAATTCATTCTTAAGAGGCTGATTAGATGCAGCCTCTTCCTCTGCTGGGCTAGAGTGTTCTGTGCTTAGAAATACAAGAGTGATAACACTGGACTCAAGGCTGGAGAACCATCTCTGTTGGGTGCTATTACAACCTCATTCAATCAGGAGATAGAAACTGTGTGTGCTTCCAGAGTGCTGTGTCACAAAGCATCAGGCTATTGGTAAATGACACACCTGTGTGATTCAGGCAGCTCAGGTCTGAAGGAAACATGGTCATGCAGTGGAGTGCTGTGTCTAGAAAAATTACCTGGGTTATACGTGTTTATTGTGCTATCCTGATGTAATGACACATGCCCTCCATCCTGGGGATCTTGACTGGCATTTAGCTAGGATCAATGTGAGCTGCATTCCATGCTGTCAAGAAGGATGCCCTTAGTCCTGCAGTAGATCTCAGAAACCGCAGGAGTGGAAGTAGTACATGAGCTAAATTCCTTGATTCCAGAATTCAAGTAGAAACATTTAGTCAGCTTGCTTGGGCAAAACAGCCTCGTTCCTCGCTAGTCTGACTGCAGTTATGTGCCCAGCACCACTTAAGACCCCTGTCCTGCTTTGAGGCCAGGCAGATCCTCTCTTGCCCTGAGAGGGGCAAAAGAATGACACTCGCACAAATGGATTGCAGAAGGATGGAAAGCTTAAAATGGAAAAGCAATTAGTGTTTTACAGAAGCTACAAGCATAGTGACAAATAAATCCGAGCATACAGAGTCCCCTAGCACACCCCAAAGCCTCCAAACACTTCCCTTCTCCCCACCTGAGGGGTACCCCAAACCCCCAGGGCCTCTTGGTCTCCCCTCCCCCACTAGGCTAGTCTCAGGCTGGCCAGGACCTGAGACTGCTTCTCCCCTTGTCCTCCTGGCATTAGGGTCTAGCCAGGCATAAGAGGCTTGAGATATTCCCCCACCATTACCTGATAGGGGCATCTCCCATAGGAGAGAGAAAGGGAAGAAAGAGAAGAGAGTGACTTTGCAGCTGGATTGTAGGGCTCAGGATTTATGATCATGAAATACGCTGTTCCTGTGTCCACTTACTGAGAGGGATACTCAGGACACTGGAGGTGTAGCTCATGTGGCAGGAACAGGAGGCACCCAGCCTGACTGCCACGAGCCCTGTTTGTGATGATCATTTTGGAATTAACAGATGATTTCAAACTCAAAATGTTGGTCAATGCAAAGTATCATAGCATCATAGTATCAGTCAGGGTTGGAAGGGACCACAAAGATCACTGGTTCCAACCCCCTGTCATGGGCAGGGACACCCTACACTAGATCAGGCTGGCCAGAAACCTATCCAGCCTGGGCTTAACACTTCCAGGGATGGGGCCTCAACCACCTCCCTGGACAACCCATCCAGGCCTTCACCACTCTCATGGTGAAGAACTAACTCCTCACATCCAGCCTGAATCTCCCCACCTCCAGTTTCATTCCATTCCCCTAGTCCTACACTACCTGATATCCTGAGAAATCCCTCCTCAGCCTTCTTGTAGGCCCCTTCAGATACGGAAAGGCCACCATGAGGTCACCTCGGAGCCTCTCTTCTCCAGACTGAACAGCCCAACTTCCTTCAGTCTGTCCTCATAGAGAGGTGCTGCAGCCCTCTGCTCATCTCGTGGCCTTCTCTGACACCGCTCCAGAACCTCCATATCCCTCTTGCACCCAAGCACCCATCCAGTCTCGTCCTAAACAGAGGGAGGTGGTGGAGTCCACCGTCCCTGGAGGGTTTCAAGAGGGGATTGGACGTGGAACTTGGTGCCATGGTCTAGTCATGGGGTCTGTGGGGACAGGTTGGACTCGAGATCTTCGAGGTCTCTTCCAGCCTTGGTGATACTGTGATACTGTGATATTGGTGTGTTGGAGACACTTTTTTTTTTTGCATCTTAGGAAAGCCACGCTAAAAACCTTCAGGAATACTCAACTATTTCAGGAACTGTGCTGGGATATTTTATTACCTTGAAAAATGTATTGGTCACAATTTAATTATCCTCAAGTTTGACCTTTCAGACCTGAGATTCTTGCTAAGTCTTTTTCAGAATGTGGTGGGGTTCAGTTAGCACCAATAATTCCCCTTCTCTTCATATGCATGAAAAAATGTCATTTGTACAGCACTCTCTCTATTGATTTT
>CM037631.1:16496300-16527437 GCA_015227895.2 Colaptes auratus
TATATTAAAAATATTTATTTTCTCTGCCTTAAGGTAAAACTAACTGCAGAGACAGAAAATGCACGTTGCAGGTTAGACTCTGCTGGTTATATGCAGTGTGAAAGCAAGCTGAGACTTCTCTATCATGTATTCTGTAGATGATCATCTTCCCTCCACCTCAGCCCATTCTTTTTTGGGACACTCGATGCAGAAACAGTTCTTGAAAACCAGTGACCATCAGGATTTAAATTGTTCCTGACTGCAGTGAGTAGCACACGAGGACTTGGTCACACAAGGAGTAGGGATAATCTAATTGCTTGGAAATACCCCCTTTCTTCTTAGATATGCAAACACACTATGCAAGGGCTGAATTTTCGCTTAGTGACTCTGAAGAGGGGGGCACAACATAAGGTTGATTGTGTTGTCAGTCTGCTAGCCATAGGAAAAAAATAAGCAGCCACCTTTCAAACCCTGTTCTGTAGTCTGCTGCTGCACCTATATGAGCTAATGGAGGAAGGCTAAAGGAAGCAGATAAGAGGCCTGACCTCCAACACTCTTCTTTTACAGCAGCTGGGCTGTCAGGAGGGCATGTAAGTACCCTGGTGCATGCCTTGCCCGGCTGCTCCCAGTGCAAGGAGGAAGCAGGGGACTGAAATGTGGCTTTCTGGGTCACAGTGCATAGCCAAATCTGCCCCTGAGCTATGCAATTACATATTTCCTTTCATTCAGGGCTCATGCTGACTGTATGATCTAAATAAATTTCAGATCTTCTATTCATGTAACTGTGATTAGATAAGGTGGCACAATGGCTGTTTTTTATACAGCTGTGGCACACTGTCTCTTTGTGTCTCTAGTGAAACGCTGGAAAGACAATTCTGAATAATACTTTATTCAGCTAAATTGGGTTTTTCAACTTATAAGTGAGGGGGGTTTTGAAAGGGTTTTAATGGATTTTTCTCTCTTGGGAGATGCGTGCCAAGCTCTCTCCACCACAGATAAGGCAATGACAAAGCTAAATTTGATACATTAAATGTCATACTTCTGAGTTTTCAGGTGGGCATAGATTGCAATAGTGTTTACAACATGAATCAGCATAATTGTTCCTGATAGGCTGCTTGTATAATCTTATCTTCCTCCAACAGAGACAGCTCTTTATGTCTTTTCTTTGAAAGGTGAGCATCTCTTATACAGAATAAGGCTTCATAACTGCCTTGTTGGCTTTATGAGCTTCAACAGAAATGCCTTTTATTATCTGTGTTCTGATGGAAATATTATGCGTGGTGAACATTTTTGATCTTATTATACCTCCTCTGAAATATATATATACACACACACATAATATAATAAAATGCCAAACATCCAACATCAGATGACTATAAATGTACAGATGGCAGAAAATTTGAAATTGTGTTTTTCACACAGATTGTAATTTGTTTTGCTGCATATGTGCAGCACTTGGCATTTCTCAGTAATGCTTTACTGTACTTAATTTTTTATTCCCTAGCCACTTACATGTGATTTATGATAGCTGCAGGAGCTGTTAATTCAGAATTTCCAGGGTTTATATATTCACACTGTAAATTTTATCCAGTGTGTTGTATATGGGAAGATGTTGGATCCTTACTTTGAGGGGAAGGGAGAATCGGCACAAAATAAGAAAAAGAGGGGAGATATCAGCCAGATGACAACATACATTCCTGAAAGATACTACATAATTAGTCAGAAGTCTATCCCTTAATTGATGCTTCTTTCAGGCCTTGTGCTGTAGCTGAGTCAGCATCTGTTTGGGTGTATGTGTATTGTGACTTCCAAAAATGCACATTATGAGAAGACACTGTAATGGGAAACAGAAGCACTTGTAGCCACTGAAGTCTCTACTTGCCACTGCTTTTGTTGCAGCTGCTGTATATAAAGACTGACAATTCTGTGAACTCAAGATGAAAGCACTGGAAAGAAAAGGAATAAAAACACATTTATTCAATGATATATTGTCAAACAACAACCAGCCACAATTTTGAAGTTGATATATTGTTCTAGAGCTGAAATAGAAGAAGCGAATTAGAATAGAATAGAATAGAGTAGAAAGAATGAATAGAATAGAATAGAATAGAATAGAATAGAATAGAATAGAATAGAAATAGAATAGAATAGAATTAACTAGGTTGGAAAAAACCTTCAAGATCATCAAGTCAACGAAGCACCCAACACCATCTAATCAACTAAACCATGGCACCAAGGGCCCCATCCAGTCTCCTCTTAAACACTTCTATTGTGGTGACTCCAGCACCTCCCTGGGCAGCACATCCAATGGCCAATCACTCTTTCTATGAAGAACTTCTTCCTAAATCCAGCCTAAACCTCCCCTGGCACAGCTTGAGACTGTGTCCTCTTGTTCTGGTGCTGGTTCCCTGGGAGAAGAGACCACCCCCCACCTGCCTACAACCTCCCTTCAGGTTGTTGTAGATAGCAAGAAGTTCACACCCCTGAACCTCCTCCAGCTAATCAACTCCAGCTCCCTCAGGCATACTGAAGTATGTCTGTTTGATCTATCCCAATGACTCCCCATACAATGGAAATGCACACAATAGTGCTGCAGAATCGGAATGGGATTAAAACCCAATAAATTATAAAGAGATCAGAATTTTTGAAGAATAAAATGCAGAAAATGGAAAACATGCCAGAAAAAAGAAACAACAGTGTGACCAGAAAAAATTACTTATATGCTAGTGTTTGTACAGAACTTCAGGGTTTCATTAGCAGTGGTCAGATCACTGCTGTGCTGTGAAGGGGGATATATTTGTGACCAGTCTTTGGAATCTTCATAATGCTCACAGAAACAGAGTAACAGCACAGTTTATTTTCATTTTGTACCCATTAATTCTGTTATTAATAACTTTCTGCTGTTCTGAAAAACAGAGCAGTGCTGCATTCTACCTTTTCTCGGATAAACATGTGAAACATAATCTCTAGATGTCTATCATGGCCAAGGCCTTGTGTCTAGCTGCATATTCGGAAGCTTTTTATTACATGAGGTGAATAAGGGCTGCCCAGGTTCATTACCTGTAAAGTGGGGATAATCTGGTTTCCATGGCAGAAAGGACAATAAAGTACATTTTTGAGATGCTGAGATACAGTATATTGGACAGTACTTGAATGCTGTGAAAAAGTAATATTGTTATAAAGAAGTGGTAATTAATAGAAAATATAATTTTTTTCCCTAATTTACCCCCCCCTTTTTTTTTTTCCCTCTTTTTTTCCCCCTTTCTGAGGTTATTCCTGCAATTCCATGACCAAGAGTTTTTTGTTTATGGAGAGAATAAAATCAGAATGTCATCAAGTCACATCTGTGGAGCAAACAGCAGGCTTTACCTCTTTTTTTGCTTTTTGAACTATTCCTTATACTGTAAGAGTTCATATTTTTATTTAAAAAACCATAATAAATAAAGTGATTGGCAGCTGCATAGGAAAAGGTCAAAACCACCAACTGCTGATAGCTCCACTTCAATATCTGTCAAGTATAATTTTCCAAAACATGGAAAAAGGAACTTGATCAATAACTCTTACCTCCTCTTTGGAAATATGTTTTCATAAAGGACATGCAGTTATAGAGAGGAAAACACAGGAGCAAACCTACTTTGCTTTCCTTGTAGCCTGTATTTAGCTATCTGTCTTCTCTTGTACCTACAGAAGGTGCAACTACTGATAATACTGAAATGTGTCATTGTTACATGGTAAACCCTGTCAGTATCGCTGTGCATTTGCAAATGAACAGCAATGAATTTGTTTCTGATTCTCTTTCCTCTCCAACCTTCCCTTCCGGTTCTCACTGTAGAGTTTTAGCTTCATGTGACTACAGAGATGGCCAAGAAGTCCTGGCTAAACTTTGAGAAGAAAGTATCAACAGCAAGGCTGAGATCCAAAATGTCTGAGGAATATTGCAGAGTGCTCTGATTTTATTACTCTGTAGAAAGCATTCAGCATTCCCAAAATGGATTGCATTTGCAAATGGCAGAGTTGATGAAAGAATTAACGTGGGACTGTGCCGTAGTCATGACTATTTTTTGCCTCTGGTAGGATGTGCAAGCTACTAGCAAAATATCCAGGTGATTGTTTCAGCTAGTATTACTCAAACCTTTGGTTTTAAGCTTCCCGATTTTCAGATGTAGAGCTCTTGATTCACATAGGTAGCTGACAAGTGATTCATTAATGGAATTTAGAGAATGAGTCCAGACGATGTGGTCTATGTGTACGCTTCATGTTATGCTCTGATCAGGAGTCTCGATTTTTGCACTCTGGAACAACTGTTCCCAGGACCAAATAACCATTTTGTCCTATTGCATGCAAGTTTCCTGACTGCTTAAGAAATGCGGGCCAAAAGTGAGCCTTAATGGCTTCAAGATGTGACAATTTTAGAACCAAATTAGCAGCAGAACCACGCAGCAAGAGCAACTGTACCACCAAAATGGAGCAGTAGGTTGATTTGACTATTATCTGTTGGTATCATTGCAGCACATAGGAAATATTACTTACACGTTTTTTGCATTACATACAAAAGAAGGAGATAATCATTGCTTAATTGATTGAGCAGAACAGCAAAAAGAGAGAGAAAAGATGCGTGAATTCGTATAGGGAGACATTAAAAGCATGCTTAACATTGTGGCAGGTATTACAGGAAAGCACAGTTTGAGAGGATAATGAGGTGACTAAGCAAGTGCTAACAGGGAGCCTTTGCTCAGCCTGCAGAACCACAGAGGAGAAAGCAAAGTTGAATGCGGGCAAATCTAGTAGTGGGCATGAGGGTAACGTCATCTATCTCAGCATCTTTAAAAGAAATGATAATATATTTGAGTTAGGTCAAAGAGGAGCCTTTAAAGCGAGAGTAGAAACATTTAAATTTGATGCAAGGAGGAAAGAAGAGCAGGGTAGAGGAATACAAAGAAGAGACGTTATCACCAGAACAGTGGGTAAGAGACATTCATCAACTAACATTATGGCTGGATATGAGTGAGGAAACGTTATGCCTGCTAGAAATGAAAAAAATCATGTTGAGAGAGCTGAGAAAAGGGATGGAGTTATTATGAGTTTACAGTGCAGGATGGTACAGCACACTAAATATTGAGGAGTTTAAGCTGCAAAGAGAAGATTGTGCATTAGCATGTTAAGTAGGATAAGTTATTAGAGAGTTCTGATGTTTCATGAGGAAACAGTGGAAGGGCAGAGGACAAGTTTCAGTCTGTCAAGAGAGAGACTAGAAGAGCAAATACATAGGTGTACTATTGATAAGATGACAAAATTCTAGAAAGTAAGACAGAATGGAGTTAAAAGTTGGAATATAAACTTAGCTTGTAGAGACAGAATAGAGTTTAAATTTGGAGTATAAACATTAATTATACAGACAAGTGGGTGGGAAAGCAGACAAGATAGTCTGAAAGGGGCCTGGCAGAGAAGTAAGCTTAGGGGGCTTATAAGCATGCATTTGAGAGCTTAGAGAAAAAATATACTTGGGTAGTAATTTTAAAGGCAAATGAAGAGGAGATCAGGGCAGACCTTATTGCTGTCTACAACTACTGAAAGGAGGTTGTAGACAGGTAGGGTTGGTCTCTTCTCCCAGGCAACCAGCACCAGAACAAAAGGACACAGTCTCAAGCTGCACCAGGGGAGGTTTACACTGGATGTTAGGAAGAAGTTCTTCACAGAAAGAGTGATTGGCCATTGGAATGTGCTGCCCAGGGAGTGGTGGAGTCACCATCACTGGAGGTGTTTAGGAAGAGACTGGATGGGGTGCTTGGTGCCATGGTTTAGTTGATTAGATGGTGTTGGATGATGGGTTTGACTCGATGATCTCAAAGGTCTTTTCCAACCTAGTTAATTCTATTCTATTCTATTCTATTCTATTCTATTCTATTCTATTCTATTAACTGGGATTGGTACAAATTCAAACTGATTGGGGAGAGAAGGATGTTAACTAATGTATGTGTTACAGTATGTGCCTGTATGTGCATATTTATAAGCTTAGAAAGAAAGTCTATATTCCAAAGGCAAGCACTGTTACTTTCCCCCCCCCTATTGTAGTTGCATTGCTGCTTTATTTTTTAGGACATACATGGGTTGTTTGCAGAATTCAGCAGTTCCTTGTGAGTGAAAAAAGGGGCATAACACTGGCTTAATCTATGAAGGGTCTCTATTAAATTGTTCTGTTAAGAGCTTTGTTCCACTAATTATACAGGTAAGTGCTAATATAAACAGGTTTATATACATTTAGAATGTAACATGCAGGAGGATGGGTGTTGCTTTTCCAAACCGCCTTTGTTGCTGAGAAATAATGAGAGCTATGTAAAGTCCTGAAATCATTGCCAATTTATCAGACCCACTAGGTGAGCTGCTGGAAGACTAGGGACGTACTGCATTGACTGCTGATTATTTTATACTACTTTTAATGCCTAGAAATTAAAAGAAAGAAATTGAAGGACAAATAAAAAGAGAAAATGGAATCTAATAACATATTTTTGACCTTTTGAATCTTACATATTCTTGTCTTTCTATTTGGAAGAAAAGACTGGACTGGAATAGATAGGATAGATAGGATAGGATAGGATAGGATAGGATAGGATAGGATAGGTAGGATAGGATAGGGATGGAGGATGGATGGATGGATGGATGGGATATAGAATAGAATTGAATTGAATTGAATTGAGAAATTGAATTGAATTGAATTGAATTGAAACCATGTTGGAAAAGACCTTTGAGATCATTGAGTCCAACCTATCATCCACACTATCGAATCAACTAAACCATGGCACCAAGTGCCTCATTCAGTCTCTTCCTAAACATCCCAGTGATGGTGACTCCACCACCTCCCTCGGCAGCCCATTCCAATGGCCAATCTCTCTGTGAAGAATTTCTTCCCTAATATCCAGCCTAAACCTCCCCTGGTGCAGCTTGAGACTGTGTCCTCTTGTTCTGGTGCTGGCTGCCCAGGAGAAGAGACCAAACCCTACCTGTCTACAACCTACAACCTCCCTCCTTCTAAGGTAGTTAGACAGCAATATGCAAACCCAATCAAGAGAGAGAATTACTCAGATTTTCTGCTTACCCCCTATATAGGGATTACAGAGAATACCCCGTGAATTGTTACACAATAATACATTTTGTGATGATCTGAAGCAAACAGTGCGTAGGAGCTAACACAAATACGGTTTCCTTAGCTATGATGTTTCATAATCCCATTGCTAATTGCAGTTTATGCTAGAATAGTTCATATTTTGTTAGCATTTCTTTCCTAATGCTATTATTAGAAGTCTAAATTTGCTTGTGAACCTTGCTTTAGTCTAAGAATCAACTTCTAAAATGTAAGCTAAATCATCTCAGCTTTTTTTCTGTACATAAAGGAAAGAGAAGAAAGATAATAAGGAGCAATGGTTGTCATTTCAGGCCCATTTCTGTTCTGATAATGTAAATCTTAATTTGATTCATAGTCTGACCTGTTGCATTTAGGCCTAAAAATATCAAAACTGTCTGGAGATCTGGGTTTTTTAACATGCAGTCAGAGAACTTGACCCAGTGGGGATTGGGAGGCCATGAGGAAATGCTTAGGAAACAGAGGGGTGGGGAGAGGCTTTCATCATCTTACCTCATGCAAACATTGTGACAAGTCCTATCCCAAGTGTCCATGTTTGAATGCAGGCAGCATGGGGAGCAAACAAGTGGGATTAGATGTACCCATACAGCCACTGAGCAGAAACTTTGGGATTACAGGAAAGAGTGGGATGACTCAAGATGGGAGTGCTGCAAGGCATAATAGGCTCTTCAGGAAGGATGAGCTGGGCAGGTGAGCAGCAGGAGCTGCACTCTGTGCAAGGGAGCAGTATGTAAGAATTTGTGTGTGGGACAAGCTGGCGCAGAGCTTTGGAGTCAGGAGCAGAGGACAGACGAGCAAGGGTGGTGTGCTGGTACTTCTGCTATAGATTGGCTGGTAAAAGCACAGGAAACCTTTAGACAGTTGCAGGAAGCTTCAAAACTGCAGGCTCTGGTACTCATAGAAGATTTCAGTTACACTGGTATCTAGCTAAAATGCAATAGGGCAGAGTGCAAGGAGTGCAGATTTCTGGAGAGCATCTGTGAATCCATCCAGATGAGTTCTTGGAGCAGGCAGTAGTGGAGAAAAGTAGGATTGACCTGTTGGACCTGCAGTTACAAGCAAGGAAGAGCAGGGCTGGAGATGTGCAGAGTGATGACAGCAGCAACTGTGTGATTTCTAAGTTAAAGGCAAGGAAATAAGTGTGACAAATACCAGCATCACATCCCTGGTCTTAAAGAGAGCATTTTGTTTAAGCATCTTCTTGGCGTGATCCAATAGAAGTAGCCTGAAGAGGAAGGGGTCCAGGAAATCCATGATCTTCCAGAACAGTTTCCTCAAAGCACCAAGATGGTCTGTTTCAATGTACAGCAAGTCAAGCAAGCGTGGCACAAAGTCAGCGAGGGTGAAAGGAAAACTTGTGTCTGAGCTCAGATGTAAAAAAGAGGTCCACTGAAGATGGGAGCAGGGACAGGCTACCTGGAGGATTACAGTAACATGCTGTGCTCAGTAAAGGGTCTTGTCTAGGCAATAACTCCAGCCCTCTGACCATTTTCATGGCCTTCCTCTGGACCCACTCTTAACAGGTCCACCTACTTGTACTGGAGATCCCAGAGCTGAACACAGTACTCCAGTAAGGTCTCAGGAGAGCAGAGATTATGTGTATTGGTGCAGAATCACTTCCCTCAACCTGCTGGCCAGACTTCTTTTGATGCATCCCAGGACACAGTTGGCTTTCTGGGCTGCAAACATGCATTGACAGCTCATGCCCAACTTCTCATCCACCATAACCCCTAAGTCTTTCTCTGCAGGGCTGAAAGCATTCATTCCCCAGTCTGTAGTGATGCTGGGATTGCCCCAATGCAGGCACAGGCTTACATGTGTTTGCTTCTCAAGCCTGTTAAGGCTTGGTGTCCTAGCAAATCTGCACCACTCAGCTTGGTGTCATCTGCAGACTTGGAGAGAATGCAGTCAATCCTACTGCCTACATCTTTAGCGAAGATGTTAAATAGTATTGGTCCCAGTACAAGTCCCTGAGAGACATCATTCATTGCAGGTTTCCATTTGAACAGCCACATGACTATTCAACCCAGTATGCCCAGGTGGCCAAGAAGGCCAATGGCCTTGCTGGAGCGTGTCCAGAGAGCAACAAAGCTGGTGAGGGGTTTGGAGCACAAGCCCTATGAGGAGAGGCTGAGGGAGCTGGGGTTGCTTAGCCTGGCGAAGAGAGTCTCAGGGGAGACCTTATTGCTGTCTACAACTACCTGAAGGGAGGTTGTAGCCAGGTGGGGTTGGTCTCTTCTCCCCAGGCACCAGCATCAGAACAAGAGGACACAGTCTCAAGCTGCACCAGGGAGGTTTAGGTTGGATGTTATGAAGAAGTTCTTCACAGAAAGAGTGATTGGCCAGTGGAATGTGCTGCCCAGGGAGGTGCTGGAGTCAGCATCACTGGAGGTGTTTAGGAAGAGACTGGATGAGGCACTTAGTACCATGGTTTAGTTGATTAGATAGTGTTGGGTGATAGGTTGGAATCAATGATCTCAAAGGACTTTTCCAACCTGGTTAATTCTAATTTATCCATCAAATGTGTATTTCCAGTTTAGAGACAGGATGTTTCAGGGGACTGTATCAAAAGCTTTACAGAAGCCCATGTAATTTTACCTTTTTGAGTATTTAGAATCTGGGAGACAGAAAGGGACACATTAAGAACTGGTAATGAGATTGTGTATTATAAGCTTTACTGTTTTCATTCCTTTTCTTCCCAGAGAACTGTATTAGAAAGACTGGAGTATTAAGCCCATTAAAATATTTTCCTGTGTTTTAATATAACCTTTTACTTTACAAATGTCCATGTTTTTCTTTTTTAAGTCTCTTTTAAATAATTCAGTTTACCTTTTCTCTCCTTCCCATGCCTTTGGTTGGTTTGCTGTTTTGTTGGGTTTTTTCCCCCCCCTCAAAACTTGTATGAAGGGATAAACTATTTGTCAACAGCAGGTTTATTTTGAGCCTGTAGGAAATAATCTTACAAGTTCCAGTCCCCAAATAAGATGGAGTTTCGTGGTGTGATCATGGGGCAGAAGTATTCGATGATCTCAAAGGTCTTTTCCAACCTAGTTAATTCTATTCTATTCTATTCTATTCTATTCTATTCTATTCTATTCTATTCTATTCTATTCTATTCTATTCTGTTCTATTCTCCCTTCCCTTCCCTTCCCTTCCCTTCCCTTCCCTTCCCTTCCCTTCCCTTCCCTTCCCTTCCCTTCCTTCCTCCCTTCCCTTCCCTTCCCTTCCCTTCCCCCTTCCCTTCCCTTCCCTTCCCTCCCTTCCCTTCCCCTTCCCTTCCCTCTCCCTTCCCTTCTTCCCTTCCCTTCCCTTCCCTTCTCCTTCCATTCCATTCCTCTTCCTTCCATTCCTTCCATTCATTCATTCTTCCCTTCCTTCCATTCCATTCCATTCCTACGCATTAATAAGAGAGGGGAAAATGGGATTTCTTCATCTCTAATGCTTCCACCAGGTATCATAATGGTTTCTTGGAAAGCAATATTGCAGACCTGACAAGCACATGGAAGTTTTTTATCCACTCCTCATTATTGCAAACATTTTAAACAGTGGAAAATTGCTGTGTGTGACTTAAGATGTTCATTGATTCATTGGAACTACTGTGTTCAGCACATTTCCTCTTTCTGCTTCTTAAGTTGGTATTTTTACATATTAGAGATTTTTTCAAGCAGTAGAGAGACAAGTCTCTTTGTAAAGCAGTCCTCATGAGATAATCATACCTCTGGAGAACTGCTTTTACTTGACTACCACTCTTTGATTCAAGTTGCTATAGAATACAATTACCTCGTGAGATCTCATGCGAGTTACAGTAAACAGCCTGTGTATTTCCTAACAGTTTTCAACGGGTTTGAATTTGTTCCCAAACTTAAAACAAGTGAATAGTTTGTGCTTTAAAAAGGAAATTGTTGATGTTCATGTAAATAGCACTAATCATTATAAATAAAGGTTTTCTGATTTGGAGCATGGGGGAAACTTGAAGATACATAGGGGTGCACAAGACTTCTAACCAGAGCAGTTCTTGTGACTTCCCTTCAAGAACAAGGGATTCTGATATCTGCTAGGGTGGTCATCACTATGTACACCCTATTTCATGAGATGAGAGTAAAAAGACTCTTCTGTACACAAAAAAAGTGATAGTTTTTCATAAATGTATTAGAGGAGTAAAGTAAATATTTTAGAGGAGTGAAATAAGAAGTAGAAATTTCTATGCTAAAGCACAGTGTTGACTCAACCAGAAAGCAGTGCAGTAATGTGAAAAAGTACAGGTAATGATTTTAGATTGGAAATCAGCAGATTATTAAGCAAAAAATGCAAGAAGGTTGTGGAGCAGCCACGGAGTAGGATTTATGTAGAAAAGAAGTGTATGGATCATGTTTGTCTTACAGCAAGACTTTGTGCAGGTGTTTTGTCAGGGAGTAATTTTTTTCTTTTAGCATTTGAAAAAGGAAGTGTGTCTTAGTATCATAGTATCAGTCAGGGTTGGAAGGGACCACAAGGATCATCTGCTTCCAACCCCCCTGCCATGGGCAGGGATACCTCACACTGGATCAGGCTGGCCAGAGCCTCATCCAACCTCCAGGGACGGGGCCTCAACCACCTCCCTCGACAACTCATTCCAGGGCTTCACCACTCTCATGGTGAAGAACTTCCTCCTCACGTCCAGCCTGAATCCCCACCTCCAGCTTCATTCCATTCCCCTAGTCGTATCACTACCTGAGAGCCTGAGAAGTCCCTCCCCAGCCTTCTTGTAGGCCCCCTTCAGATACTGGAAGGCCACAATAAGGTCACCTCTTCTCCAGACTGAACAGCCCCAACTCCTTCAGTCTGTCCTCATAGGAGAGGTGCTCCAGCCCTCTGATCATCCTCATGGCCCGTCTCTGGACACGCTCCAGCACCTCCATATCCCTCTTGTAATAGGGGCTCCAGAACCGGAGGCAGTACTCCAGGTGGGGTCTCAGCAGGGCTGAGTAGAGGAGGAGAATCACCTCCCTTGACCTGCTGGCCACACTTCTCTTGATGCAGCCCAGGATCTGATTGGCTTTCCAGGCTGCAAGTGCACATTGAGAGCTCCTGTTGAGCTTCTCGTCCACCAGCACCCCCAAGTCTCTCTCCTCCGGGCTGCTCTCCAGCCAGTCACTGCCCTGCCTGGATTTGTGCCTGGGATTGCCTTGACCCAGCTGCAGGACCCTGCACTTGGTCTTGTTGAACCTCATGAGGTTGTCTTGTGCCCACCTCTCCAGCCTGTCAAGGTCCCTCTTGTTCTAATACTGTGCTTCCTAGTATAGTGTTTCTGTATCAACTCTTCTAAATGCCATATGTACCCTTTTGAGGAAGATAGCATATCCAGCACTATGTAGATAAGGGACAGAGATGTTTAGTAATTTGTAAATTAATAGTGGTCATTTTGGTGAGGGGAGATCAAACCCACATTTTAGCATCAAACCCACGTTTTAGCTTCAAACCTATAGTAATACCAAATACTATAGAATGCTTTAAGAAGACTATAAAGTATAAATTAATCATTTTCAATAACTAATTAATAAACCTTATTATACTGAGAGTATAAAATGGAACTTTTTGTTTTACCATTACCAAACCCGTTTTTCCCTAGTCCTAGGCTTTGTATTGTCTTACTTTTGCAAATGTCAGTGCCATTGAGGAAAATTATCTGAATAGTCTGAGATAAATACAAAGTGACCCTGTTCAAATTCTAGGATTCAGTTTTGTAAACTGAGGGTCAGTAATATTGTCTGTCTAGGAAGACCACTAAGGTAAAAGAAGGATCAGGCTGCTGAGAAGATGAAAAACAAGAACTGTCAGGATTTTATGTACTTGTCACAAAAAAAAACTTTCTGAAAATTAGGTGTGTGATCCTTTTGTACAGTTTTCCTGTTTCTTATTATATCTCACTCTCTAGAGGAGAGTTCTTCTGCCTGCTGGGGTCAAATAACTCCACTCCTTTATTAGATCCACCAGTCTTTGACAGGGCTTTTAGGAAATGAATCTGTTTCCCTTTGGATTTTGTCCCGTCCCCAATATCTAACCTTTATTTTTGGGTTGTTCCTCTAGGATGTAACATTTTACTTGTTGGATTTAAAAACCTGAGGTTTTGACCAGCTAAATGGGACAGTCTCTTGAATGAAAAAAATAAACTGTTAATTGACAAAAGCCCCTTAGAAAAGCATTTTCTACCTCACTGACTTGTGTATTTTACCTGGATTGCCTTATAACTGACTGAATTCCCCTAGCAGGTTACGTGCAAGTACTTTGTGTTTCACTGGGACTGTATGCAAAAGAAATAATCCTGCTATTAGGTTCACATTTTTTCATCCATAGCAAGCACAAAATCCACATATCCTAGTGGGATGGTGAGGGGGGTACAATGGCCTGCTTGTGGGAAAGTTTTGAGAGGATGCAGCAGGCATCCAGGAAGGATGTGTCACAGGATCAGTCCCAGCTGCTCACGGATGCCAGAAACAAGACCTCTCTGTTTATCAGTTAGCAATCAAAAGCACCAGATGAAATTCTCCATTGAATTGTTAGAGATGAGGTGGGACTAAATAGCATAAAAAGGTTTAATTCCCCTTTCATAAGTCTGTATATCTGAGTATGGGAAAGAATAACAAGAATGGCTCTCTAGAGAGCTGGAAGAGATTTTAACTCAAGGTAATATACCTGTTCCACATAATGAGGAACAGTCACAGTTTTTACATGTTTATATCAGTATCTTTGAAATTGATTAGTGCAGTCTTTAGCTGATTCTTAATCTCAGACTTGGAGTGGCTAGAGACTTGAAGTAGCTTGACACTCTGTTTTCTGAAAAAATGAAGAAATTGCTGAAAGTAGTTTTGGATGTCTTTAACTCTACTGTACAGAAACAATGTGCAGTGGGTACATTTTATTGTGACTGTATTACATTTGTGGCTTAAGTCGATGTTTTTGTTGAAATCAAGCATTTCAATTAAAAAAAAAAAGAAATAGCACCATCATCCATAATTACATGTAAAGATAAAGCTATGGATCTGGATTCCTGTAATGTCACTGACATACCTGCACATGAAATGAGGTACTCCAATGCTGTATGTACTTGGTCTACAAGAAGAGTCCAACATGAAAATAGCCTGCAAATCCTGAGAAGACAAAAGGGGTTATAACAGGAAAAGAAAATCCCATGATTGTATTGTGTTGTATTGTATTGTATTTAGGTGGGTTGAATTGGTTGATGGGTTGGACGCGATGATCTTGAAGGTCTCTTCCAACCTGGTGTATTGTATTATTGTATTATTGATGCTTGCTTGCCTGCCCTTTGAAATGCATTGTTTCCTCCTAAATTATCTTTCCCAGACATTTTGCAAACCCACAGAATAACAATCTGGCATAAAATAGAATTTTTCAGTGTATTTGGGTATCCCATGTCTGACAGTACCTTATAAGTTCATTCACTATAAGGCATACTTTGAAAGCTTATCCTGTACATAGGCTGGATGTTAGGAAGAAGTTCTTCCCAGGCAGAGTGATTGGCCATTGGAATGGGCTGCCCAGGGAGGTGGTGGGGTCACCATCACTGGAGGTGTTTAGGAAGAGACTGGATGGGGTGCTTGGTGCCATGGTTTAGTTGATTAGATGGTGTTGGATGATAGGTTGGACTTGATGATCTCAAAGGTCGTTTCCAGCCTTCTATTCCATTCCATTCTATTCCATTCCATTCCATTCCATTCCATTCCATTCCATTCCATTCCATTCCATTCCATTCCACATCATTTATACTACAAGTTATATTGTGGAATTCGGCCTGTGACATGCAAACCAGCATTTGTACATGTCTGCTATTAGGGTTACTCTACAAAAGTGAATTTTAGGAGCCTTTTCAGGGTGCAGATAAAGATGATACAGGCATTGGCACAGATGCTCCTAACATGGGAATGTTAGGTATTTTAGCACTTTTTAATTATACCTCTTAAATGCATCAGGGACAGGATATCTGTAGCTGACCATAAGCTGTAGTTGTATAAATGTGCAGGACAGAAATGTGCAGAGAAAAGCCTGGAGTGCAAAAGACATAGTGTAACAGAGAAGTATGTCTTTTATATGAGACTGTGCAGTCAATATGAAGATTACTTAAACAGCAGTGTAGCTTTCACAGGATCACAGGATGTTAGGGTTGGAAGGGACCTTTGGAGACCATAGAATCCAACGCCCCTGCCAGAGCAGGACCATGGAATCTAGCACAGGTCACACAGGAATGCATCCAGATGGGTCTTGAACATCTCCAGAGAAGGATTTTAGTATTGCTGTCTTAGAGCATACAGAGCTTTTCTGGTATCAGTTTTGAGTGGCATGAGACCACCAATTCAATTCCTTGTGGGTTGCAGTAGACATGCAAGCCTGGGGCGTGCCTGGAGCAAGCTACTGTACCAACAAAGAAAGTTGCCATTCAAACTGAATATTGAAATGTCATTTTGCTGCAAGTTATCCTTAATAAATTCTAACATTTCCATGGTAAATGTTTTGTAGTGTTTGTCAGCATGGTAGGGGTTTTTTAAAGTTTCTTTCCTACCCAGATATTAACTAACTTGGATATTAAGTGACTCAGATTATTCCAGGGTGGAAAAGTCCGTGGAATATGTCATACACTTCACCTGCATAGTTCTCCTCTGCCAGGAAACAGCTAATATTGACATACTGGAAAGCTGACAATGAACTGTCAAAAATATCATGAATTCTAAAGAGAAAAACCCTTGGGAGACATGTTTGGTCTTGTTTTAAGTGTTTGGTTTGCAAATAAGGCATGGCGTTTAAAAATCAAAATCTGTCACTTCATATCCTTTGGAAATGATCACAAAACATGTGCAGTAGTTTTTTGAGCCATACTTCTGATGTGCCAAAACTGTGCCAGACGTAATCGTGACCATCCTGAAGCTGTGAAACTGAGAGTATGTGGAAGATGTGCAAAGGAAGATTGTGCAGAAGATTGTACATTTAGTCTAGAAAATGAAAAACAAACTAACAAACCAACCAACCCAACTATTTCTGGACAAAAGTACAAGACAAGATTTAGAATAAGCACAAAACATCAATTCCAGTCCAGAATCAGAATCACAGAATTGCCTAGGTTGGAACAGATCTCAAAGATCATCAAGTCCAACCTGTCACCCAACACCTCATGACTACTAAACCATGGCACCAAGTGCCACGTCCAATCCCCTCTTGAACGCCTCCAGGGACAGCGACTCCACCACCTCCCTGGGCAGCCTAGTCCAATGGCTAACAGCTCTCTGTGAACCTAAACTTCCCCTGGTGCAGCTTGAGACTGTATCCTCTTGTGCTGGTGCTGGTTGCCTCGGATAAAAGACGAACCCCCTCCTGGCTACAACCCCCCTTCAGGTAGTTGTAGAGAGCAATAAGGTCTCCCCTGAGCCTTCTCTTCTCCAGGCTAAACAATCCCAGCTCCCTCAGCCTCTCCTCATAGGGCTTGTGCTCCAAACCTCTCCCCAGCCTCATTGCCCTTCTCTGGACACATTGAAGAGTCTCAATGTCCTTAAATTTGTTATGTTTATCACTCAAATTCACACACAACATTTAATATACTTTGTAATGAGACTGCAGTTAAAGTGTGTAGTACTAGTCCTACACAGAACGGGTGCCTTCCTGCCTGCCTTTCAGTTGTAAAGTTTTTGCTTGTGTAGTGTTGTCTCACTTTCTCCTCTCATTCTTTGCTAGCTTTTACTCTAAGTTCTTTTGTCATTATGTTTCCACATGGCACAGGATGAGTTCTTGTACACTTAAAATCCAGTGGCTGTATTAAATGAGCTTTGGAATTAAATGCTCTCAAATTTTAATTATATCAAATATCAAATCTTGGACCAATTTCTTCCCCTGCAAGCAGTTCCAAATAAAGTCAGTACAAATATTTTATGAGATATGCAACAGGATTTGCCCACTCTTTTCAGAGTAATAATAATAATAATAATAGTAAAAAAAGTGGCATTTATAGTATTTTTCTGGTTCTTACTCTGTGAAAATGCAACTTAGAATGCGGACAGTGTGGCGACTCACCTCTAATGTTGCAAATGAACCACAAAAGAAAACACCAAGGCAATTAGCTAAATAATTCACTTCTTAGTATCATTTTAAATAAATAAATGATAGTACAAGGTAAAATCTATTCAGATAGGTCTAATTTTGTGTTATTTTGTGCATTTTCCATCCTATTTTTATATTAGTTACTGAATATCCACGAGCAAGTAAGTTGTTTCATTTTCAGAGTGGTAAGTACAAAAAATGCTTTTGACCTGAGAAAAATAAAAATAGGAATAAAAACTTGCCCTACCTCCAAGTGTTTTTTGGGTTTTTTTTTTAGTTTCCAAAGTCATCTTTTCTGAGGCTTTTTCAGCATATGTTCTTTGTACAGTACCTAGGACAATGAGGCCTTTGAGCAAAACAAAACGTGTCCAGTTCTGGGCCCCTCAGTTTGGGAAGGACATCGAGACACTTGAACGTGTCCAGAGAAGGGCAGCAAGGCTGGGGAGAGGCATTGAGCACAAGCCCTATGAGGAGAGGCTGAGGAGCTGGGTGATTTAGCCTGAGAAGAGGAGGCACAGGGCAGACCTCATTGCTCTCTACAACTACCTGCAAGGTGGTTGTAGCCAGGAAGGGGTTAGTCTCTTCTCTCTAGCAACCAGCACCAGAACAAGAGGACACAGTCTCAAGCTGCACCAGGGTAAGTTTAGGCTCAAGGTGAGGAGAAGGTTCTTCACTGAGAGAGTCATTCATCATTGGAATGGGCTGCCCAGGGAGGTGATGGAGTCACCGTCCCTGGAGGTGTTCAAGAGGGGACTAGATGTGGCACTTGGTGCCATGGTCTAATCATGAGGTCTGTTGTGACAGGTTGGACTAGATGATCTTCCAACCTTGGTGATACTGTGATACTATGATTATTTATGTAAATACAATTATTCCTAGCAGGATGCCTAAAGCTTTATCCACATTCTCTGTCCCAGGGTAGATTGTACAGGCCTATGTCATACTTAATGATAAGTGTCTCAGGATCAGAACAACCTTTGTAATAATGAAAACAAATTGTCACCAGATTCTTCCACTGAAAAAGGATTGGAGTCACCTTCATTGGAGGTGTCAGGAGAGACTTGATGGTGTGCTGGTGCCATGGTTTAGTTGATTAGTGGTTGGATTGGTGATGCTGCATGAGCTTGAAGGTCTCTTTCAACCTGGTGTATTGTACTGTATTGTATTGATTTGTTCACTTAAACTGCCATGGAGATGAAAGCTAAATAGCAAATACTACTGTTTTGAGACAGGAGAAAACCTAAAGAACTAGCTATCAACTAATTACAATACTTTTTATTTTGTACAAATACATTCCTAAATTAAGCCACAGAGTTCTTTTAAAGTGTTCTTTCAGTGATACACAAGGCAAGGTGCCAGGGGAGGTTTAGGCTCAAGGTGAGGAGAAAGTTCTTCACAGAGAGAGGTGTTAGCCATCGGAATGTGCTGCCCAGGGAGGTGGTGGAGTCACTGTCCCTGAAGGTGTTCAAGAGGGGATTGGACATGGCACTTGGTGCCATGTTCTAGTAGTCATGAGGTCTTGGGTGACAGGTTGGACTTGATCTCTGACATCTTTTCCAACCTTATTGATTCTATGATTTTATGATCATGAATAGAATAAATGTAAGAAAAGTTGGTATCTTTTATTTTTCCATTAATAGATATCTTATGTCTGCTTTGTTATATTAAGGAAGCATCTCTTTCTTGTGTCTGTCATTAGCAGCCTCGGGAGTCACTTGTAACACAATGCTTCAGAGTGGCTGTAGCCCATGGAGGCAGTCAGGCCCCAGGACAGATGTTGGGGCGGGGGGACACCACATATAGGAGTTTTGTGAATTCACAGCCTGCTTCCAATTGCAGCAAAGGTCTACATACAACTTTTCACAAGGTTGTTTAGTGTAAACATCCTGCAGTCTGTAAATCTTGAGATTGTTGGCCTCCTGTCATCTCTGATACTAGCAGCTCAGCAGAGAAACTCCTGCTGTTGCTTATATCTGTGCAAATTGTGTCTCATGAAGTCATCTTGTAAGAGGCATAGGCAAATAGCCTTTTTTTTTAATAGCAATGTTTATTTGTCATTAATTAGCTTCAGATCTGCAACCTGCTTTAGCAAGCAACTTTGGCGAATAGAATAGATAGAATAGAAAAAAATAGATAGAATAGAATAGAATAGATAGAATAGAATAGATAGAATAGAATAGAATTAACCAGGTTGAAAAAAACCTTTGAGATCATCGAGTCCAACCTATCACCCAACACTATCTAATCAACTAACCATGGCACCAAGAGCCTCATCCAGTCTCTTTTGAAATGCCTCCAGTGATGGTGACTCCACCACCTCCCCGGGCAGCCCATTCCAATGGCCAATCACTCTTTCTGTAAAGAACTTCTTCCTAACATCCAGCCTAAACCTCCCTGCTGCAGCTTGAGACTGTGTCCTCTTGTTCTGGTGCTGGTTGCCTGGGAGAAGAGACCACCCCCCACCTGCCTACAACTTCCTTTCAGATAGTTGTAGACAGCAATGAGAAATGAGATCACCCTGTCTCTTGGGAGATGATACCATGTACATTCCAGCCCAAGGCTTCCACATGAGCATTTCTTCAGGGTTGCAATAGGCATGACTTCAGTAACACCATCAAAACACAATGTGCATCAGGAATTATATGCAATCTTACAGCTATAGCCTGAGCACACCTTAGAATCCCCAGCAAAGTAGATGGGTGTGGAGTCTGCTGCCTTCTACTTTGCTCACAGGGAAAATGCTCTCAAGTCTCAATTGTGGCACACTGACCTTTTAGGAATAGTGTTTCAGCCCTCAGGTTGAAAAGGCTGGCCATCGCTGCGTTAAGCATACTGGAAAAGGAAAATCTATGTTGTATCTCTTGAGGAAAATAAATCACTTGAGGTAATATATAGTGTTTAAGATACCCTATTATTAAATGACATCTTGTCAGTCACGTTGAAAAGGCTAGAGGAAGCAGAAGCCAAAACCTATATAAATGTATTGGTGGGCAGCATTTTTTTCACAGCATCTTTTGAGCAATAATCATGGAGTTATGCCAGGCCACACTGTGAGAAAATTCAGGGTAAAGCACATAATATTGTATACTTAGGTGGATTATCCTCTCCTGTAGCTTTTTCAGAAATAGATTATAATTTCCAAGTACAGCAGTGGGAACCTTAAAAGATAAGGTGAAAGGGGGATTGTTTCTGGCTTTCTGTTAGTGCAACTGAAATCAGACCCTATTTACTATTCTGTTTTCAACTTCAAGTTACAGTCTAAAATGCTAAACATATGTTCTAGGACTTCTGAAGCATCTTATATCTACTGAGTAGTCATTGGGTTCTCTCATTTCTCATTCCTCTCAGATACAGAAGGGCCCTCTGTTATAATTTTATTTTTCACTTCTTTAAGTCTTTGCAGCCAATTCCCACATACTCTGCAGGCTTTTGGAAATTCCTTTCCTAGCTCCTTGCCCATGGCAGGGGGGTTGGAACTAGATGATCCCTGAGGTCCCTTCCAACCCCAACAATTCTGTGATTGTTATAAAAGTTTCCTGCCTCTCTAGTAAAAGTTCTTTGTACCATGCTGCAGAGTAATTTTCTCTGCCTTGGTAAATATTTTAGCATTGTTTTTATGTGGAGCTGCTCCAGATGGAGAGATGAAGACTAGATCACTCAGGACACTCAGCCCTGCTGATCATGGCATCCTGGACTCAGGGGCATCCAGTGACACATGCGGAGTCTCCCACTTTCTGTGTGGGAAGGGTATCTTGTAACCACTCCTTTCCTGGATAACAATTATGCAGATGCCAAATTGTGCCTTTGGTTTCTATTCATGGAGCTGCCCTGAATGCAAATGTTTAAGAAATGTCCATTTCTATTGGATGCTGTTTCCACTTCTTTGAAACCTTTATCATTTTTCCTTCTGGCCAATTCTATTCAGAAAAACGCAGTCATGTTCATTAAGACCTGGGATGTCACCAGAGGGCACTTTTCTGTGAATAAACAGCTGTTCAGGGGAAGAAAAATACCCATCTCTAAAATGAACAAAGTTCTTAAGACCGTTTGCTTCCAAAATAGTCAACGCTAGTACCATTGTATAATGAAACGTCACAGGTACTTAACTTTTATGGAGCAGTTATTGACTGGTCACTGTGTTCATTTAGGACATTAATGCCAAGGTCAGTTAAAACTAAGCAGGTCCAGATCACAAAAATTTTATCAGGGAAACTTGCCGGGATTTTTATCACTGTTTTCTGCCCTGGCCCATTTTCAGACAAAACAATCATGCAAAACAATCAACCCCATGCAGAGCTACAGCTGGGGTCAGAGTGGCTGGAGAGCTGCCAAACGAGAGGGACCTGGGGTGCTATTGACCACCTAAACATGAGCCAACAGTGTGCCCAGGTGCCAAGAAGGCCATGGATCCTGCCTGTATTGGAATAGTGTGGCAGCAGAGCAGGGAGGTCATTCTGGCCCCTGTACTCTGCATTGGTTAGGCCCACCTTGAGTACTGTGTCCAGTTCTGGGCCCCCAGTTTAGAAGGACTCGAGATACTTGAACGTGTCCAGAAAAAAGGGCAACAAGGCTGGGAGAGGCCTTGAGCACAAGCCCTATGAGGAGAGGCTGAGGAGCTTGTTGTTTAGCCTGAGAAGAGAAGGATCAGAGGTGACCTCAATTGCCCTCTACAACTACCTGAAAGTGGTTGTAGCAGGAGGGGGTTGGTCTCTTCTCTCAGGCAACCAGCACCAGAACAAGGGGACACAGTCCTCAGCTGGCCAGGGGAGGTTTAGACTCGAGGTGAGGAGGAAGTTCTTCACTGAGCGAGTCATTCGTCATTGGAATGGGCTGCCCAGGAGGTGGTGGATCCCGTCCTTGAGTGTTCAAGGAGATTGGACGTGGCACTTGGTGCCATGGCCTAGTTGTGAGTCTGTTGGCAGGTTGGACTTGATGATCCTTGGGGTCTTTCAACCTGGTATACTGTGATACTGTGATATGTGAATCACAGCTTTAACGCTTGTATTCATCGACCTTTTATCTTTTCATTATACTTGTCCATTCCATTTTTCCCACTGAATGTCAGTTCCTACGCTGAATTTATTTGAATGTTAATATATTTGGTCTCTAGAGCACTGACATGAGCTTATGATTTCTGCTTGAATATAGCTTGCCTCTGTTGGATGTAATAATTATTCTATCGTATGGTGAGAATTACTTCATCCTGTGTTTGTTCCTGCTAGGAACTGAAATTGCTCTGTAATTGTATGCAAATCCCTTCCATAATAATCAAGGAACTGTGTGTTGCTGCCCATCCTCCACAAAGCATAAAGTGACCTAACTTTTATCCTACTTAATGAAAAGTTGTATCTTCATAGTAGAAACAAATAAAAGAGCTTAAATTAAAGGCATATAAGTAGCAATATAACTTCAGGCTGCTTTTAGGTCTGCTTCTTTTCACATATGCACAATATTGTCTTAATAGTGTTCATGGCATGGAACCTGGAAATAACACATTGGCATTTTTATTTTAAATGGGGGGGATTTCTTCTCCCTTGAAAATATATGAAGTAGATGTTATGAGTATGTATAATATCTTTATTAATGCATTGGACAGAGGCTGAGTGCTCCTTCAGCGAGTTTGCACAGACACTGAGTTGGAGGAATTTATCTGTGGGATAGGAAGGCTCTACTGAGGAACCTGGACCGGTTGGATCAGTGCACTGAGGCCATATGGATGAGCTTCAACAAGGCCAAGTGCTGGGTCATGCACTTGGGTCACAACAACACTATGCAGTGCTGCAGGCCTGGGGCAGAGTGGCTCAAAGTGGCCCATCACAAAAGGTCCTGGGGGTGTTGGTCAGCAGTCAGCTGAACATGAGCCAGCAGTGTGCTCAGGTGGCCACAAAGGCCAACGGCATCCAGGCCTGTATCAGGAATAGTGTGACGAGCAGGAGCAGGGCAGTGATTGTGCCTCTGTACTCAGCACTGGTGAGGCTGCACCAGTGTTCAGTTTTGCACCCCTCATGATGAAAAGGACATTGAGTTGCTGGAGGTTGTCTAGAGAAGGACAACAAAGCTGGTGAAGAATCTTGAGAGTGTATTATGAGGAGTGGCTGAGAGAAGTGGGGTTATTTAGCCTGGAGAAAAGGAGGGTCAGAGAAAACCTTCTCACTGTCTACAACTACCTGAAAGCAGATTGTAGCAATGTGGTGTTGTTCTCATCCCTGGTAACAAGCAATAGGATGAGAGGAAATGGCCTCAGGTTGCACTGGGGGGGCGGGGAGTTAGATTGGATATTAGAAGACACTTCTTGACTGAAATGGTTATAAAGCACTGGAGTAGGCTGCCCATGAAGACGTTGGAATCCCCATCCCTGGAGGTGTTTAAAAGGTGCATAGATGGGGTACTAAGAAGCATGTTTAGTACCAGACTTGGTAGAGTTAGTTGGTTGGACTCAATGATCTTTTCCAGCTGAAGACTTTTCCAAAGTCTTTTCCAGCTGAAACAATTCTGTGATTCTATGTTTTATGTATTGATCTCAAATAATTCTGACTCTGTCAAATGTTAATTTCTAATGTGGACACCAAAAATAGATTCAGTGTTTTACAAGTAGTCCAGTCTCCTGTATGAAGATCGTATTCTAGCCTTCCTCTTCTAGGTTTCTCTGTTCAGGTGTCACAGCATTGCTGGAAGAGATCAGCTCTGTGTACCTGTGATTCTGGTAACAGTATTTGTGAAGACACTCAAATGAGGCAGGGTCATTGTCTTTTGCCCCATCTGTTCTTTTCAGAGGAGGGGTGAGAAGAGGAAGAAGAGGGTAGAAAGAGCTAAAATAGTGTTCCTTTGTTCATTTGCCTCCTTTAATTGCCTCCTGTTGCTTCATTGCATGCTCTTTTGAAGTTTCATAAGAAGTATTTATATGTGTGCATACATATGTATTTATTCTATTATACACATATAAGTGTATGCTTTAAATGTCTTGAAGCACTTAGGGTAACTTCTTCAAGTATTTATTCTTTTCAATTTTTTTTCTTTCCTGGTAGGATTTTACTCTGTATAAGAAACTCTGCTTGTAAGTCATTTTCAGGATTTAGTTGAGAGTGATACTTGCAAGCCCTCAGATGAAGCGCCTGGGACATGCAAGATTATTCACAGAATCATAGAATCACAGAATCACTTAAGTTGGAAAAGACCTTTGAGATCATTGAGTGAGACTGTTAATCCAACACTGCTAGATCACCACTCAACCATGTCCTCAGCACTACATCTATGTGTCTTTTAAATACCTCTGGCTGGGTGACTCAACTACTCCCCAGGCAGCCTGTTCCAGTGCTTAACAAACCTTTCAGCAAAGGGTGAAATTTTAAATCAGAATAATGTTCCTGGACTTTAGAAGTAGACTTATGGAAGGAGCAAGGTCTTATAAATTATCTGCTGTCTAACCACCTATAAATATGGACATGGCCACATGCACAGAGATAGAATTAAGGCTGTGACTCTCTTGAAATGAATGCTTGTTCTTGTGGGGTCAGAGTGGCTGGAGAGCGGCCAGGCAGAGGGACCTGGGGGTACTGGTCGATGGTAGGCTGAACATGAGCCTGCAGTGTGCCCAGGCAGCCAAGAGGGCCAATGGCATCCTGGCCTGCATCAGGAACAGTGTGGCCAGCAGGAGCAGGGAGGTCATTTTGCCCCTGTACACTGCACTGGTTAGGCCACACCTTGAGTCCTGTGTCCAGTTCTGGGCCCCTCAGTTTAGGAAGGATGTTGTCTTGCTGGAATGTGTCCAGAGAAGGGCAACAAAGTTGGTGAGGGGTTTGGAACACAAGCCCTATGAGGAAAGGCTGAGGGAGCTGGGGTTGTTTAGCCTAGAGAAGAGGAGACTCAGGGGTGACCTTATTGCTCTCTACAACTACCTGAAGGGAGGTTGTAGCCAGGCAGAGGTTGGTCTCTTCTCCCAGGCAGCCAGTACCAGAACAAGAGGACACAGTCTCAGGCTGCACCAGGGGAGGTTTAGGCTGGATGTTAGGAAGAAGTTCTATACAGAGAGAGTGATTGCCCATTGGAATTGGCTACCCGTGGAGGTGGTGGAGTCACCTTCATTGGAGCTGTTCAGGAGGAGACTTGATGGGGTGCTTGGTGCCATGGTTTAGTTGTTTAGGTGGGTTGGATTGGTTGATGGGTTGGACGCGATGATCTTGAAGGTCTCTTTCAACCTGGTGTATTGTGTTGTATTGTATTGTATTGTATTGTATTGTATGCCTGTTGGTTCAGTCTGAGGATTGTTCTTGCATTTTCCTCCCGTGTATGTATCAGAAACGACACAGTGTTAACGCAGATAGGCAGAGATTGTCCAATATTTTGTAGTAAAAGACTACCCCCAGTCAGTTCTGTCCTAGGGCACAGGTATCTTATGTGTGGACTGAGGTAGATGCCTCGTGAGGAAAAATAGTATGTGACAACATTTTTAAAAGACAGCACCATAACACATTAATTAGACTGCATTAGGGTTCTGCTGATTTTAGGATCTACCAGCTCTTCAGTGCTTTAGCTTGCAGTCTTAATATTCTTTGACATGTTTTGGGGTTTTTTTTTTATGGTTTACACAAAGGTCCACATGCAATCGTATGCCATCATAAGGCAAACAAAATCCTATTACATTGAGAACAGAGAGATAGTTATTGGGAAGCTAGCAATTAGTGGAAAATTGCTTTGGCTAGACTAGGATATTGTGTAAAAAAAGATAATTTATTACAATACAATAGAATACAATACAATAGAATAAACCAGGTTGGAAGAGACCTTCAAGATCACCATGTCCAACCCATCAACCAATCCCAACCCACCTAAACAGCTAAACCATGGCACCAAGCACCCCATCAAGTCTCCTCCTGAGCACCTCCAATGAAGGTGACTCCACCACCTCCCCGGGCAGCCCATTCCAATGGGCAATCACTCTCTCTGTATAGAACTTCTTCCTAAAATATTAGTATCAATGTTAGAGACTGTATGTTTTAGTGAAATGAGGAATTTGGGCTTCAAGGCACTACACGAAAGAAAAATAGCTTAAACTGTACTTTATAAAAGGAATGTTTACAACTAAGGTGGATATGTATCAAATTAATACAAATAAGAAGAACAAAGAAATATATGACTGTTTAAATATTAGAATGCCCAGAATAAATACATTTTTCCTGTTTTCTCTCCTTTATTAAAAAAAAAAAAAATATACACAGTACCCCTAGTGGCAGGCCCAAGATGATGAGATCTCTGCAGTGGGACCTTGACAGGCTGGACAGATGAGCACAGTCCAACGGCATGAGATTTAACACATTCAAGTGCCGGGTTCTGCACATTGGCCACAACAACCCCATGCAGTGCTACAGGCTGGGGTCACAGGGCTGGAGAGCGCCAGGCAGAGAGGGACCTGGGGGTACTGGTCAATAGTAGGCTGAACATGAGCCAGCAGTGTGCCCAGGTGGCCAAGAAGGCCAATGGCATCCTGGCCTGTATCAGGAATGCTGTGGCCAGCAGGAGCAGGGAAGACATTCTGCGCTAGTTAGGCTGCACCTAGAGTCCTGTGTCAAGTTCTGGACCCCTCAGTTTAGGAAAGATGTTGAGTTGCTGGAACGTGTCCAGAGAAGGGCAACAAAGCTGGGGAGGGGTCTGGAGTACAAGCCCTATGAGGAGAGGCTGAGGGAGCTGGGGTTGCTGAGCCTGGAGAAGAGGAGGCTCAGAGGAGACCTTATTGTGGTCTATAACTACCTGAAGGGGGGTTGTAGCCAGGTATGGGTTGGTCTCTTCTCTCTAGCAACCAGCACCAGAAGAAGAGGACACAGTCTCAAGCTGCACCAGTGCAGGTTTAGGCTGGATGTTAGGAAGAAGTTCTTCATAGAAAGAGTGATTGGAGGTGGTGGAGTCACCATCACTGGAGGTGTTTAGAAAGAGACTGGATGGAGTGCTTGGTGCCATGGTTTAGTTGATTAGATGGTGTTGGATGATAGGTTGAAGTCAATGATCTCGAAGGTCTTTTCCAACCTTGTTAATACTAATTCTAATGTAGATATCAGATAACGGAATATTCAGAGAGACTACATAGCCTCTGTAGTTACTTTAACATACTTTTCTGACAGAAAGTACACCTAGCACCTGGCTGTTGGTTGCTGCCTGGATTGGTTTGCTTTTTTGGTTGGTTTGGTTCATTTTTTTCCTCTTCCATCCAGTGGCTTGGATTTTTTTTTTAAGGTAATAGTTTGTTCTGATAGCATTGTAATTACATGCTGTTTCTGATACAGCATTCAAAATTCTGTGATAAGAATGTGACAAAAATTGCTAAGAACACAGCTTCAGTGCTGCTTGTAGACTTCAGAGAAGACAAAGACTTCTCAGCTGAGCCATTTTCTAGCTGAACCCTTTGCCATAGCTAAATAATAGATAAATAAAAGCAAAGAAATACATAAAATGCTAACAAGATACATAAATGGGTTTTTTTTGGCCCACATACAATACAATACAATACACCAGGTTGGAAGAGACCTTCAAGATCATCACGTCCAACCCATCAACCAATCCAACCCACCTAAATACAATACAGTACAATACAGTACAATAGAGTACAATACAACCCACCTAAACAACTAAAAAACTAAACCCTGGCACCAAGCACCCCATCAAGCCTCTTCTTGAACACCTGCAATGAAGGTGACTCCACCACTTCCACAGGCAGCTGATTCCAGTGGGCAATCACTCTCTCGGTATAGAACTTCTTCCTAAGATCCAGTCTAAACCTGCCCTGGCACAGCCTGAGACTGTGTCCTCTTGTTCTGGTACTGGCTGCCTGGGAGAAGAGACCAACCTCTGCCTGGCTACAACCTCCCTTCAGGTAGTTGTAGAGAGCAATAAGGTCACCCCTCAGTCTCCTCCTCTCCAGGCTAAGCAACCCCAGCTCCCTCAGCCTCTCCTCATAGGGCTTGTGTTTCCAAACCCCTCACCAACTTTGTTGCCCTTCTCTGGACACGTTCCACAAGTCAACATCCTTCCTAAACTGAGGGGCCCAGAACTGGACACAGTACTCAAGGTGCGGCCTAACCAGTGCAGTGTACAGGGGCAGAATGACCTCCCTGCTCCTGCTGGCCACACTGTTTCTGATGCAGGCTAGGATGCCATTGGTCTTCTTGGCTGCCTGGGCACACTGCAGGCTCATGTTCAGCCTACAATCAACCAGTACCCCCAGGTCCCTCTCTGCCTGGCCGCTCTCCAGCCACTGTGACCCCAGCCTGTAGCACTGCATGGGGTTGTTGTGGCCAATGTGCAGAACCCGGCACTTGGATGTGTTAAATCTCTGTAAGTGTGCTTGGGTGTATTGAGCTCTAGGCATGGTTGTCATAAGAAAGGTTACTGGACTTTGATGTTAGTTTGAAGGCATTTAGTGGAGTGGGAAATGGTAATGGTATCTGAGAACTGTGAAAGCATGAGCAAAACTATGAGACTGCCTTCAAAACCAGGGCTTTTCTTCAGTCCCTCTCAAGTTCCCACTCGTCTTTAGCATTTGGCATTTTGATGAGACACCTTTACAGCGGTTTTCATATGAAGATTTCAGACTCTGAAATGTAAAGAAGGGAAAAAAATTTGCTTCAGAGTGGGTGTAGCATAAATCGGACCTGACATAGCCTGAACCTTTGATCGTGAATTCCTGCTGCACAGTAAGTCAAATCCCCTCCCTTATGGTCCCTGAAAGCACATAACCTACACACTGTTGTTCCACTTAAGACTTTATTTTTTTAAAAGTCCATGGTTGCAATATATTGACAGCATTTTGTTGTAGCTTTATGTCCTCAGGAAAGAAAGATTATTAAATACTGCAGGTGAAGTTACACAGGTACCAGTCTCTACAGGATTCAGGGAGAGGACGGAAAGTCTGATCATAAACTAATGCTAGAGCTTGTTTGGAGGTGTCTCATAACAGTGAAAATATTTTCAAGGTCATATATCTCAGGGATGCAGAAAGCATAAACTCAGATCTTAAGGATAATTTCCTTTATCATCGAAATTCAGAAATCTTTGTAGCAAAATAGTGATAGAGGAAATGGCTAAAGTGGGTAAATTGGTTCCTGGGTTTTGTTTCAAACCCATCCATGAGAAAATTTGAGATAGGCTTTTAAATAACTTCTACAGTGAGAGGGCAAGGGGTAATTGATTTAGACTAAAAACAAAGAGTAGATTTAGACTACTAGGTAAGGAAGACATTGTTTACAATGAAGATGGTGAAACAATGAAACTAGTTGCCCAAAGAGGTGGTAGAGGTGTCCAGGTCTGGGCCCCACAGTTTAGGAAAGATGTTGAGTTGCTGGAATGTGTCCAGAGAAGAGCAACTAAGCTGGGGAGGGGTTTGGAGCACAAGCCCTATGAGGAGAGACTGAGGGAGCTGGGGTTGCTTAGCCTGGAGAGGAGGAGGCTCAGGGGAGACCTTATTGCTGTCTACAACTACCTGAAGGGAGGTTGTAGCCAGGTGGGGGTTGGTCTCTTCTCCCAGGCAACCTGTGACAGAACAAGAGGACACAGTCTCAAGCTGCACCAGGGGAAGTTTAGGCTCAATGTTAGGAAGAAGTTCTTTACAGAAAGAGTGATTTGCCATTGTAGTGTGCTGCCCAGGGAGGTGGTGGAGTCACCATCACTGGAGATGTTTAGGAAGAGACTGGATGGGGTGCTTGGTGTCATGGTTTAGTTGATTAGATAGTGTTGGGTGATAGGCTGGACTCGATGATCTCGAAGTTCTCTTCCAACCTGGTCTATTCTATTCTATTCTATTCTATTCTATTCTATTCTATTCTATTCTATTCTATTCTATTGATGCCCCAGACTTGGAAACATTCAAGCTCTGGTTAGACAGGGCTCTAAGCAAGTTAAAGATGTCCCTGCTCACAGCAGGTGGGTTGGACTAGATAACCTCTGATCCAAAAAATCTAGGATTCTATGCAAATTATTGGGTCAGTGAAAGTTGTAGGTGACTTAATTCGTAGCCTACATGCTAACAGATGAACTGATAACATTGCACAGAATTTGGAAAGCTAAGTGAAAAAGCTTGGATTTTTCAGGAACAAATACTGTGAAATAAAGCAAATTTCTTTCTCTTACAAAGTCATGGGTTCTGTAGACATTGAGGAAAAAGTTGGTGTCTCGTTCTAGTAGGATTTTTTACACAATCTGTATGAAATTTTGATGAATAAGCTAAAGAAATTTTGTTTTGATGAACTTTCTAGACAATCCAGCACTTGAACCCAGAAGTGTATGATATTCACTGTCAAATAAGGAGTTATTAAGCAGTGCTCTGTTATGGCTGCAGTATTTCCTGGTGTCTTTGTTAATGACTTGGATGAAGAAATACACAGTACATTTGTAACATCTGCAGATGATACAGAAAGGAAAGGACTGTGTGTACTCTGGAATACATTTTAAAAATACATCACATTTCACCAATTCACTTCAGGAAAGACTTGAATCAGTTGCAACATATCCAGAGGTAAACAAGGAATGTTGTCAGAATCGAGGCTAAAGCATGTTCTGCAAGGAAAATCTGAAAGAATCATGTTTCAGCAAGAGAGGTGGATGAAACAGCAGTCTTCAGATAGGTAAAGGCACACCTTAAAGAAGAAAGGAACAAACTGTTCACCAGGTCTCCTAAAGGTGGACAAGAACAAGTGACTTCAAATTGTGCTAGGGGAGACTTAGGTTAGACTTTGTGAAACATCTCTTAATGATAAGGCTAATTAAGCAGTTAATATGTTTCCTAGGAAGTTACAGAATCCTCTTTGGAGATTTTTAATGACAAAGAAAGATCTCTGAGTAGACTAATTTAAATATCATTATTCTGTCTTGGGGGATGGAAGGATGGAGAGGAGTAGATAAGAGTATTTATATGTATGTATATATATATTTATAGGGAGGGGAAGGGAGGGGAGGGG
>CM037631.1:16527937-16698192 GCA_015227895.2 Colaptes auratus
CAACAACATCTTCAGCTCACGGCAATGACAGGTCTTGAGTTACAGATAACTGACCTTTTTTTTACTTAAAAAAGCTCAATATTCTTGAATCCTAACTGTATTCACTAAAGTGGTCTTCATAAAAATGTTCAGTATTTGACTGGACTTATTTTTGTAAGATCTGTATAAATTAACCAGGTATGACAAATTTCCAGGTGTTTTGATTATTCTTTCCTTTGCTCTAAGCAAATCTCTTCATTTGTTCCAGTAAGCAACATGGTTTCCTTATTCAGACTTCATCCTGAAAAAAACCTCATTCTTTTGCTGAGCCAGGACTCACCTGCTCTATAAAAATGGCATTTCTGAGCCTCTGTTTAAGTTAGAATAGAATAGAATAGAATAGAATAGAATAGAATAGAATAGAATAGAATAGAATAGAATAGACCAAACCAGGTTGGAAGAGACCTTCAAGATCGTCACATCCAACCTATCATCCAACATCACCTAATCAACTAAACCATGCAACCAAGCACCCTATCAAGTCTCCTCTTGAACACTTCCAATGATGGTGACTACACCACCTCAAAGGGCAGCCCATTCCAATGGGCAATCACTCTCTCTATGAAGAATTTCTTCCTAACCTCCAGCCTAAACCTCCCAGTGCAGCTGGAGACTGTGTCCTCTTCAGACACTTGCAATGCAAAGAAGCTAGGGGTTGCCAGTCATAATTCCAGCTGGCTTGAAGTTCTGGTTGAGAAGTTAGTGATTTTTTTTTTTTTTCATGAGTGACGATAACCTAGTGTATTATATTGCTCCAAAGACTATTCTCCTGGTTGGAAAAGTTCAGCATAAAACAGATCTACAGACTTTATGTATATATGAGGATCTCAGGGCAGAGTTTTCTACTTGTAACATTTTCTGGTTGATGTTCAGGGGGATTTTAGGGGACAGAGCAATGCAAGACTAGTTGTAGCTCAGAATCCTCATGAACTGTCAAACATGACCATGTACTAGTTGGCCCTTTTCCATTAGTTCACCATTATGGTCACATGATTTCACCAAATGTATTGGCTAATAACATTAGCAAACAATCTTAAATACTCTCTTGCATGAAGTACCCTTGAATATATATACCATTTAGCTATGTGACCATCCTTTCTTTAGGGCTACTGTGTCTCCTGCTGGCACTGTATCTTAGCCTAAATTAAAAAAAAAAAGAGTGAAAGAAAAAAGTTGAACATGGAAATCTACACTGCTTGGAGCTCCTGGTAGCCTTCAGTACTGCAAAGCAGTCTATAACAGATGGAAACAGAGGAGACATTCATTTTGTGCACACAGAATAGCAGTAATCGTTCAACATAAATGCAAAGACATTTTCCTTTAGGAGCAGTTTCCTTCAAACCCAATTTGTTCTGTGTAATCTAATAAAATCTACAAATGAATTTAAAAAACAAACAAACAAAGAAAAAACAGAGTAGAAGGCCTACTGAATGCAATGATGAAGATAAGAAGAGGGATTAGAGGGATTCAGATATTTTGCTGGCTGGAGTGTTAACACAACCTACATACGCACACACACAAACCTGTAATCTAAAAACCAAAGGAGATAGCAGTTAGCAAAATTCCCCAGCAGCCTCTCTAGTAAGCAACATGAAATAACAGATTCTTACATTAATATCATCCCTATATGGTTTCATATAACTATTAAATATGTGCCTGTTAATATTCAAACACGCACCAAGTCTGTATTCTTCTCTATGACACTTCCTCTGTTAGACATCTCAGGTGAAGAACCCTCACAAATACTTAAGACATGTAATACTTGCCACTCATTATCAGAAACCACGTGTGCTTTTTCAATTAATAAGGTTTTTTTTTAATTAAACCTTTCCAGAAGCATCTGGTCACAGAGCACATAATTGCAAAAGTTAAAAAGGAACTTCAAAATGCTCAACTGTTGGGTAGCAGATAATTGCCAGTGAAATAAGAAAATAATTGGGTTTTACACTTCCTAGTACTTTGCAGTGTTTCTTGAGTATTTCTTAAGATGTAATTGCAAACAAACCCACATATGTCTCTATTTGTCTATGCTGCTAACCTAACATAGCTTCTCATCAGGGCTGGATGCTACAATTAACAACTCTTGGCAGCTTTGGCTTGGTAAGTCTTGTTTTTCGCAACATATGAGTATCTAGCTACGTGCATTCCAAGTATGTATTCTAAAACTAACTCAGTATCTCTAACCTGCAGCAGCCTCAGAGAAATAAATGCCACCTAGACCTACTCAGAGATGATTTGGTTGCATGTGACATGACAGCTGCTGTTTATTCTATCTTAATATCATTAACCTATGAAAATACATTCAGTGTAACTGCAGCCTGCCATGCCAAACTTCATAAAGTAGTTCAAATCATTGTTTGCTGCAGGTCATTAAGAAACTAGTAAACAGACTATTTAACAATGATGCTAATGTAAATTTTCCATGACAGCAGTCACTGGTATCCTGCTGACAAATGATAATGTCACTGCAATGTGTCCTTAGAGCTCAGTAATTACTTCTCTGTTCATGAGTGTATTTGGCTGGAAGTTTACCTGATCTGAATGTAAAAACTCTCAGCCAAGCTTACACATGCTAATTCTATCAGGTACATGGATGACATGATATGTTCAAAACACCTCAAAAAACCAATCCATTCACCTGGAGCATTACACTATCTTCTTTCTGCCACTCAAGATTCTTCCTGAAACACTGCTTTATTGAACTATTGCAATCATTACCTTACAGGATAACACAAGAAGAAAACTTTTCAAGGAGCAAAACGTGAAATACTAACGAAGAACTGCAATAAACTAGCTTTAAGTGTCATACCCAACTGTGGGAGACAGGCTTTTGCTACTGTAAACACAGTGTAGTCTGAAGCATAGTTTGATGATGATGATTCTTTCAAGCTGCTTTTAAGCCTTCTAAATTATTTGAAGGACAATATAGTAATTCTAGAAGTTAAGACACAACATCTAATGTTTCTAAATCAGTTTTATATAGAATAGAATAGAATAGAATAGAATAGAATAGAATAGAATAGAATAGAATAGAATAGAATAAACCAGGTTGGAAAAGACCTTCAAGATCATTGAGTCCAACCTATCATCCAACACTATCTAATCAACTAAACCATGGCACCAAGTGCCCCATCCAGTCTCTTCATAAACACCTCCAGTGATGCTGACTCCACCCTCTTCCTGGGCAGCACATTGCAATGGCCAATCACTCTTTCTGTGAAGAACTTCTTCCTAACATCCAGCCTAAACCTGCCCTGGTGCAGCTTGAGACTGTGTCCTCTTGTTCTGGTGCTGCTTGCCTGGGAGAAGAGGCCAACCCCCTCCTGGCTACAACCTCCCTTCAGGTAGTTGTAGAGAGCAATAAGGTCTCCCCTGAGCCTCATCTTCTCCAGGCTAAGCAACCCCAGCTCCCTCAGCCTCTCCTCATAGGGCTTGTGCTCCAGACCTCTCCCCAGCTTTGTTGCCCTTCTCTGGACATGTTCCAGCAACTCAACATCTTTCCTAAATCATGTGTGTCAAGAATTTTGCAGATAAGTGAGGATCTGGGTCAAGGCAATCCCAGGCACAAATACAGGCTGGGCAGTGACTGGCTGGGGAGCAGCCCTGAGGAGAGAGACTTGGGGGTGCTGGTGGACGAGAAGCTCAACAGGAGCTCTCAATGTGCACTTGCAGCCCGGAAGGCCAATCAGATCCTGGGCTGCATCAGGAGAAGTGTGGCCAGCAGGTCAAGGGAGGGGATTCTCCCCCTCTACTCAGCTCTGTGAGACCCCACCTGGAGTACTGCCTCCAGTTCTGGAGCCCCTATTACAAGAGGGATATGGAGGTGCTGGAACATGTCCAGAGAAGGGCCATGAGGATGATCAGAGGGCTGGAGCACCTCTCCTATGAGGACAGACTGAAGGAGTTGGGGCTGTTCAGTCTGGAGAAGAGAAGGCTCTGAGGTGACCTCATTGTGGCCTTCCAGTATCTGAAGGAGGCCTACAAGAAGGCTGGGGAGGGACTTCTCAGGATATCAGGTAGTGATAGGACTAGGGGGAATGGAATGAAGCTGGAGGTGGGATTCAGGCTAGATGTGAGGAGAAGTTCTTCATCATGAGAGTGGTGAAGCCCTAGAATGGGTTGTCCAGGGAGGTGGTTGAGGCCCCATCCCTGGACGTGTTTCAGAGCAGGCTGGCTGAGGCTCTGGCCAGCCTGATCTAGTGTGGGGCGTCCCTGCCCATGGCAGGGGGGTTGGAACTAGATGATCCTTGTGGTCCCTTCCAATCCTGACTGATTCTATGATACTATGATTATTTTCTTCCACTTGTTTCCAGGAAGAGTGCAGCTGAAGCACTGAGAGCAGTCTTCAGTGCTATATGCCAAAACACATGTTGTCACTCTGTAAGGAAATATAGCAGAAAACAGAAAGAAAGAGAAGAGGCCTCAGAACACATTATCCACAGAGGGGGAGTGCAGAAAAAGGTTTTATATTAGTCTAGGAAGGTCAAGACTTGATAAATCTTCCAGAATATGGAAGACTGTTAATAGCAAAGACAATGATCAATTGTTACCAATTGTTCACAGGTAAGAAAGACAAAAAGAACCCAGTCTAACTTGCAGTAAAGACTATATAGGTCAGATATTAAGAAAAAAAAAATTGAGAGAGAGGAAAAAAGCCCCAAACACCACAACTTGCAGAGGACACCCTCAGAAAGTCTTTTAGCAGATATTCTAAAAAATGTACCAGATAAAAATCTCTGTGGGAAGCTCTAACGTATTTGATCCTTCCCCAGCGCCGGGGGACTGCACTATGTAACCTTTGGAAATCTATTCCATCCCAGCATTTCTAATTCAATGACCACATGATGTGCTTTAGCAAGCACCATTTATGGATTTTTTTTTTTTTAAGAGAGTGTTCTAAGTGACACAAGGTTAGATAATTTTACCCTTTCACAAAGTAGCATTTTCTTGCCCAAAAGGCACCCCTGCTTCCCTTGCACTTACTTATAGATTAAAGTGCCATTCAGCATAGATAAATACAGAGGAAGGTGACATAAAATGTATTTTGGATAGTTTTGTCTACATGAATGATTAGGACAGAGTCTGACCTGTTTTAAAAGTTGCTTCACAAATAAACCTTGGCAGAAGATGCTTCACCGACAAACCTTGACAATGCTGAAGAGGTAGGCCCGTACCAACCTCATGAGGCTCAACAAGACCAAGTGCGGGGTCGAGCAACTGGGTTGGGGCAATTCCAGGCACTGATATAGACTGGGCAGTGACTGGCTTGAGAGCAGCCTTGAAGAAATGGTCTTGGGGGTGCTGGTGGATGAGAAGCTCAATATGATCTGCCAGTGTACACTTGCAGACCAGAAAGCCAATCAAATCCTGGGCTGATTTAAGTGTGGCCAACAGGTCAAGGAAGGTGATTCTCCCCTACACTGCTCTTGTGAGACCCCACCTGGAGTACTGTGACCAGTTCTGGAGCCCATATTACAAGAAAAATATGGACAGGCTGGAAGGTGTCCAGAGCAGGGCCACAAGAAGGGCACCTCTCCTATGGAGACTGGCTGAGAGAGTTGGGGGTTGCTCAGTCTGGAGAAGAGAATGCTCCAAGACCTCATTGTTGCCTTCTGGTATCTGAAAGGGGCTTACAAGAAAGCTGGCGAGGGACTTTTTAGGGTGTCAGGGAGTGATAGGACTGGGGGAATGAATCCAAGCTAGAGCAGGGTACAATTAGATTAGATGTTAGGAAGAAGTTCTTCACCATAAGGGTGGTGAGATATTGGAATGGGTCTGCCCAAAGAGGTTGTGGAAGCTCCATGCCCGGATGATTTTAAAGCCAGGCTGGATGTGGCTCTTGGTAACCTGATCTAGTGGAGAATGTCCCTGCCTGTGGCAAGGGAGTTGGAACTAGATGATCCCTGAGGTCCCTTCCAGCCCTATGATTCTATGAATCCCTAGCCTTAGAGTACTGAATCGCTGTGTATTAAATTAATCAACAGCTTTAAAATTAATTACTTTCATGGGATTTGTGTGCTAGATGAGATCATTACAGCACTGATGTGCTTCATACAACTTCCCCTAGCAATGCAACAGACACACCCACCTTGATATTGGTTAGGTAACACATCTTCATCATTATACATTATAATTCTTTAAGAGGAGAAATAACTGGATAAAAACAGTCTTGAATATCAGAGTACTTGTAGGAACATACACTTTAAATAAACATCAGGTATGGTTACAGCACTTAAGGCATCAAAGACTACTCTGATTTTCTTGGAAAACAGATTCTAGCTCTGCAAACACATAGCAAGTGGCTGTAGCTGAATAGCAGCAATTATCCAGTCTGCAGCTTTTGCGTTGTGGGAGACAGGTGCGGGAAGCCAGCTCGACTTGAGGCAGACAGATTTATTTGAGATAAACCTTAACCCTATCAAACAGAGAATACTACAAGTTTGAACATAGAAAGGCCAAAACTATGGGCTGAAAAGGTGTCTTCTAATGCAGGCAATGCTGTGCAAGCTGTAATTAATGTGAAAATTTAGCTTAAAATAGAACCTGTGTGTGCATGTGTTAAGAAAATCATTAGGTATATTTTTTCCCCGCGGTCAAGGTATAGTTTCACATAACTAATGCCTTGATATAAAAGCATAGATGGCATGATGGAAGCATATTTATCTCTCAAACATGTAGACATGAGTCTGCTAAGAACTGGGAAAGGTAAGTTGAGAGATCACAGGACACAAGTGACAAGTATTGTTGGCATTGTGAATAAACTACACTAAAACTAATTGTTATGTATAATTCAGTGGATCAAAGTGCAGTTACACTCTCTAACTATGATTTTGCAGAAAGAGGTTTCTGGTTATGGAAAATTTCCTGATTATTATGTTTGTAAGAGTTTTTTTTTCTTTTTTACCCAATTTACTTCACTCCATGAGTTAAAAAGAGGCTTTTTCTCAGTAATTTCATTATCCTCTTTCTCCTCCTTCAGACTTTGGAGGTTTTCTTAGCGGAAATGAAAAATTAGGTCAATACAGCAAGATACTCTTGGTAGTGAAGAGATGCCATTCTTTATACTGCTGTGCCATCTCCCTCACTCTGCTGCTTAGATTATGCCACAAAGGTTAAGGCAAAGCATTTAATGAGAACTAGTAAAAAAAAGACAAATAGAGTCCCTCATCAACTCTTGGCAAAATAAAGGAAGACAAAAAGGTTTGGGGGCAATCTTCATTTTTCTTTTTAGAAATGATGTTTTGGCAAGTTTGTGGGGGTTTTGTTTGCTGTTTTGGTTTGTTGCTGTTGGGCTTTGTTTGTTTGCTTGTTTGTTTTCCTTAATAAACCCCAAGGAAACAGACTTTTTCATTTAGAGACAAACAATTTTTATTCATAATAATCCACATTCCAAGTATCTGTAATTATCTATGTTGAGCTTCTGTCTCTTGATGATTTTCTTCTGGTTTCTTCTCATCTTATTCCACACTGAATTCAGTTTCACTGTAAAGTTTTCAACTGCAGGGAGGGGGTTTGTTGTTACTGTGGCTGTTGTTTGCTTAGAAGATGTAGAATCAACATCCTACTCCCAATTTAGAAAAGCAATTTTCAACTACTGAATGATTCAGAAGGGCTATATGCATGTCTCAATCCATAGTAGAAGTACATATGAATGAATAGCCTTTCCTAACTTGTACCATGCATTTCAGGGATAAACCAGGGAGTCCAGGCTTTGCAGTGTGCGTGATAAATTAGCCAGGCACCTCAAATATACCCAGGAGAAGCCTTCCTCTACTACTTTAGGAAAGTACTCAAATAAGTAAGTATAAAATTGGGAATGGAATACACTTTATTTAAAACACTATGTCAAGTAAACGTACTGACAGTTGGTTTGACTCTGTAGGTAGAAGCCTAGAAATAACTCACTTCAAACTCATAAGTGATGGGCAGAAGCCATCATTAACAAAAAGTTGATCTTCTTTCACTGTATAAACAAGGCCAGATGAGCTGAGGTGAATGCATTTAAGGTCTTGCATTTTCCCCACACACCCCCCTCTAACTGATGAGGAAATTGTCCCATCCTTCAGAAGTGCCTGGCATTTAACACTGCAGTGAACCATACTTAGGAAAGAAACATTTCTTCAAACTTTCATACTTGCTCAGGTACACCCTTGATGCAGCCCAGCTTATAAATTTGGGCATGAAGAAATCTATTACACCACTAAAAATGTGATGAAGGTGAGATCGAATTTAAAGGGAACAGATTCCAATTTTGCTTTTGTATCAAATTCTCAGGGACCTGTTGTTTGGGAAGTATTGCAGAAGAACCTCACAATACTGATTGATGTAGCAATACAATAGCAGATGCAATTCCATATTTAGGAAAAAAAAAGGAAAAAAAGCAAAAAAAAAGCAAAAAAAAAGCAAAAAAAAAGCAAAGCAGTGCACATAGGAAAAATAACCTTAAATACACATACACAATGATAGGCTTAAGTGAGCTATTACTACTCAGGATAGAGATTTTGAAGTCTTTGTGGACAGTTTCCTGAAAACATTGTCTACATGATCAGAGAGAAATGGCATTTTAGGAATCACTAGGAATGAAGTGAGTAAAACAGAAACCAGTTTTACACCTGAAAAAATGTGTCCTATCCTGCATGTCTTATTTTTAGAAAGCCATAAGAAGCAGCAGAGAGAGTATAGACTATGGCATGTAGATGGACAGAATAAGGGGAAAAGGAGTCTCCACATTTGAAGAGGTGACTCAAGAGTGATTTTAAAAAGATATACAAAGGAATAGAATAGAATAGAATAGAATAGAATAGAATAGAATAGAATAGAATAGAATAGAATAGAATAGAATAGAATAGAATAGAAGTGGAGTGGAGTGGAGTGGAGTGGAGTGGAGTGGAGTGGAGTGGAGTGGAGTGGAGTAGAGTAGAGTAGAGTAGAGTAGAGTAGAGTAGAGTAGAGTAGAGTAGAGTAGAGTAGAGTAGAGTAGAGTAGAGTAGAATAGGACCAGGTTGGAAAAGAACTTTGAGATCATCAAGTCCAACCTATCATCCAACACCAGCTAATCATCTAAACCATGGCACCGAGCACCACATCCAGTCTCTTCCTAAACACCTCCAGTGATGGTGACTCCACCACCTCCCTGGGCAGCACATTCCAATGGGCAATCACTCTTTCTATGAAGAACTTCTTCCTAACATCCAGTCTAAACCTCCCCTGGCACAGCTTTTGACTGTGTCCTCTTGTTCTGGTGCTGGTTGCACGGGAGAAGAGAACAACCCCCACCTGGCTACAACCTCCCTTCAGGTAGTTGTAGAGAGCAACAAGGTCTCTCCTGAGCCTCCTCTTCTCTAGGTGAAGCAACCCCAGCTCCCTCAGTCTCTCCTCATAGGGCTTGTCCTCCAAACCCCTCACCAGTGTTGTTACGCTTCTCTGGACACGTTCCAGCAACTCAACATCTTTCCTAAACTGAGGGGCCCAGAACTGGACACAGGACTCAAGGTGTGGCCTAACCTCAGCTATGGATGATATGGCATAACAAGTGGATTTTTACCTTCTTTTTTTTCCCTTAGAGAAGTGTCAGGGAATGGTCCATAATAAAACAAAGCTTAAACCAAAGTTTTAAATAAACTGCTTGCTTAGAAATGGGATTACAGAGCTTATTTGCATAGCATGTTGTGGACGCTGGAAGTAAAGGTATGGAAACAACACAACAGAGAACTCTTCAACATAGGGATCTTGATGAAGTCTTCAGTTTAGAAGCCCTAAAGCCCTGGCTGTCAGAGGGTGAGAGTAGTCAGCAAGGACAAACCTCTCCAAAGTCCCTTTAAGTTTAAATGAAGGACTGCTCAGCTTCTCATACTCCTCCCTAATAAACCTGTATCAGTTAATGTTAGACACAGGATACTGTGCTAACTGCATATGAAGTAGGGCAGTTCTTAATTTTATCAGTTTTACCACATTTTATTTCTCGAACTGAAATAATCCTGACTGATATCAGTGTGATTTAAAGTATAATCAGGGAGGGATTTTTTGCTTTCTGCAAGATGCAAGACAATCACAACATCTCCTTTCAAGGTCAAGGTCTCTTACCACATCATTTTAACTTCTTAACTCTGCTGAGTTTACAAATAATGATAGCATACAGCAATATGGAAAGGAGGGAGACCAGTGAATCATGGAATCATAAAATGACTTAGGTTGGAAAGGACCTTAGAGATCATCTATTCCAATCTCCCCACCATGGGGGGAGGCCTTATCCAACCTGGCCTTGAACACTCCCAGGGACGAGGCATCCGCAACCTCCGTGGGCAGCCTATTCCAGAGTCCCACCACCTTCACACTGAAGAACTTCTTCCTAAAATCCAGTCTAAGCCTACTTCCCCTCAGCTTTAAACCACTCCTTCTTGTCCTTTTTCTAGACACCCTTATGAAAAGTCACTCTCCAGCCTTCCTGCAGGATCCCTTCAGGTGCTGGAAGGCAGCTATGAGGTCCCCCTGGAGTCTTCTCTTCTCTAGGCTGAACTTCTGAGGGCTCCCAGAGCTGCCCATGGCAATATTTCAACACTTTTAATGAGCAGAACTGTTAAAAATAAAATAATTGCCTCTTATGTCTATTCCAAAATTTAGAGGAATGAAAAATGTTAATAAGAATTAAAATGCAAGAAAAAACAATTTCCCAAACATGAATTCTGCTTCTGAAAGGAAACTTTATCTCGTGGGGCATTGCTATCTATTCAGTACTCCTGGTAACACTTCAAAAGGGTGATGTGAGACCATGCTAAGGGTGAAGTGCAAAAAAAAATTGACATAGATTATTTTGGTTTATTATTTACTTTTCACTGCCCCAAAGTGTTAAGCACTTCACAGAAGATGTAGCCTTGTCCCAGAGTTTACAATCTAATGGATCTATTTAACAGATGATGTGAGCCCCAACATTTCCAAAGGCAGGGAAGGACTAAGAAAGGACAGGGTGTTGAGTCAATTATTTTCTCTATCACCTATTTATTGCTGATGTGTTTCTGGTCGCCACACAGCGAAAGCTGCAATGACAATTGTATTTGAAGCAAGACTCATCTAAGCGACTGAATCCAGTTTGGGGTTGAAACTCTCTGCCCAGATGGTTGTGCCATGGGAGTCTTTGTGGCACAAACATTTGCCTACTCTAAAGGACCTCATTTAGCAGCACTGGCACACAAGCCAGAGCCAGGGTGTTGTCTGTTTTCATACCGTCACTGCCATAGAGTGCCTGGAACTTGGTGGAGAGAGGTAGTGATAAATCTTTATTTCTGTGTGCTGGCAAAATTGCCCTTTTTCCCTCCTCTCTGTACTCCTAATTGTCTCAGCTTATCCTTGATAATTAGCACAGCTTCACTTTCCCTGTTTCTCAGTCAAATCTTTTTCCCCCTCTCAGTTATATGTCTCCAGGCACATAATGACATGCCTTTTTAATAGATTGTGTAGCTGGGATTTGCATTTTGGATTCAAGAACATATAAATATGAATCAAAGTTGCTACTTCAGCATGTGGGTATTTATCACTACATATGCATCACAAACTCTCTCCATACTGTAAAGTGTCTGTCTCCATATCCTGCTTTTCCTCTGGGATTCCCTAGAGTGAATGCCTCTGGTCTCTTCTCTGCAGTTTTATTCCTCCTGGCTAACACACAACCCTCATTTCTTCCCTAGCACAGATCTTCTCATATTCTTCTGGTTCCTGCAGGGTCTTTTCATAAATGCATTTAGTCCAAGCACATGACTATCTGATCAAGAAAATAGCCAAAGGTTTCCAATTCTTGCCAGAGGGAAAAGTCATCATATTCATGCATAACCTGCAGCAGGATTCATTCAAGTGCTGCAGCAGAGAGGCTCACAGCTGATGCTCTGGAGTGAGCCTCCTGTAGTGCTGGCCTCCAGGTAAGGCCAACACAAGCTGTTACATGCCCTAAGGCAAAGTAAGCCTTTGTCACCAACAACCAGCAGTCCCTATCCAGACTCCTTCTAGTCCATCCTCTTCATACACTCATACATCCAACAAAATATGTTTCAACAGTGCATTAATTTCTCTGATATTTTGTTCTGCCTGAGGGGAATTAGTGGGAGCCAGGGACACCAATTCAGAAACGGCTTCATGTAGCACTTCTCTAGCAGCCATCAGGAAAACACAAACCCTCCCTTCTGGTCTCCTCTTGGTTGGTAGAGTGCTGCTGTATTAGGTTTATGTGGCAAGGCTAGGAGAGGGGAGCAGTCACTACAAGGGGGACCTCATGAGAAGACACCAGAAGCTGTCACCACATCAGACAAAGTTAGTTTGATCCAGCTCCAAAATACCCATTGCTTCCCAAAGCTGATCCCATCAGTGATACTGTGCTATCTTTGTAATAACATATTTGAGGAAAAGCAAAAAACACTACACAGCAGTTGCATGAGAGAGGAGTAAGGAAAATGGGAAAGAAACAGCCCTGCAGACACCAAAATCAGTAAGAAGGAGGCAGAGGAGATGCCCCAAGTGCTGAAGCAGAGATTTCCCTACAGTCCATAGAGAAGGCCATGTGCAGCAAATATTAATACTGCAGTGTGTGGACAACCTCACACTGCAGCAGGTGGAGATGCTTGAAGTAAGCTTCAGCCCATGAAGAGTCCATGCTGAAGTAGGCTCGTGGCAGCAGCTGTGGCTTGTGGAGAGAAGCTTAAAACTGGAGCAGGTTTTCTGTCAGGAACTGTGGCCCATGGAGAGCGTGCGTTGGAGCAGTCTATTCCTGAAGGAGTGCAGCCCATGGGAATAGTTCACACTGGAGCAGTGTGAAAGTATGAAGAGAAAAGAACAGCTGCTTGTGGGGAGATGGAAGAAGAGTCATGAACAAATGAGCAAAGCTGAGCTGGGTAAAAGGGTTGTGTGAGGTGTTTTATAGTTTTGTCTTTGTTTCCTATCATCCTGCTCCACTCTTAACTGCAATAAATTAAATTAATTTTCCCCAAATTCAGTCTGTTTTGCCTGTGACAGTAATAGTTATTTCCCTAGCTTTAACATGACCCAGGAGCTTTGTAATTTTAAGCTTCCCACTCTGTCCTGTTGGGAGGGTGAGCAGCATGATGGGCACTCAGCAGTCAGCCAAGGTTAACTCGCCACAGCTGCAATCAGTCTAAAAACTTATCTCACAGTTTTTCCCTTCTAACCTTAGTCTTGATTACATCCCTGTTACCTTTTCTCTTCCAGCTTTCTGCAAGATACATGTTGTGATCAATTACTTGATCACTTGCCATTCACTTCTCAAAATTTACTGAAATGGGATTGTCTCCCTTTACTTCAACACTGTCTTTTGTTCCCCCCACCCATTGTGTATTTTAAGCAAAACTGTTATGGTAGCTTCTTCCCCTTTCTTTCCTCTGCTTTCCATACTAGCTAAAATGATCCTAAAATGTCTAAGCAGGGGAATGTTATTTCCAGGAATAGCACTGAGTGATACCATTACAGGAATACTACGTTCATCTCTGGTAGCCAACATTAAAAAACAAAGGCAGACAAATGGAGGTTTTAACAAATGAGTTTAGGTAACAACTGGAAAAATTTAACCAGGGAAGTGATGGATTTCCTGTTCTTTGATGTCTCTAAGCCAAGATTGGACGTTTCTCTGAAATGTATGCCCCCACACCAACAGAAATGGATGTAGAAACTGTTGAGTGAGAACCTTGGCCGGATTGGATTAGAGCATTGTATGAAATGGTATGAAATGGTGTGGTAGGGTGAGAAAGTTCTCTCCCCCCACACACAAAGAAAGAAACCACAGCTAGCTCATTCGGAAAAGCAGATGAAAGCTCTATTTGCAGGCATAAATGGAATGCAATGAATATGTACACAAATATACAATATTTACAATATATACAGAAATACACAGCAATAAACGTAATGCAGAAAAGCCTTTTCCCTCCAGCCGGCCAGGGGGGTTCCCTGAACCCCCCTCTCTCCCTCCCCACCTCCCCTTTTTCCCAAAAAGGGTTAGAGAGAGAGAAAGGCAATTAAGGAAGAAAAATTCTGTTAGCTCAAAGCAAATGCAAGAATTAGTTTTCTTATCTGGTTAGCTCTGTTAACTCAAGGCCGCTCATGCTTCAGAGAGAGAGAAGCCGTCCAGCCCACAGGACAGAGAAGCACAGACTGCACCCAGCCTGAACCCAGACCAGACTGAACTAACAGAACCCAAACTTAAAATTGCATTCTACAATCTACCAATGAAATTAGTTTAGACTATCTTGTTTTTGTTTAAATATCAAAAACATTCAGCCAGAGTGTTCAGCAACTGTCTCTTTCTTAAAGGCATAGCTTCAATCGGTAACAAATGGACTCTCAAATTCAATTTAAATTAACATGCTACTATTATATTTGAAGAAGACCAAAGCATATTCCTCATCTCAGCTGGTAGGCAGTGACTTGCTGTGCCACTATAATGGACATATGCCTAAGATCGTAATCTTTCATAGGTATTTGGCACGAACACACATGGCTATGTGTCATCAAATTAACTAAATGTTCCACCTGTTTCCAACCTGTTTGTTTAAGGTGGTAAAGAACCAGCCAGCCATTGTGGAACGTAAATATTATTCCGGTTTCATTACTTTTTACTTGTGTTTACAAAATAAAAAAGTCAAATGCTAAAGGATGGAAGAAAGAAGTAACCAAACATATGGGGAGACTAGGGACATGGAAGAGGCAAGGCGAGGAAGAATTGAAGAAAGACAAGCAAGAACAAAAGCAGAAGGTGCAAAAAGCCACAGGTAAATAAGGTTAAGCACAAACCTGCATATTCAGAAGGATGGGAATATGTGGAAGGAAAGGAAAGGCAAGTAGAAGATTTACTGAAAAATAAATAGGTATTCTGAAATGCAAGTGAAGTCTGTTTGCCATTGATCTGCAAAAAAATCTCTCAGAAAGTAATCTATTTACAGGAACCTCACACACAGAGACACAGTCACGCACACAGCTGCACATGTCAATGCAGCTAAGTTTATATATATCGGCTTTCAGTGTTCTCTGCTTGGTTTGTGGGTACATGGTTGGTGCTACAAAGCTCATAATCACGCTTCAGAAATCACTGTCATCCTCTGCAGCAATTAAAAGGGGTGGTTTTCACCCCAAAGCAGAAAAGCTTTGGGACATGGGATGTAGTAATAAACTAAGAAATCAAACCCGAGTTGAAGCAAGGCAAAACTCGGAGCAAACGTGTGTGCTTGAACAGAGCCACAAATTTCACCTTGCAAATCAATATTCTTTCATATTACTAGTGAACAATTAAGTAAATGGAGCTCCAGTCATTCTCTGTGACTGACAGAAATCTCTCTGCAAAGCCACATGTAAAACTAGAAGCTCCATTCTCTGACATACAGCTATTGTTGGATGATTTACTTACTTATCCTTTATATTACATATATATATATATATATATACATAAATTATTAACAGCAATATCCCCAGACTTCTGGCCGTTGCTCTGGAGACTTTTCAAGACTTGGGAAAAAATCCAAAGGCACTAAAAGACAGGTCTAGACACAACCCCCCTCCACTGTATTTGCTACCTAAAAAAGAAAGAAGGGAGGAAGGGAGGAAGAAAGGAAGAAAGAAGGGAGGAAGGGAGGAAGAAAGGAAGAAAGAAAGGAAGAAAGAAAGGAAGGAAGGAAGGAAGGAAGGAAGGAAGGAAGGAAGGAAGGAGGAAGGAAGAAAAAAGAAGAAAAAAGAAAGAAAGAAAGAAAGAAAGAAAGAAAGAAAGAAAGAAAGAAAGAAAGAAAGAAAGAAAGAAAGAGAAAGAAAGAAAGAGAGAGAAAGAAAGAAAGAAGAGAAAGAAAGAGAGAGAGAAAGAAAGAGAGAGAAAAGAGAGAAAGAAAGAAAGAGAGAGAAAGGAGGCGGTGGCACAGGAGCAGCGAAGTTTTCGTTTCATTTGCTCTCTCCTTTTGGCATGAGTGCCCACAAGCGCTCTCAGCGCTTCTCTCCTCTCTTCCCTCTGCTCCATCCTCTGCCGCAAACCCCGACAGCGAGGAGGGTCCCACGCCTTCCGTGCGGAGCAGAGCCTCCCGCCCCGCTCGCTCACTGGAGCGCCCCCCGGAGAAGGGTTGGGCGGGGGAGGTCTGTCTATCCGTGTCCCTCCGCTCCGCAGCCTCTCAGCACATGCAGATACGCCCTGCCACCTTCATTAATAATAATTGGTACTTAATAATACCAGCCTCAGTGGCGCGAATGATGGGCTGCGGCGGCCGTGCCTCCCCCGCCCCGGGGGCAGTGACCTTGCCTACCCCTCCCGCGGCACAAACTTCCGCGCCGCTGCGCGACCGCGGATGTGCGAGCGGCACACAGGGAAACAAAAAAAACCCAGCCCAACCAACCCTCGCCCCCCCACCCGCTGGCTGCGGCCGTCGGCGTTGCAGTGCGTGCCCGAAGCGGCGGGCGGCTCCGCGAGGAGGCGCGGAACGGGACGCGCACGGCAGATCCCCGCCCGCGGCGGTGCGGGCGGCGGCGGTGGCAGCGGCGGGGTCGCACGGCGCATGTCCGCCCGCGCCGCGCCGCCACTAGACGCTCCCTCCCGCCGCCAAACTCACCACCATCTTCTGCATGTGCAACATTTGCAGCCGGACAGAAACCGCTCCCCGGCGATGGAGACTGCGGGAAAAATCCATCGCGGCGGGATGGCTTGCTGAAACAGCAGCGGCAGCCGGGAGAGAGGCAGAGAGGGAGAGAATAGCAAACACATACTAAACCAAACCAAACCAAAACAGAAAAAAAGAAAAAAAAAAGAAAAAGGAAGGAGGAAACCTTTTTCTTTCCTTTCCCTGTTTTTTTTTTTTTAATTTATTTTTTTATTTTTAGATTCTTGATTTTGCTCGTAGCCAACTCGTCCTCAATGCCTCTCTGAGCAGCAGCGAGCGAGCGAGCGGGAGAAGGCGAGACAGAGAGGCAGAAAAGAAGATGAGGATAATTTGCAGACAGCTTGTCTTGTTGTTTTCTGGCTTTTGGGGACTAGCAATGGGAGCTTTTCCTAGCAGTGTGCAAATAGGTAAGCGCTGCATTGGGCTGCGTGCGTGTGTCCAGGGGTTCAATCCTTTGCAAAGTGAGTTGGAAAGGAGGCTCTGAAGGCACTTTGCAGATGTCTCCTCCAACACCATCCTATTCCTTGCCTTCACGGAGAATCCGCGTGTTTGTGTATGTGTGGATCCTTGTGTGTGTGCATACATACATACATACATACATATGCGTGCGCGTGCGGTAGGGAGGATGCTCGTCTCTCGCAGAACTCATTCCAGCTCCGGGATGCAGGATCAGTACGGGAGGAAGAGGCTCGGAGCAGATGCCCCTGGGCTGCTTCAACCCCCCTCCGGCACACTGTCGTCCGTGCCCTCCCTCCCCCCCCCTCCACCCGTTTTTGCCTCGCTCCCAGGGGGATGGCGAGTTACGTGCACCGGAGGTTGCCGTAGCCAGCAGGGCTGTTGGGTAAAAAGGCATCGCTGTCCTTCTTTCCGTTCTCATAGTTCGAAAGTTTAGGATTTTGTAGGTCCCTCCTGGTAGTCCTTGTGCCCCATCCTCACCGCTTTCCTATCGCCTCCTGCTTCCCACCATTTGGACGTATTTCGGATGGGACGCAGCTATCTGAATTCTTTCCAGCTCAGCTCCATCACTGCATCATGTCTCGTGGACTTTAAAGATGCTGCTAATAAGGTTGAGCTGCTCCCTGCCTGCACATGGCTGCAGAGGAACAAAGTTCATTATATTCCCGTTCAGTGCAGATCATCCAACGTTGATTAGTATTTTCGGTAGTGTTTGGTGTTTGGTTTTCCTTTTCTTTTTCTTTCTTCTTTTTTTTTTTTCCCATCCGGAAAGTATCGTTGTCTTAATCAGCCCGCCACTTAATGTAAGAGGCTGTTGAGGAGCTGATTTACCAGTGTGTTCTGTATTAGGGAGATGGAGGCTAAACACTTTCAAAGGTCACTGTAATCATGACAGATCTGGGTATTTACGTATGAAAGCCTGGAAACTGAGAAGTCAGAAAAGAGGCATGAATGCATCAGGGAGGTTAAAATCGATTAAGGACGGTGATTTAAAGGCAGCGGTTGTGATTATGAATATGATTCATTCCTTATCCGTTAAAGTCTAAGGATATGCCTTACTGTGCGTCTTTGGGAGAGACAGTTGTGTGGTGTTACGAGATTGCAAGTAGCTTGCAAATAATTCATGCTGCTTCCTTTGCTTTTTGCTTTTTTTCTGTTTTATGTAGGTGGTCTCTTCATCAGGAACACAGATCAGGAATATACTGCTTTTCGATTAGCAATTTTTCTTCATAACACCAGCCCCAATGCATCCGAAGCACCTTTTAATTTGGTTCCTCATGTAGACAACATTGAAACAGCTAACAGCTTCGCTGTAACAAATGCCTGTAAGTAAATACTCCATTGATCTGACCACCTTATGGATAAATTGCAGTGGAAATAACAAGAAACCAGATAATTATCTTACATTGCAAATACATCAGTAAGTCTGTCTTCTGTATAGATAGCCTTTGCAGAAGAGCAAAAGGGGCAGCAATTCTTGTTAGTTTCTAACTGGAGCAAAATCCCCTCGACTGCCTTCTGCTGACTAACCTGATGTGACATTTACTTTAGTGTTATTACTGTAGTTTCTTGCTTCCCAGTTTCTATGGAGATGAATTTTGTCATTGTAAAGAAAAATTATGAATGTCTTGATCAGTCCGTAAACCTTACAGTTACTCTTCTTCACTTTCGGGTATGGCATGCCAGGGATGTATTTGAAAATGCACAGTAGTATTTGTGCTCACAAATGCTTTTGTAATGGCTGGAAAGGAGACAGGGAAGCAGTGGTGTGCAGGATAATATATCTGAGTTCGTTGATGCTGCATTTGATCTGGTGATGTCACTTGAGGCAGCCCTGCTCTTATATTCTAGGTTGTAAATGTCTCTTATCATCTCGTAATGCATACATCCTGTGGATATGTCTCTATGCATCCATACATTGATGCCAAGTCAAGTTAGTATCTGATCTACTTGATTTCACAGACCACCTCAACTGGAACAAATATTCCCTTCCTGCTACATATTTTATACACACACACATACACATACACATATACCATGAGAGGAAAAAATGGAAAAAGAAATGCCCTTACCAAATGAGGTAACGTTTGCTTGGTGTGTGTGTGTGTGTGTGATAAAGCAGGAGTATAATTAGCTGAACTTCCTGTTTTTTCCTTACCTCAGGGTCTTTAGCCTTGGTTAAAACACACGCTGGATATTGCTTGATCTTTAAAAGTGGCATTGCATTGTTTCTATTTAGCTTCATGTATGTCAGACTTACAAAATGGAATTCATTTTATTATATAAGACAGTGGGATATAGTGTGGCAAAGCTGAAGACTGTAGTAACATTACTACTTTGAAGTCCCTGTTTCAGAATCCTATAGGTTTTCCTCTGTGGCCTTTTAAGTTTTCAAATCCCTCCTCTTCATTCAAGAGTGAATTGCTTCTGGAAGTAGATGCCTTAAGCAACATTGCTGGGCGAGTTTAAAATAGAAACATACTGGAGAAGGTCTTACTGTTCATGCCTTTAAAATAAGCACTATGCTTCTCTCCACTTTCTCGGCTGTCTCTCTGTCACTTTTTAATATGTGAACATGCAAGGTACTGTGCAGTTCTTATGTATGATATACTAAATGATAGCTAAATTTATTTAGATGAGTCTTTGGTACTCCAAATTTCAGATGACCTTGCCACCTTATTTAACAGGAAAAGCTGACGAGCTGCCAAAAATGGCTCTATTCATTTTATGCAGGAAAGATTGATGCCCCATTAAGCGTGAATCCTGTATTAAGCAATGTATTAGTTGTGTTCAGTGTGAAAATCAATACCGAATTCCATAAGGAGAAAACATTTCAAAGGTGCTCTGAAACTGGGAGGAATCAGATCTATACAGGTGCAGTTCATTGAGAAAATATTACAATGCATGTCAACTTTTGCAGGGCACTGTTTATATATTCCAGACAAATGACATAGTAGCTTTTTAGAAAACTTTCAGTGAAAGAGGAGGGGACTGACAGTTTTGTATTATGAAATCAGTGATTTTAGATGAAGGCAATTATTTTAGCTTCTGCCTGTGCATCCACTTCTGCCACATAATTTCTGGGACTATTGCTAGTTTTTGGACAAAGGGTCTTGCCCGGCGTTTCTGTTTGAATGTTAGTGAATAATTCTGGTTTGCATACATTTAGAATTGTTTAATACTGAACCACTTCTCTGTGTAAGACTAACACCATAGATTCAAAAAGGGTTTGCCTAAAGCTCTCCTTATTTGGACTGTTTGTAGCAGATTCTTCTCTGTTATGCCAGCCAGCTTAGGTTATGTTTACCTTGCATTGTTTTGACTGAGGAAAGCCTTTTATTTGCTGTCCTTTATAGAGATAATAATACATAACTTGATCCCTTTTTGTAACTGAACAGTTTCAGTTGCAAAGAGTTTAATTCAGATACCATGAATCTTCACAGTATGGGAGGAGGCAGAGAAAGAGGGTTAAAGTAAATGAATGTGTGTGTATGCTCATAAAATCCTGTAGGTGCCTGTATTAAATAGTTCAATCCTGCAGGCCTTATTTAGATCTGTACTTCCCTCTTGAACCCACATACATTTCTGCATGGCAGCGGTTTGTATTTATTTCACATTTTGCAGTCTTGTGCCAATAATTCAACTGCTGCTTCTTGCTTTAAACAATTTAATACCAAAGAATATTTTTCAAACAACAGATCTTCTGATAAAATGTAGGAAGACTGACTGACAACTGAATGAACGTATTGCATGTCCCTTAAGCTAAGTATGAGCAAAATCCTGGAAAAAATCAATTGTCTGATAGCTGGAGGACACTGGCTTCCATGTGATTGAATTTGCTGGCTTGACAGAGGCTTCTAAAGCGCAGATGTGTGAGATTTTCTAACCTAATTAAAGAACCCCCCCACCATCAGCTCTGAATTAAGTGATTTCATGGCAACATGAAATGATAACTTTTTGCTGAACCTCTGTGAAACAGTGGCTTTGGAGCTTGCAGTTTGTGTAGAAATTACTCAGCACACACATACCCACATACACAGTACAAAAGCCTTAAAGCTGCTGTACTGAAATGAATATTCATGTGAGTTCAAGCATAAAGCTCTGAGACATGACCAGTTACCTCTATTTCTGTTTCCATTTGCTGCAGAGGTTACTTGTGGTGATTCAGGGCCTGGCCCCTTGCATGTGTTAGGGACAGTAAACAGACTATTCTAAAGGATTATGGATGGCATCTTAGCAGGCAACTCACTGCAATGTTGGAAAAACATTGAATATTTTTTTCTTTTGGCTAGATAAAAACAAATATCCAAATGTTCACTCAGGAGTCCTTTTGAAACTGCAATCATTTTGTAGATTCACTTTAATACCTATTTTCTAATGATTCTTAGGCATTTTTGCGTTCTTCAAACGGAGCCAGGACAGTTGTATCTTTGTTCAAAACTGTGAATGCATATGAAACAGGTTGCTTAAGCAGATCGACCCTATTGTAAGTTTGCAAAACTGATCTGGTCTGCCTCAGTTTGGAGGTACTCCTCTTTCTTTCCCCTTCCTATTTGCGTGTTGTATTTAAGCTCCGTTCGTTCCTTTTGCGCTGCATACATTATTCAGAGACTCTCTCTTACTGACAGAAAGCGCTGAAATTATTGCAAAACATGAATAGTACAAGATTCTTACTCATCAGAACACAACACACCAGAGCTGGAACATTTGACTGTTGGCATACACTGGTTTGCACAGGATAAGTAGGAAATTCTGCTCGTGATTGGGAGTCTACCTCCAGCTTGATTTCAGATGTTGCCACAATGCATTGATTTTTGGACAGGATTACATATGTTTACTCTTCAGCTGAATGCAAAATAACTTTCTCTACTCCATGCACCATCTATATTACATTAGTATACCTCAGCAATGCAGTCAACATTAAAAACTGCTTGCATACTTTTGAGGGGCAGCTCTGTAATTTTACAAAGATCTATTTGCCTTCCAGCTCTTGTCTTGTGGTTGAGAAATTTTCTGCCAAAAGTTTCAAAAATCCTTAATGTATAACCAATCTTGCAGTTCGGGTGCAGGATTAGACTAAATGAGAAAGAGATCAGTTCAAGTCTTTCATCAGTGTTTCATATTAAAGTGAAGCTTTTCTCTTTGAGTCTAACTTCATGTGTATTCTGAGATGAATGTATTCCCAGTAACTGTAATGTGAGGTAAATGAGGGACTTCTCTTGGCTTTACCTTGTGCACAATTCAGTTTTTACCAGATTTTAATTCCAGTAGATGCAAAATTGCGGAGTAAAACTTTTATGCCCTCCAAACTCATGCGGGGTTGGTGACCTGAAATTGGAGGGCCTGTTTTTGCCTTCTCAGCATGAGTACAGTTTCAGAGTGAGATCTACTGAGGTCGGAGTCAGCCCTGAGGACAGACAGGAACCTCCTTTGTCACCCTGCCCTCTCTCTGGGTCTGTTTCCCAGCCTGTGTTTGCTAATGAGGGGAGAGGCAATGTCGTTTTGGAGTTAACTTTTCTGCTGAGACATTACAAAGGCTGAGAAAATAGACTCAGATATTGCCTTTATATTGTGACTGTCATTTTACTTAGAGCAGTTTCAACTTTGATTTGCTAAGCTGCATCATAATGAGATTTTCATTAAATTTGGTTATTAATTCTGCTTTATAATTACAACTCAATTTAGCAATAGGAGTGCAACCTTAGTTTAATAATCAGTGTCATTTAAAACCATGGTGTTCTTTATTTAGAAAGTGAGATTTCACGCAGCTGAGTGGTATTTTGCTATCAAGAGCAATACAGTATTCCCAAGGATGCAGTTTGGAGTATATTGAGACTTACCATAAAGGCGTACCATACAGTCAGGTTTGAACTGCAAAAGCAAGTAGTGTGCCAGTTGGCTGGAAAAATGGAACTGGATTAAATTGTACCCTTCTAAAACGGGTTCGATTACCAAAACCCATTTGAAGTGAGTGCTTTACTTTAATACATGGGAGTTTATCTAAACCTAGACCCTAGCTATTGAAAACAATTTTTCTTAAAATGTCTATTATTAGCACTTGCTGATGGAATCAAACAATGTACGTGTACCTGGGTGTCATTTGCTGAAAGGATTCTGTATGTGTTTAAGCTGTATTTTTAAATCTATATTCAAAGAGTTTCATAGCTCTAAATGTGATCCTTGTAACTAGCTTTACAGCAGAGAGAAAATAAGCCATCAATGGTCCCAATCCATCAGGGTCTGGATTTAATTTTCCAGGTTGTTGCTGGGGAAAATAAACGATGGACCCTTGCTGAAATACAGTCAGATTTCTTCAGTGAAATTCAGAATGTGCATTTCCCTGACATGAAATAAGACTTGTGTCCAAGCATGTTACTGGACTGGTTAAAACTGTAAACTCAAAAAGATTTATTATAGGCTACAGAAATACTTTAATCTTTATTTCAGGGAATTAATAACAAAGTTTGTGGTTTTTTTTATTCCTCCTACAGAAACCAATGCAAGTGGAGTACTTCTTGTGCAGGACAAAGTACTTCAACAAGTAAATTAAATTGATTAAATTCAGCTTTATCATTGTAATCTAAGTTCCTATGCTAGTCAAAATAGCTCATGCATTTCATTTTTAGGTCTTGATTGTTTTGAGACTTGCTTGTTCATGAGAGGAAGCCATCTCCTTTGGTTTCTTAATGGTTGTGCAAATTCAGAATGCAAGCAGGTAAAGTTCTTTAGGTTTAAACATGTTGGACCAAAATAATACTTTCTCATAATTCTTATTCTTTAATAGATGACAGAGTTATAGAGGATGAAGTTTGTGTTAGTGCAAAAGTGAAGAACTCTGTACGATGGCGGGGGGGTTGGAGCTAGATGATCCTTGAGGTCACTTCCAACCCTAACAATTACATGATTCTGTGGTTGCACCAGTGTAATTCAAAGGAAAAAAATACTTCCCCTCTGGTTTTCCATTCCTCTGGGTAATTGGCTTGAGGCAAAGATTTTACACTAGTGCAGCACCAAGTTTGCTTCTGCAGTTCAGGTGGGGATACCTATACCGAAGGTACGTGTTGGGACATGAAGTCAAACTAGATAATTTATTCCTGTGTCAATCAAGAATTGTTCTTCTGAATTTGGGAAAATAAATGCACTTGAGTACCTTTTCACAGTGTTTTGTTTGGATATTTTGGTGTTGCTTTACTTTTTCTCAGAATTTTTATCATCTTCTTCTATTATTGTGGGCTCTTACATAACTTTATTTCCCCCTTTATTTTAAAGATCATACTGACTTTTGACAGTGCTGATAGGGATTCAGTTGATTGTCAATGCACTTATGGGTTGAGTACTCTTAAAAATTACGTATCATCAATGTTTGTTTTCAGGTACCCAAGTTCAAATAGAAAGGTTGTCTTAAGAGCCATTCTAGTGTTTTCCTGAGTACTCAGCAGCACCTGCCTTCCCAACAGGAACTACTCTCTATAGCACTTATCTGTGTGACAGTGCATGGGTCAACTCTTGTCTAAATGCTCTTCTTGTGGGGACATAGTGTGAGAGGAGATAGTAACTTGCTGCACTATTTAGACATACATAAATCTCTGGGGCTGGATGGCATACTTCTGAGAGTGCTGAGGGAGCTGCCAAAAGTGCTTTCCATCATTTACCAGCAGTCCTGGCTAAGTGGGGAGGACCCAGCTGACTGGAGATAGGTAAATGTGACACCCATCTACAAGAAAAGCTGGAAGGAGGACCTGAGGATCTACAGACCTGTCAGCCTGACTTCAGTGCTGGGGAAGGTCAAGGAGCAGGCCATCTTGAGTGCCATTTTGCAGCACGTGCAGGGCAACCAGATGATCAGGCCCAGTCAGCATGGGTTCATGAAGGTCAAGTCCTGTTTAACTAACTTGCAACAAGATGACCTGCTTAGTGGCCATTGTTTACCTGGACTTTAGTAAAGCCTTTAACACTGTTAGTGCATCATCCTCCTGGAGAAACTGTCTGCTTATGGCTTTGATGGGTGGATGCTTCGCTGGGTGAAAAACTGGCTGCTTGGTCAGGCCCAAAGAGTGGTGGTGGAGTGGTGGAAGTTAATCCAGTTGGCAGCTGGTCACCAGTGGTGTTTCCCAGGGCTCAGTTTTGAGGCCAATCATACTTTATCAATGATCTGCATGAGGGGATTGAGTGCTCCCTTAGTAAGTTTGCAGACAACACTAAATTGTGTGGGAGCATTGATCTGCTCCAAGGTAGGAAGGCTCTGCACAGGTACCTCGACAGGCTGGATCGATGGGGCAAGGTCAGTTGTATGAGGTTCAAAAATCCAAGTGCTGAATCTGGTGCTTGGATCACAGTAACACCATTCAGTGCTACAGGCTACAGAGTGTCTGGAAAGCTGCCCATCAGAAAAGGACCTGAGGGTGCTGGTTAACAGCTGACTGAACATGAGCCAGCAGTGTGCCCAGGTGGCCAAGAAGGCCAATGGCATCCTGGCCTCTATCAGGAATAGTGTGGCCAGCAGGAGCAGGGAAGTCATTGTGCCCCTGTACTCAGCTCTGGTTAGGCCACACCTTGAGTCCTGTGTCCAGTTCTGGGCCCCTCAATTTAAGAAGGCCATTGAGACACTTGAACATGTCCAGAGAAGGGTAATGAGGCTGGGGAGAGGCCTCGAGCACAAGCCCTATGAGGAGAGGCTGAGGGAGCTGGTGGCCTGTACTCGGCACTAGTGAAGCTGCACGTTAAATACTGTGTTCAGTTTTGGGCCCATCACTGCAAGAAGGACATGGAGTTGCTGGAGCATGTCCAGAGAAAGGCATCAAAGCTGGCAAAGGGCTTGGAGAACAAGTCTTAGGACGAGTGGCTGAGGGAACTGGAGTTGTTTAATCTGGAGAAGGGTTGGCTGAGGGGAGACCTCATTGCTGTCTACAACTACTTGAAAGGAGGTTGTAGCAAGGTGGGTGCTGATCTCTTCCCTAGTATCAACTGATAGAACAACAGGAAGTGGCCTGAAATTGTGCCAGAGAAGGTTTGGATTGAATATTAGGAAGAATTTCTTAACTGAAAGCGTGGTCAGGTAGTGGAGTTACCTTCCTTGGAGGGGTTTAAAAAGAGACACGGCACGTCAGGACGTGGTTTATTTTCTGTGGTTGTGTTAGGTCAGCGGCTGGATTCAGTTATCTTGGAGGTCTTTTCCAACTGATTGTATGATTCTGTGAAATACTAGGATCAGCTGTGTGGTAAGGTGAACAGCTTCTCATTCTTTTGTCTCATAGCCTGAATTTGTAAGAGTATTAAATTGCTTAACTCCTGTTATTTTTTAAAAAACATATGTTTAGAAATTGGACCCCTGGTACATAATTGCCTATTTGAAAAGAATGCCATTTGGGCTACTTTTTTCTTGTGTTCCACAGGCTATTTCAGTGTTGTATTTATAGGCAGCCTGTTGTTCCTGAAAAAAATGCAGTCTTGTGCAGTACCTGTCTATATTCTGAAATCATGGACAACATAAGCATGACTGCAGGGAATTTTTCTGTAAATACAAATACAACACAAGGTAAACAAAAAGCACTTACGCTTTCATTAGCTTATTTATTTGATTCTCTGCAGGGAAAGGCTTTAAACACTTTGTGAAGACTGATATTAAACATGTCAGCTTTTAACTACTCATAACAGTTCCTCTGTTTCTTGCTTGGAGACCCTCTGTGGGGTAGATTCTGTACCATTTCTGCATGCACATCCTTCCTGTTGCTTTTGTGGTGTATTTGCATGGTAGTCCCTTAAAGCCATAAAGCTTGAACTTCATTTTTATTTGCACACAACAGTTTACCTACAATTCAGGTATGCCTGATGAACAGCCATCAAATAGGTGTTTTAAGAAGGTTCACAGGTAGTGAAAATTAATCGTTGAAGAGAATTCAGACTTCAATGCTTTGTTTGCCTTGGCTTTCTTATCTATTTCTAAGTGCCTCTGGAATTTGCATTTCCACAATGTGGTGTAAAAGGTGATAATGTGTTAGAATTCACTACAAAATTATTAGGAATTTTTGTACAAAATATTATGATTTTTAGTTTTAGAATAGAATAGAATAGAATAGAATAGAATAGAATAGAATAGAATAGAATAGAATAGAATAGAATTAACCAGGTTGGAAGAGACCTTTGAGATCATCAAGTCTAACCTATCATCCAACACTATCTAGTCAACTAAACCATGGCACCAAGCACCCCATCCAGTCTCTTCATAAACACCTCCAGTGACGGTGACTCCACCACCTCCCTGGGCAGCACATTCCAATGGCCCATCACTCTTTCTGTGAAGAACTTCTTCCTAACATCCAGCCTAAACCTCCCCTGGTGCAGCTTGAGACTGTGTCCTCTTGGTGGCTGCCTGGGAGAAGAAACCAGTCCCCGCCTGTCTACAACCTCCCTTCAGGTAGTTGTAGAGAACAGTAAGGTCTCCCCTGAGCCTCCTCTTCTCCAGGCTAAGCAACCCCAGCTCCCTCAGCCTCTTCTCACAGGGCTTGTGCACCAAACCCCTCGCAAGCTTTGCTGCCCTTCTCTGGACACATTCCAGCAAGTCAACATCTTTCCTAAACTGAGGGGCCCAGAGCTGGACACAGGACTCAAGGTGTGGCCTAACCAGTGCTGAGTACAGGGGCAGAATGACCTCCCTGCTCCTGCTGGCCACACTATTCCTGATCCAGGCCAGGATGCCATTGGCCTTCTTGGGCACCTGGGCATGCTGCTGGCTCATGTTCAGACTATACTATCAACCAGTACCCCCAGGTCCCTTTCTGCCTGGCTGCTCTCCAGCCACTCTGACCCCAGCCTGTAGCACTGCATGGGGTTGTTGTGGCCAATGTGCAGAACCCTGCACTTAGATGTGTTAAATCTCATGCTGTCAGACTCTGTCCATCTGTCCAGCCTGTCACTGTCCCTCTTCCCAGCTCTCCTACCCTCTAACAGATCAACACCTGCCCCCTGCTGTGCTGTTATGAGTTAGCTTCACTAATGAGTTATGCTTCTTTTGTTAAAGATTTCAGTGATGTCACATGCCTTTTTCTTGCTTTTTTAATAGAAAGGGCAGATCCATTTCTCCAGTGAGTAAAATGATTCCTGCAATGCACATATTCAAGGCAGAGACAGGGTAAAGAGAAGAAATTCTTGTAGAGCAAACAGAGTACAAAATGTAGTGTGTTATTTGTCTCCAAATGATTCCTGTTCTACTTTAATGTTCCTGATGTACAGTAGCAGTATTCCATGGTACTAGTTAATGTGAGGTATGGGTCTGGATGGTGCTGTGTTCAGGTCTGGAAAACATTACTGAGTGTAAGTGAAAAACACTTTATCAAGCACAGATAGATTCATGTAAAATTCAGGAGTAAAAAGCTGGGTTTTTTAAGAACCACATGCACATCGGTACACTTAGCCCCTTATTCCCTTATCTAAGCTCATAGGGAAAAAACGGAATGAGACTTTAAAGACCTGGCTGAATGGAGAGCTTTGGCTGGAACTCAGGAACAAAAGGAGAGTTTATGGCCTTTGGAAAAGGGGATGGGCCACTCTGGAGGAGACACAGTGAAACTATGCAGAGAAAAAATACGAAGGACCAAAGGGCAACTAGAATCCAATCTAGCTATTGCCATAAAATACAATAAAAAATGCTTCTCTAAATATATGAACAACAGAAGGAGGACTACGGAGAATCCTTATCATGCAGGGGGTAACAGTGGTACAGGATGAGAAAAGGCTGAGTTCCTTAATGCCACCTTTGCCTCAGTCTTGAATAGCAGGACCAGTTATTTGGTGGGTAGCCAGCCCCTTGAGCTGGATGGGGAACAGAAGGAGACCTTCAGAATCCAAGAGGAAATGGTGAGTGACCTGCTGAACCACCTAGACATACACAAGTCTATGGGGCCAAAAGGATTACACCCAAGAGTGCTGAAAGCCTTGGCGGCTGTGCTTATCATGCCTTCGTGATTTATCATCAGTCCTGGCTAACCAGGAGGTTCCAATGGAATGTAGATTAGCAAATGTGATGCCCATCTACAAGAAAGGCTGCAAGGAGGATCTGGGGAACTACAGACACGTCAAGTCTGATGCTGGTGCCAAAGAAGGCCATGGAACAAATCATCTTGAGTTGCCATAGCACACCATTTAGAGGACAGTCAGGTAATCAAGCCCCATCAGCATGGGTCCTGGAGACCAGTTCCTACTTAATTAATTTCATTTCCTTGTATGACAAGGTGACCCACTTGGGAAAGGCTGTGGATGTTGTTTACCCGGACTGCAGTAAAGCCTTTGGTACTGCTCCCCACAGCTTCCTCATGAAAAAGGTCCTGTGCCTGAATGGGTGAGCACTCTGCAGGATCGAACACTGGCTGGATGGCCAGGCCCAGAGAATGATAGTAAATGGAATTAAATCCAGTTGACAGCTGGTCAGAAGTGATGTTGCCCACAGCTCAGTGCTAGGGCCGCTCCTGTTTAATATCTTTACAGATGATCTTTATGAGGAGATTGAGAGCTCCCTCAGTAAGTTTGCAGATAATGCCAAGTTAGGAGGGTAGGAAAGCTTTTGAGAGAGCATTTCCAGAGCAGGGTAACAAAGCTGGAGAAGGGTCTTGAGGATAAATCTTACGAGAAGTGACTGAGACAGCTGGGGTTGATTAGTCTGAAGTAAAGGAGACTGTGGGGAGACCTTATTGCTCTCTACAACTTCCTTTGCAACCTGAAAGGAGGTTGCAGAGAGCTGGGTGTTGGGATCTGAAGTCACAACTGTCATCAAGTTATGCCAGGGGGATTTAAGTTAGACACTGTGAAAAATTTCTATACCAAAAGGGTTATCAAAGGCTGCCAGGGAAGTGGTAGAATCAACATCCCTGGATGTATTTAAAAGTAGTCTATATATGGTGCTTAAGGACATGGTGTAGTCGTGGCTCAAACAGAGTTGGACTTAATGGTTATGAAAGTCTTTTCCATCCATGGTGATTCTGTGACCCACAGTGTCAGCACAGTCATGTGGGATCTTCTCTTCGTGATTTCTTCCAGTTTTCCTTTGTTAATTTGTCCTGGATCCAGATCCTTGCTAATACAGGCCTCGAGCCTTGTCATTTCCACTCATTTAAACTGAGAAACGTGTTTAAGAATGGACTTTTCAAAACCACTGCAGCTGGGAGGATAATTTCCTTTGAAAATCAATAACCAAGTGCTCTTGGCTGACTCAGGAGTTCTTTTCATTTCTCCTCCAAGTAGAAAGCACAAGCCAGGTAAGACGCTGGCTCTTGGGGCTGCTTGCACATCCCATTAATGCAGTCTCTGTATCTAGCAGTTTGTGTGGCCTCCAGCTGAGAGCTGGTCAAGGGGCTTTCTTTCTCAGGATTTTTGTCTGTTTCTCATGGGTGGTAAAAGCAATGTGACAATACTGTGGTACATTATTACATAGATAAGAAGTGGAGTTGCTGTCTGGAAGCACAAGCAAATGTCCAGGGAAAAGACCATAGGAGGACATACATCTGAATCTGCTGCAGGATTACATATGCCCCATGAAAGTGTGTGACTGGCAAGTCAGGAGTAGTTCTATATGAAAGTGATGCAAGTTACACGTCCTTACAGATGATACAGAAATGATGTGAAAGCAATTTGGGGGGATGAAATGTTGTCTCATGGCTGTGAGCATCAGTGCTTCAATGAAGAAAAAGTGAAGGTCACCAAAATAAATAGGAGAGTTGACAGTATATAATAGTATTTACAGATTATTGTTTTCTAAGGCTAGATCAGACCATTTTGATCGCCAGGTCTGACCACAAGATGCATGTCAGCCAGCCCCAGTTAATTTCTTTGTCTAACCCATATTTTTTTCCCCCAAAATCAATCCAATGTTCAATTAAAGACTGAAAGAATCATATGTAAATTGTCATGTCATCAACGCGTCATTTGGACTCATCACCCACTGTCTTTATCTTTGTTGAACGTAGGAGTCCTACAGAGCAGGCAAGCAGAAAGAAAAAAATGCCTACTGGGTTTGTTGTTGGTCTTTAATTTAGAGAAATACCATAATCAGCATGATTTGCATCCAGTCACCAGGATTATGCAGTTCCCAGAGCCCCCTGAGGTTTGTTTTGGCTGGTTGATACTGTGCCTTGTCCATGCAGAAGAGCAGTGTGGAACACTCTTAGTAGCAAGGCTTGGGCCACAGCAAGACATATAAAGAGTGACTGGGGCCTTTTCAAGTTCCTCTCAAAAATACTTGAAGTGGGCACGGTGGGTTTTTCCCTTATCCCAAGAAAGAATATCTCCTAACCTTACAGCTGGGAGTAAGGCTTGAAGCAACAGCAATACAAGCCTGGTAAATATCTTCAGACTATTAAGTATGGTTTTTATAACAAATGTATGCTAATACCTACTATTTGTACTCACAGACTCCTCTACTTACCAATACAAGTTATAGGTTGTACATGTTGTACATATTTCACTTTCTATGAGCCACAGAGAATGTGAATCTCTCGCTGCTTTCACCTGGAGGGTTTAAGCTATTGTTTTAAGATACTAAGAATGATTAATTTAGCTTTGGAAGGCCCTGGCTTCATCTGCTTTTTGTGTTGGAGCAGCCTGAGCACAAACATGATAAGGAATGAGATTTGATGCACAAGAGTGTTGCAGAATGCAAAAGCTTGAATAAAAGAATACACGAGTGCTACCATAGCTGTCTTTGAAGATCTGTTATGCACAAGCCTTATGAGAGCTGGGGTTGCTTAGCCTGGAGAAGAGGAGGCTCAGGGGAGACCTTATTGCTCTCTACAACTTCCTGAAGGGAGATTGTAGCCAGGTGGGAGTTGGTCTCTTCTCCCAGGCAACCTGAGACAGAACAAGAGGACACAGTCTCAAGCTGCACCAGGGGAGGTTTAGGCTGGATGTTAGGAAGAAGTTCTTCCCAGAAAGAGTGATGTGCCATTGGAATGTGCTGCCCAGGGAGGTGGTGGAGTCATAACCACTGGAGGTGTTTAAAAAGAGACTGGATGAGATGCTTGGTGCCAAGGTTTAGTTGATTAGATGATGTTGGGTGATTGGTTGGACTTGATGATCTTGAAGGTCTGGATGCGTCACTTGTTGCCATGGTTTAGTTGGCTAGAGGGTGTTGGGTGATGGGTTGGACTCGATGATCTCAAAGGTCTTTTCCAACCTAGTTAATTCTATCCTCTATCCTCTATCCTCTATCCTCTATCCTCTATCCTATCCTATTCTATTCTATTCTATTCTACTATTCTATTCTATTTCTATTCGAACAGTATACATATATGGAAAGTGTCCCTTATATTAGAAGTCATTAAACCAAGGAGAACTAGTAACACAAGACCTCAGTAATTAATTGTGGTATACTAATAGCTGTACTTGCAGCATCCTGTTTACTACCGCTCCACCCACTAAATGGTTTGCTGAAATCATTTATTATACAGGTACTGCTAAAATCAGATAGAAAACAAGGTGTTTTTAGATAACTAACTCAGAAAAAGAGCAGGGACGGTTAATGCAAGTGTGTGTGTACAGCATATAATTGGTGAGATTTAGTCAGACATTGTGTGTGATGATTTGGAGCCTAGGAAGGAGGTAAGTCTGCAGCAGTTTTTCAGGCACCATTGCAGACTTAGAAGAGACAGTTTGCCTCAAGTACAGAATTGAATGAGTTTGAGATCTTGTGCCTGAAGTTCCTCTTCACCCTTCATTTACACTTAGTTGGGTGGGAGAAGGTGTTGAAGGTACAGCAGGATCTGTGCATTATTCAGTGTTGGGAAAGGACTTTTCTGAGAGCTTATGAAGGACTCGTGCAGCACTGCTTGTTGCATGGGGAATTCTCTGCTTCTGAAAAGAGAGCAGGAAGGTGTGACTGGTGGTTGTGAGTTAGGGATCGTAGCTAGTGTGAGCTGATGTGACCTTGAAAAACTTGTAAGGTCGGCATGTGATTGTGCTAAGCTGATAATTTAGTATGGAGGGTGAAAGAACGACTAGTTCTTATGTCCAGTAAAGTACAGGAGGAGTTAATAGACACGGGTGAGCATAAGACTGAAAAATACTGCTTAAAGAGACAGCAGGAAAATTCTGTTCTCTTCCATCAGCTGTCGTCCTCACCCTTCCTGCTCTTTACTGTTCTGTGCCTCACCTTTTCATGAAAAGAATGCTAACAGTCTGAAAGAAACACCACCAGTGGAAGCATTGGACATGGTGCTTTGCAAGCTCCTCTTCACTGGAGAAGTGGCTGAATGACCCTTTCTGCCCCACATCCAGGGACAGGCTGCTGTGGCTTCTGGTTTGGCATGTATTATTAGCTCCTGTAACATATTAATTACAAATAGCCATCAGCTTAACTACTGCAGGTGAAGAAAGGAAAAGGACAGAGCATAAAACTTTTCTTTCTTTGATGTGAACGGAAAATAAGCTACAACTTTATACAACCTCAGAAAAGCTGTGCCTGTTTCCATCTTGTCTTGCTCCTTCCAGCCTGCCTCAGACTCCATCATGGTCAGTATCATAGTATCATAGTATCAGTGAGGGTTGGAAGGGACCACAAGGATCATCTAGTTCCAACCCCCCTGCCATGGGCAGGGACACCCTACAGTAGATCAGGCTGGCCACAGCCTCATCCAGCCTGGTCTTAAACACTTCCAGGGACGGGGCCTCAACCACCCCCCTGGATAACCCATTCCAAGCCTTCACCACTCAGTACTTTAAGGAAGTGAATGGAAGGAGGGAGTGGTGGTGTTGTACCACAACATACAGTTTATACAGATGAATTGGATTGCTTTCATTCATTCTTCTCTGAGTCTCTGACAGATGTTGAAGGACTCCTGTATTTTTATTTCCTGATGAAAGCCCCAGAAAACTCATAATTCTTTCAGTTACTGTTTATGATGGGGAACTTTTGCTGGCAGGCACCAGAGCTTCACACCTTAATCACATTTTCTTTGTCAACCTTTCACATACTATGCTAAATGAGAGACTAGCAGAAAATCCTTTGAGCAATTACAATAATAGGATAATAATAATCATTGCAGTTCGTTGCACTTACGTCGTGTCTGTGAGATTAAAATGAGATTCAGCATAACATTAGCCATTTGAAAAGGTGTGGATATCCCCTGCCAGAGGCATCACCTGAAATTGCTCTCCCTGGCCTCAGCTTCTTGTTCCCTTATCTTTGGTATGATCAAGCAGGGCTGTTGAGCAATTGACTGCACAAATAAAGTTGTGAAAGAGAATGTGAGTGAGGGGAATCAGCAACATGGAGAAAGTTTTATTCCTGTGTGTGGCTGTGAAAGACAGGAGACATTAAAAGGTAATATCTCTCCAGTTCAGAGGGAGCATGCTTACATAAGGCATTTTTTTTCTTGACTGCACATCATGCAGTTCTTAGGAGCATTAGGGAGAGGTAAATATGCACAACTGAAACACAGAGATGCAGCTTTAAGCCTGTTGGTTTCTTAAGATGTGCATTAAGATAATGCACTTCCTTCTTACCTGTTCCTGCCTGTGAAACTATTGGTCTGAAAGCTGTTGGATTATTGGTACAGTAAGGTAGCAGTTTCTGTCTGCTGAAATAAAATCCTTTAAGGCCTTTTCCAGCCCCCCAAAAAGTGCTTCACACTTACTTAAAATTGTGAAGTTCAGTGTCAGTCTTTGAAAATATTGTACCCATTGTTAGTGCTGTGGTGATGGTAACTTCCTTAAGGATGTATGTGGCCATAACAACCTGGTGCCATAGTTTATTCACTGAGACAAAACCAGCAAAGTGATTTAAAATCCTAGGTACTATTTTCTTTTTTTGGTGCTGCAGCCTGTAAATTTCCATGTTAAGAATACAGAACAACTGCACCTTTTAGTGGGAGCCCACCTATTTTCTCACCTCTCTCTTGAGGTGAGACGAAATCATCCAAAACCTGTCAGAAGACAGCAGACTGACTGCCTACAGCTGTGGCATGGGTGGCTGAAAAAAGTTGTGTTTGTCACCTCAATTAATGTGACTATCCTGATACTTCAAGAGAGCACATGATGTCTCAGGCTTCCTAAAATCCAGGATGTGCCACAGTTCTAGGCCCCTATACAGCCAGTTGTAATGCATAGTAGACCTCCATGGAGTGTAACCTGGATGTAGCCATTCCCATGTCTGTTTTGATCTAATTCCCTGGAAGTGACTGGTTGGGGAGCAGCCCAGAGGAGAGAGACTTGGGGGTGCTGGTGGACGAGAAGCTCAACAGGAGCTCTCAATGTGCACTTGCAGCCCGGAAAGCCAATCAGAGCCTGGGCTGCATCAGGAGAAGTGTGGCCAGCAGGTCAAGGGAGGTGATTCTCCCCCTCTACTCAGCTCTGGTGAGACCCCACCTGGAGTACTGCATCCAGTTCTGGAGCCCCTATTACAAAAGGGATCTGGAGGTGCTGGAAGGTGTCCAGAGAAGGGCCACGAGGATGATCAGAGGGCTGGAGCACCTCTCCTATGAGGACAGACTGAAGGAGTTGGGGCTGTTCAGTCTGGAGAAGAGAAGGCTCCGAGGTGACCTCATTGTGGCCTTCCAGTATCTGAAGGGGGCCTACAAGAAGGCTGGGGAGGGACTTCTCAGACTTTCAGGGAGTGATAGGACTAGGGGGAATGGAATGAAGCTGGAGGTGGGGAGATTCAGGCTGGATGTGAGGAGGAGGTTCTTCACCGTGAGGGTGGTGAGGCCCTGGAATGGGTTGTCCAGGGAGGTGGTTGAGGCCCCGTCCCTTGAGGTGTTTAAAACCAGGCTGGATGAGGCTCTGGCCAGCCTGATCTAGTGTAGAGTGTCCCTGCCCATGGCAGGGGGGTTGGAACTAGATGATCCTTGTGGTCCCTTCCAACCCTAACTGAAACTATGAAGCTATGAAACTAAGTTGCTACCTGACAGTGGTCCCAAAAGATTGCAGTAGATATTTGCTGAAGTATCTTATGTTTCTGCCACTCCATTGTCTGTCCTGGCAATTGCATCTCCATGTGGCTGTGCCAAGGACATGAACAAAAGAGGTGATGTCTGGCAAACCTGGTCTTGCTGGGGCCTTTTTCTCCTGCACCTGCACCCCACCCAGGAAAGTCCCTATCCTGGAAGGGTACTGATCTCTGTTCCCTTTCCCAAGTGAACAAAACTACACAAGGAGCAAAACAAGGGTACGACTTACATTCACAGGGTCACAGGAACACAGGTTGTTAGAGGTTGGAAGGGACCAACCCCCCTGCCAGAGCAGGACCATGTAATCTGGTGCAGGTTGCACAGGAATGCATCCAGATGGGTCTTGAAAGTCTTCCAGAGAAGGGGACTCCACAAACCCCTCTGGGGAGCCTGTTCCAGTGCTCCACGACCCTCACAGTAAAGAAATTCTTCCTCATGTTGAGGTGGAACTTCTGTGCTGTAGTTTACATCTGTTGCTCCTTGTCCTGTCCAGGGCACAAGTGAGAAGAGGCTGTCCCCTCCCTCTTGACACTCAGCCTTGAAATATTTATAAACAATTATTAAATCCTCTCTCAGCTTCCCCAGAATAAAAAGCCCCAGGTCTCTCAGCCTCTCCTCATAGGGCATGTGCTCCAGTCCATTCCTGTAGCCCTCCTTTGGATGCTCTTGAGTAGATCCCTGTCCCTCCTGAACTGGGGAGCCCAAAACTAGATGCAGTATGCCAGGTTTGGTCTCACTAGGGCAGAGTAGAGGGGGAGGAGAACCCCCCCTCAGTCTGCTGGACAGACTCTTCATAATGCACCCCAGGATCCCATTGGCCTTCTTGGCCACAAGGGCACCTTGCTGTCCCATGCACAACTTGTTATCCAACAGGACTCCCAGGTCCTTTTCCATGGAGCTGCTCTTTGGCAGATCATCTCCTAACCTGTACTGGTACAGTTTATTATTGCTTTAGAGGTGCAGGACTCTGCACTTATCCTTGTTGAACCTCATTAACTTCCTCTTAGCCCAGCTCTCCAGTCTGTCTAAATTTCACTGAATGGCTTCACAGCCTTCAGGTGTATCAGCCAAGCCTCCCAGTTTCGTATTGTCAGCAAACTTGCTGAGAAAACACTGTCCTGTCATCAATGTCATTGATAAAGATGTTGAATGTTCTTCTCCTCCAGGACCTCCTGTACATGCTTATGACTTAGACCTTTGCTCTGGCTTTCTCATACAATTTGACTAGCAGTTTAATTTCTGGAACCCAGGCAGTTTGTTTCTTAGAATTGTTACTTGCATCTGAAATCATGCACTTGCTTGAATGTGTTTGTCACCAAGAAAAGGAGTTTTGGGATGATAGGGACAGGTCATTGAGGCTATGCTACGGCATTTTAGGATGGCATCTTAGGTTGGACTGCAGAGGTAGACACATGTAAAAACATCTTACTTGGTTTCATCCCTGTGTATGTAGAAACAGCTTTAGGAGATTCTTAAACCTTTAAAGTTCTCTAATTTGGCTTTATGTTGACAACTGTAAACATTTGGGAGATGCTTTCCATGGAGAGAATTTAAGTGACTGGCAGGTCAAATCCTAATATTCCATTGGAAGCATAGATAGGATTTGAACCAAGTTGTTCTTCATTTCTGATTGAAACCATTGCCCAGAAGTCTGGGTGAATGCATGTAGCTAAGAGAGAGCTGTCCTGCACATGCATTTTTATACTTCTTTCAGCTAACTCAGTGATCGAAATACTAAATCTAGCACTCAGACAGCTTTTGGATTTATGGCAGTCCCTGAAGGACTTTGACTTACAGTTATTCATATAGGTAGTTTTTTAAGCTTCTGACAGAAAGAATAACTCTGTGGTAATATTTGCCCTATTGCTTATTTAGAGCACTGTGTGTGAAAACAGAAAGAGAGAGCCCCTGGAAATTCCTGGGGCAAAGCTTTGGCTCAGTGCTTTGCTGTCCCTCACAGCATGTGGAAGGGAGAGACATTTGAGAGACTTTAGACAACTTTCAGAGTTTGCAGATGTGAGAAATTGTTATATTTGGCTTTTGCAAGGGGAAGGTGGGTGCCGGGCATTGCTGGGGGCCACAGGAGATGTAAAACCAAAGTGAGACTTGGCCCAGAGCAGCAACTAGTATATTTAGCTGTATTTTAGGTGCTCTGCATATCTCTTTTCCACTTCATTAATGTTTTCCACTGTTAGGGAATGTGTGCAGTAGAATCATTTAGCAAGTTGTCTCTGTCCCACTTCAACTCACACAGGATGATGATGATCTTCAGAAGTCTGTGCTACCCTGCTCCCTGCTCTGCTGTGGTTTGCGGTATTGCCCAGAGCACACTCCGGATCTCAAGAGGTTACAGAAGTCCTCTTGGGTCTAGGCAGTAACGAGGACATCCTCTAAAAATGAGAGCGGGCAGCTGGAGACAAGGGCAGCCAAGTCTGAACTGCCATATGTGGTATTGCCCTGCCTTCTCCCTTCCCTCTTTGGGCCATCACATCCATCAAGCTTTATGTAGAGAACCTGCTTGTTAAATCAGAATTTATATCAGGGATTGTTTGGATTTTTTTATATATATGGTTTTGATCACACCTGCCACCTGTGTTTTCCATGTTCCTATGAGTATGTGTTGGAAGTGTGATGTCTTCGGGTATCCAGCAATGGGGACAAGGATGTGAAGCACAAGTGCACAAGAAGACATGGTATTTCCTGGGAAGGAGAGGGAAATGAAAACCATGTTCCTTATGCACTTGTCCTTAGGGAGAGCATTTCTTCAGGCTGAGGATGCATTTCATTGAAGCAGTGTGAAAGTTGGGTATGTTTATCTCGAGGACTAGAAACTAACTTCTGTATATACCTGTGACACCAAGAGCTCTCTCAAAGGGGCTGCTGTAGTCAATGTTTTAGTTTTAGTTTGATCTATAGTCAAACGGTGATCTGAAGAAAAGACCTTCTGTAATGGGGGCAGAAAACGTCTTTATATTAGTGTTCCTCTAACATTCCTGTCTTTGTAAGAAGAGGATTAGTGATGTGATGAGGAGTGAGCAAGATGAGTGGCTTTCAGATATGTTTGGGATGATGTCTTTGCTGTGTTGTTTATTTTGCTTTTGTTTCGTTTTATCTTGCATTCAAAACTATGAACCAAGAATCTTCCATATAAATACTACAAATCTTAAAATACATTGAAACTCTGAAATGGGTGAACGTGGGCAAAGCTGGTACTTTCCACTTCACTGAGGCACACCAGGGAGGTGTTGTGTTAGATTAATGCTGTTTCACAGGTCATTAACGACCTGTGGAGGAGCTGCCGCCTCACTGCCACCCTGAGAAGTGGCAGTGCTCCCATGCAGGGCTTATAGCACCCCTCGCTGCGGGGTGCTGGTGTCCCTGCCTCTACCAGCCCAGCCCAGCCCAGCTTGGCTTCAAGAAGGGGCTTGCACACACCCGGGTAATGGACAGGACAGTTTTTAGGATGAGGACAGGGTTAAGCTTGTAGGATTGCACTAACACCATGTGGGCTGCAGCTGTTGGAGTATATTGGAGCAAAGCTGCACTGAGCTTCAGCGCCTGCCCTGCTGAACGGTGGCCACCTCCAAGGCTGGCTGCTGTGGGCTGGGATCCAGGCAAGGAGCTGCCTGGTGTGGGCTCACCTGCATCCTCACAGGGAAGGGGGTTGGAGAGGACATCAGCTGTTCTTCCACAGAGGTTAGGAGCCTATAAACACTGATTACCAGCCTCAGGCTTACTGCAGTGAATATCGTCATTAAAAGCTCAATTGCAACCACTAATGTGAATATAAGTGACTCCAAAAATAGGTGATTTCAAAGGGAAACTTTCAGACCTTTTAATAAGCAAAATAGCTAGTGTTTGTGTTTGTGCCTTGAAATGATGTGGGTTTTTTTCCTTACTCTTCAGGGTTAATAGACTGTGGCTGTGTCATAAGAGCATATCTGCTAAGTGTTTCTAGCAAGACTCCTTGAAATGCTGCCAGAAGACCTGGAGAGCTGCATACCTTGCTTTTAACACAGAGTGACAGCTTTGCATCACACATTGGCCACTGCACAGCAAATACTAAATTGTAATTAGCAATATATTTATAATTCATTAAGAGGAGGTAGACAAATAGACTGGAAGGGCTTTGTGGTGCAAGAAAGCTAAATGGAAGATAGCACAGAGATAATAGGTGCTGGAGTAGAGCGTGTGGAATTTTTCTTTCTTCCATTTTGTCTTGCTGCAGCTATTTTGCTCGAACTCCCCAAGTTGTTCCAGAAGAAGGCACTGAAAATAGGACAAGTGTACTCAGAATTCTGAAACTGATTCTTAAGTGAAATGTGAACTGCTGAACACAAAGCCTAAAGAAGCTGCCCTAATATTTTGTTATGTTCTGTGGCAAATATTTCTCTAGTTATATCAACACCAATTTAAACTTTGGATGTATTGAATAAAATATTTCTTAACAATGCCCCTTCCAGCTTTTCTTGAATAAATATGTAAGTGTAATTGACTTAATGATAAATATTCCTGGAACTGCTTATCAATTTAGTTAGTATGACAGGTGATATGTTTTTGATTTAATGACATAAAACCATGCTTAGGTAATGAACTTTCCACAGTCTTTCTCTTGTAAACATGTAATCATCTACTTCAGCAGTTCCTTTTCAAGCTAAATTAAAAATAGCATGTGAGAAATGTAATGTATATGCAATTTATCACACACTCAGCTGTAACTTGAGTCTAGATAGCAGAGTACTGTATTACCTAACCATTGGACTGGCTTTAGAGGAGTAATAGGCTGTGTGAAATTTTGTATCATTAGAGATAATCGTAATAACTGGGTATGGTTTTTAACCAAGTGGTGAATAAATGGCACCTGTGCAAGATATATGTCCATAGTTTGAAGCATCAGTTTAAATTAAAGATGGGAGATAGAAAATGCTGCTCTTAACATCCTTTTTGCTTGTGGAGGTGTCTTTAGACACTTTGATAAAAACAGCATTTGATACAAGGCATGAGTAGTGTGAAGGGTTAGTAGCACATATGTGTTACAGTGCTATAGAATGGAATGGAATGGAATGGAATGGAATAGAATAGAATAGAATAGAATTGGAATAGAATAGAATTAACCAGGTTGGAAAAGACCTTTGAGATCATCAACTCCAACCTATCACCCAACACCATCTAGTCAACTAAATGATGGAACCAAATGCCCCATCCAGCCTCCTCTTAAACACCTCCAGTGATGGTGACTCCACCACCTCCCTGGGCAGCCCATTCCAATGGGCAATGGTTCTTCAGCTGACTGGAACAGGGCTTGGCCAGGAGGCTCCCAACAGCCCTCACACCTGAGTGTTAGAAGAACCTCTGCAAGGGGAAACTTAAAAAGCCAGCAGGCCCACTGTCTTACTTTACTCACTGTTGTGCACTCCAGTTGGAAATGTAATTCAGGGTTAGGAAGGGGGCAGCTTTGAATAAAAAATGTTCTTTCTCATTTTAGATAGTTTGGAAAGGTCAGGAGCATGAGATACGTGGTTGCCAGTGGAAGCAAGACACCCAGTGCATACTGTGAGAGTACTTGCTTATGAAATGATGTTCAGAAGCATTCCTTAGTGTTTCATTCACAGCTGGTATTTTTCCCTCACTGAAAAAAAAATAAATGTAAAAGCTTTTGACTTCTTCAGTGTTTTTCATGTGAGAATTTCAGAAGTGTTTCTACTATTTAGTAGCTAAGTTTCTGAACATTACACAACTTAGGTAGAATATGAAAAGATTGTTTCACTTGCTGCTCAGATGAATTTACTTCTGTGTGCTGTAATGGGTCAGGGGAGCCTACAAGAAAGCTGGTGAAGGACATTTTAGGGTGTGGTTAGTGATAGGACTAGGGGGAATGGATCCAAGCTAGAGGAAGGGAGATTTAGATTAGATGTTAGAAAGTTGTTCTTCACCATAAGGATAGTGAGAAACTGAAACATGTTGCCCAAAGAGATGGTAGAAGCCCGATCCCTGGATGGTTTTGAGGCCAGGCTGGATGTGGCCCGGGGCAACTTGATCTAGTGGAGAGGGTCCCTGCTCGTGGCTGGGGGATTGCAACTAGATGATCTTCGAAGTCCCTTCCAACCCTAACAATTCTGTGATTCTGTGAGAGCTGAGCAGAGCAAAGGCTCATGTCCTGAGTTCCAGGCAGTCTGTGCAGGTGGGGTGAAAATGAAGGTCTCTAAATCTTAACATAAGGCAAAATTCAGCAGCGGGTGTCCACGAGGAGAGCTCCCCATTGCTGCTACCACAGAGAACAGTAGCTATCTGGGCTATTTTCTCCTAGTCAGGGTTTAGGGCCTGATTTCTGTCAGTGGTGTGTTGAGGACATCCTATGCTCCAGCAGCCAGGAAGCTATTGGGAGATGCTATTGCTCACCTTCTGAAAAATAGGGCTCAGTTTTTCTCTCAATTGAGTCACCATGTGTCAAAAGCAGTTTATTTTGTCTGGGGGAAAAAGGGTTTCTGCTGGAGCACATACATACGTTCACCCAATTACGGAATCGGTAATTACATAAAGTGACTCTAACCATCAGCTTCTGTTTAAATTTATTTTGTAAAATAAATAGAGTCAGCCAAACCTCCTTTCCTTTACAGTTTCTAGAACAGCTGGAAATTTCAGAAAGATTTTATGCCCAGCTGTACACGCTGTACGTGCAATGGCTTCTCCTAGGCACATACATGTGGCAAAATGACTCTAGGTCCAGTTTCTGGCAGCTTGATCATCTATGTAACAAAGACAGAAATTTCATTTTATCTAGATGTTCTCCTTAGCAACAATCTGTCATTGTAAGAACCAAAAATGCAGAAAAAATTAAAGGGCAATCAATGGTATAAACTGTTCAGTGCAGTAATTATTTTGTGGCATGTTCCTATTCCCCATTTTTGAGAGTTTAAAGGGGCACTTGTACATCTAAGAAATGTAAACATAAATTATCAATGAAAAAATAAATGCACTGGACAGCCAAATAGTAATAATCATCACTACATGGTCCATTCAGTGTGAATGTAGCAACGTGTGGTACAGATAGTATTATTCTCCGAAGCATATCTCATAGGAAATTTATTTTCATACTTAAAAAAAATAATACTTAAGTCAAAGGCATGGCAATTATGTGTAAAGTTAAGCATACTCCTAAATGCTTGTAGCTGAACAAGGTGTTCAAAGCATTTTCAGTGTTCTTCAGGCCATAGCACAAGACAGACTGAAAGAGTTGGGGCTGTTCAGTCTGGAGAAGAGAAGGCTTCAAGGTGACCTCATTGTGGCCTTCCAGTATCTGAAGGGGGCCTACAAGAAGGCTGGGGAGGGACTTCTCAGGCTATCAGGTAGTGCCAGGACTAGGGGGAATGGAATGAAGGTGGAGGTGGGGAGATTCAGGCTAGATGTGAGGAGGAAGTTCTTCACCGTGAGGTTGGTGAAGGCCTGGAATGGGTTGTCCAGGGAGGTGGTTGAGGCCCCGTTCCTGGAGGTGTTTAAGGCCAGGCTGGCTGAGGCTGTGGCCAGCCTGATCTAGTGTAGGGTGTCCCTGGCCATGGCAGGGGGGTTGGAACTAGATGATCCTTGTGGTCCCTTCCAACCCTGACTGATACTATGATACTTCAAAAATGAGGAAGGAAGGGTAAAAAATTCTTGCTGAGGCCCAAGAAACCAGTTAGCAGCAGGACCAGAAGGAACTGAATTTCCTGACTATCTTCTTGACAGCTGGAGAGCCATTTACATAGAGGTGTAAGGAGCTTCATGATGATTGTGCTTTATGGTTGTCTTCATTCTCTGGAAAGGCTGCCTGAAAAACAGGGCTTTTTTTAAAAAGAGCAAATAAACTATTACGTTGCAATCTATTACTGGTATAAAAACCAAATAGAGTTTTTTGCATACTTTCTTGGTTTTGTCTTACAGTGTGTTCATGAATAAATTTATAGCTGTAGCAATATGTTTCATTTTCTCTAGTACCATTGAAACTGTCATTTCATTTTAGTGTTTGGTTCACAACTGCTTGCTGGTTTGTCATTGAGTTTAAGGTGGTCTGTTCTTGGAGCATGGAGTACATTTTTGCAAGCAAAATCAATTCCCTGATTCTAAAGGGCAAGAACAGTTGCTGTTTTACTATTCTGTCTTAATTTTTTGTCTGAATAGAATAGAATAGAATAGAATAGAATAGAATAGAATAGAATAGAATAGACCTGTCATCCAACACTAATCAACTAAACCATGGCACCAAGCACCCCATCAAGTCTCTTAAACACCTCCAGTGATGGTGACTCCACCACTTCCCTTGGCAGCCCATTCCAATGGGCAATCACTCTTTCTGTGAAGAACTTCTTCCTAACATCCAGCCTAAACCTCCCCTGGCACAGCTTGAGACTGTGTCCTCTTGTTCTGTTGGTGGTTGCCTGGGAGAAGAGACCAACCCCCACCTGGCTACAAGCTTGTCACACACTAATCTTTGCCTGAAAAAAGAAAATGCTGAAACTAACTCATCTGTTTGTGATTGGGCTGCTGTTTAAGGAAATTTTATATATATGCTGACGTTCTAATAACAATTGAAGTATGGAAACAATTGTTTCCAGAGAGTGGGATGAACTCTCAGAGTTTTAGGAAGAATGGTGTAAATTAATTTATTTAGATTATTTTTACTGCATTTCCCCAAGAACGTTTGCATGCATGAGATGCAGAGCGAAACAACAAGTGGATGTGTTTCTCGCGTGATGCGTGGTAGACCCATGAGACTTTTTTTTTGAAGAAAACTGAGGATGCATAAAGTTTGTGTGGTAAAATGAGTGCTGGAAGAATAGTCAGGGGAAATACCTGGCCACTACTGGAGATGGAATCATAAAATTATGGAATCATAGAATCGATAAAGTTGGAAAAGACCTCAAAGATCATCAAGTCCAATCTGTCACCCAACACCTCATGACTACTAAAACATGGCACCAAGTGCCACGTCCAATTCCCTCTTGAACACTTCCAGGGATGGTGACTCCACCACTTCCCTGGGCAGCACATTCCAATGGCCAACAACTCTCTCTGTGAAGAAATTTCTCCTCACCTTGAGCCTAAACTTCCTGTGGTGCAGTTTGAGACTGTGTCCTCTTGTCCTGTTGGTGGTTGCCTGGGAGAAGAGACCAACCCCCTCCTGGCTACAACCTCCCTTCAGGTAGTTGTAGAACAGCAATAAGGTCTCCCTTGAACCTCCTCTTCTCCAGGTTAAGCAATCCCAGATCCCTCAGCCTCTCCTCATAGGGCTTGTGCTCAAGGCTTCTCCCCGGCCTCGTTGCCCTCCTCTGGACACGTTCAAGAGTCTTAATGTCCTTCTTAAATTGAGGGGCCCAGAACTGGACACAGTACTCAAGGTGTGGTCTAGCCAGTGGTGAGTACAGGGGCACAATGCTTCCCTGCTCCTGCTGGCCACACTATTACTGATGCAGGCCAGGATGCCATTGGCCTTCTTGGCCACCTGAGCACGGTGCTGGCTCATGTTCAGCCAGCTGTCAAACAGTACTCCCGGGTCCCTTTCTGTCTGGCTGCTCTCCAGCCACTCTGACCCCAGCCTATAGGGGTTGGACGCGATGATCTTGAAGGTCTCTTCCAACCTGGTGTATTGTATTGTATTTACTGTATTGTATTGTATAGCACTGCATTGGATGGACCCTTTGCCCGAGTCCTGTTGCAATTATGGGCTCCTTATATAATACCATGCTAAAAAGATGCATGATTGCAAAACAAACATCTTTGGACTGGCAAGACTGATCACCGACTCTGGTGGTCTTGGAAATGGGGACCACGAGGGAGTGCTGCTCATCCAGTTGTGCTTCAGCCTTGGTACTAAGCAATAGCATGAGAAGCAAAGATGGGACAGGCTGAGGCCCAGTGAAGCAATTAAGTGTTCAACATGCACCCAAGTACAAAAAGCCTCACAGGTATTTCCAGAGGAGAACCTACCCTTTCTACTTATAAACATCAAAGGATCGGTAGGGTAACTTATTAGGAACTGCAGCTTCTTTTACTTAAGGAAGGCATGGATAATTAATGATTTCGCGTTCTGATTAGAAAATTAACATTGCTAATGCTGTTACCAGATAACTGAATTTCAGTATTATAAAAGGCTTTTGAAATGCAATTTGACGGAGCGGGTATCGGATTAAATTGGATTGATTATGGGAGTTTTGAAATTGTTGATTTCTTTGAGAGCTCTGTTAACGAAGCATTATATTGTAACAGAGCCCGTTAATAGCACTGTTCTACTTAGCTAACAGCCCATTACCTTCCATAGGTAATAAAGCACATACACCAGATGCCATAGCAAGCAAAGTATGACAGGGGACTCCGCTGTGGTCACTGTAGATCTTAGGGTGCAGCGGCACTCTGCAGTGGGTTAGGAACTGGCTGGAAGGCTGAGCCCAGAGAATGGTGGTGAATGGTGCCACATCCAGCTGGCAGCCAAGCACTAGTGGTGTCCTCCAGGGATCAGTGGTGGGCCCCATCCTGTTCAATATCTTTATTGATGATCTGGATGAGGGTATTGAGTCCATCATCAGTAAATTTGCAGATGACACCAAGATGGGGACAGGTTTTGATCTGTTAGACGGTAGGAAAGCTCTGCAGAGGGACCTTGACAGGCTGGACAGCTGGGCAGAGTCCAATGGCATAAGATTTAACACACCTATGTGCCGGGTTCTACACATTTGCCACAACAACCCCATGCAAGCTGCGCCATGGGAGGTTTAGGGTGGATGTTAGGAAGAAGTTCGTCACAGAAAGAGTGATTGGCCATTGGAACGGGCTGCCCGGGGAGGTGGTGGAGTCACCATCACTGGAGGTGTTTAAGAGGAGACTGGATGAGGCACTTGGTACCATGGTTTAGTTGATAAGATGGTGTTGTGTGATAGGTTGGACTTGATGAACTTGAAGATCTCTTCCAACCTGGTTAATTCTATTCTATTCTAATTTTGTGGTATTGCGTGGTCTCATTTTTGTGCTCAACTCGGTCTGATAGTATTGAGTCCCACGGAAGTCTTGAAGCAAGATCCACAGTTTTGCAATGCCTATTAACATCAGTGGACTGTTGTGAGAAAGAAAGAGTGGTGCAGTGACAATATTCTGTCTATTCAAGAACTAGTGAAAGCAATTGCCACACTGGGATATGTGCTCTGACTCTCCCAAAATAGCAAGATAATTACCTACATGTAGTTTTCCTGTTTATTTTAGGTGAGGTGCTTTTCTCCCTAGAGTCCAAAGCAACTGTGTTGTACTCTGGAGTACCGTGCAAGAAGGGAAAAATGTGCATGAAATACTAATGTCTATAAATATCTGAGTGGTGGGTGTCAAGATGAAGGTGACAATCGCTTCTCAGTGGTGCCCAGTAATAGGACAAGGATCAACAGATATAAGCTGGAACACGAGAAGCTAGCTACACCTCAACATGAGGAGAAACTTCATTGCTGTGAGGGTGCACTGGAACAGGCTGCCCTTCCCTCTGGGATTTTCTAAACCCTCCTGGATATGTTTCTGTGTGGCCTGCTCTAGGTGATCCTGCTTTGTCAGGGGGGCTGATCACTTCCAACCCCTACCATTTTATGATTCCATTAAAATGAGGAAGCCAGCTTCAGAGCTGGTAGTCACTTCAGGCTTTGGCTGCATACCATAGGATTTTTAAATTCTTTTACAAACTTCCCTGCTTTGAATCTTTGCCAAACCTTATCATCCTATATATTCAAAACTTTGGAGAGCATACAGCCTTGCCATCTCATTTCTTAATGTTAGCACAGCATCTGGGGAGTTCTTTGCCAGTTTTTCCTGTATGTTACTCTGATGTTCCCATTGAAGGCAGTGGGCAATGTCAAAATACAACTGCAGAATATCATCCAAAGTCTGATGTTGCATAGACTAAACAGAGAGGCATTTTTTCATCTTCTGAGCCTTTCAGTAGTAATGATGATGCAGGAAAAGGTACTTGCACAGCTGGCAACTCAAAACTGTACTTCTTGAGGCCAGGGGGATAGGAGGTCAAAAATTAATCAACCCCATGTTGCTATATGTTGTTACTTTTTTCCATAGAATTGCCATAAACACAGTTGTTTCCAAGTCCACAGTTATCTACTGTGGTTGTCTGGGAACCTGAGAAAGAAGCAGCCTGAACAAAAAACAACTAGTAGGCAAAATATATACTATTACAGTTCTGTTGCCATCCAGGCACACATGATCTGCTCCCTTATGCTTAGGAGATAACACAGATTTTGTTTTTTAATTATTTTTTTAAAAGAGATTTTTAGGCAGAAGATCAGAGATGTGACAAATTATATACTTCCTGGAGTTTTGTAGTTATTTACTTGCCCCAAGCATCCTTGCATGATCTTAAGACTGAGGCAAAATCTGAGCTCAGTAGAGGTTAATAGATCTGAGGGGAATAACCCAACCTAAACACACCTGTCAGAGACTGATAAGAGCATAAACCTGTCATCTGCCCTTATTGGCAATTCTGGAATTGGGTCAGCTCAATTTCCTCTCTATTTTATTACTTTTCAGCCACACAAAATCCTTAGTAGCATCTCGTGCATCGCCACCCCAAAAACTTACTTGCCCTCGGAACTGTGCTCACAGTCCTGGGCTGTTAAAGTTCTGCCTGCATTGCAGTAGTTAATATTTAATTTTTTTTAAAGTCACAACAAAGCAAAAAGGACACAATGTTGTTGGCCATGGAATTAAACTGCTCTTACAGACTAAAATATTTTAAGCAAAAATGGCTTTACATGGATGTAATTAGCCTGAGGTCACCGGCATTTAACTGAGGTTATGTCGGCTCTTTTTGCTTTTAGCTGGTTTTCATTTGCAGTGGTTTGTGTTTTGTTCTGGAAAGTGTTCTCCACAGAAAAGTTGGAGAATTGTGGAGAAGGGCCCAGAATCAAGGAAAATTTTAGTTTCATTTAGGGAAAAATGGGTTGAGACTGAAATGAAAGCGAGTTTTCTCGATCAGGAAACCATTTGGGTTTTAATCTATTAGTAAAGAAAGAGAACAATGAATTTTGAGGAGGGGTGAGCAAAACAGGGAGATGAAAAATGGTGAAATGGAAAGGGCCAGCAGATGTGGGAGAGGGTGAAGAACCTGTTAGTGGAGCTCATAAGGAAAAGCAATTGCAGAGCACTGAACCTGGACCAAATTCCACCTAAGCACCATTGTGCCTCTAACAATTGCTACTGGAAAATATTTATAGGGAAGAAAAAAAAGGGATCAATACAGGGCAACAATTGCTCTGTGACCTGTGCTGACTTGGACAGTGTAGAGATTTCTGAAGCCAATGTGTGTATCTGTGTCATAGTAACTTACTTCCATCAGTTTATCTGTGCTTTGTGACATTATCTAATCTCTTTCTGAATCAGTGAATCTTCCTGAAGTCCTCAGCATCTTGGGGTGGCAAGGGGGCATCTGTAGTGTCTTTCCTGTCAGCTGTAGTGTCTTTCCTTCTTAGAGCTGAAAAATGAATGGCAAGGAGACAAATATTCTGCTACTGGTAGTTGCTTTCCCAGAATTTATGCAGAAAGCTGCTTCAAGCTGACTTACTGAACCAGACAGAATATTTCCTCCAAAATAACATTTACCCAAATACACAGATCTGTTGATATTAAGACATTTCATTAATCCATTTAGATTTGGCAAGTATGTTTTGAAGCTTGTTTGCTCTGTCTGTCTTGCCCTGTGTAGTCACCATCACTGAAGGTGTTTAGGAAGAGACTTGATGGGGTGCTTGATGCCATGGTTTAGTTGATTAGATGGTGTTTGGTGATAGGTTGGACTCGATGATCTCAAAGGTCTTTTCCAACCTGGTTAATTCTATTCTATTCTATTCTATTCTATTCTATTCTATTCTATTCTATTCAGCTTACATATACCAATTTCCAGCTTTAGTATTTGATGTTGTCCAGTCCCCTCTTGAACACCTCCAGGGATGGTGACTCCACCACCTCCCTGGGCAGCTCCCATTCCAACGGCTAACAACTCTCTCTGTGAAGAACTTTCTCCTCACCTCAACTTAAACTTCCCCTGGCACAGCTTGAGACTGTGTCCTCTTGTTCTGGTGCTGGTTGCCTGGGGGAAGAGGCCAACCCCCAGCTGGCTACAACCTCCCTTCAGGTAGTTGTAGAGAGCAATAAGGTCTCCCCTCCTCCAGGCTAAACAACCCCAGCTCCCTCAGCCTCTCCTCATAGGGCTTGTGCTCGAGTCCTCTCCCCAGCCTCCTTGCCCTTCTCTGGACACGTTCAAGAGTCTCAATATCCTTCTTAAATTGAGGGGCCCAGAACTGGACACAGGACTCAAGGTGTGCACTAATGAAGTTTTAGTTTTCAGAATTATACGTGGTAATCTGTGAAATAAAGGTCATGCGGCTCAGAAGGCAAGTAGTATCCTGGGCAGCATCAAGAGGTGTGTGGCCATTGGGTCAGGAGAGGTGATTCTTCCTCTTGTCTTGTGAGACCACACCTCGATTACTGCATCCAGTTCTGTTGTCCCCATCATAAGAAGGACACACAGCTGTTGGAGTGCATCCAGAGGAGGGCCACAGGGACAGTCCAAGGATTGGAACACCTCTGCTATGGGGATCATCTGGGGCAGCTGGGGTTGTTCAGCCCAGAGAAGAGAAGGTTCTGGAAGGGATCTTTTAGCTGCCTTCCAATGCCTGAAGGGACTTTTCCTATGGGTGTCTAGGGATAAGAGGGAATGGTTTTAAGCTGAGAGAGAGTAGAGTTAGACTGGATCTTAGGAAGAAGTCCTTCAGTGTGAGGGTGGTGGGACCCTTGAAGAGGTTGCCCCGGGATCATGTGGATGCTTCTTTCCTGGGGGTCTTCAAGGCTGGGTTGGATGAAGCCTTGAGCAGCTGAGTCTAGGTGAGAGGCATCCCTGCCAATGGCAAGGAGATTGGAGAGGGTGATCCCTAAGGTCCCTTCCAACCTAAGCCATTCTATGATTCTGTGATGATTCTGTGATATGGCAGGCTACAAATACAGTGCAATGGACCATTCACATCCTTTCCACATTACCACCTAAGACATTTCCAAAGCAAAACAAGATTTAATTTTTTTTTCCAGTCAGGCAGGCTTCTGGTTGTGCAGACAGTGGATGAGAATGATTTTACATCAATATTCTCAGTAAAATTAGACAGATGTATTAGTAATCTTGCTCCAGTCTGTGTGCTGACAAGCAGTGCATGAGTAATGAAGAGGTCTTTCCAATGTGACCCCACTGCAGAGCACTAATGAACAGCGATGTACATTATTAGTTGATGGTACATACCAGAATTAGAACAAAGAAATGCAATTCAAGGTACTGCTTACATACATAATGTTCTAGCTACTTTACTTTAGGGAACAGCAAAGAAATGAGACTGATGTGCTGGACCTGTGTAGCTAATGTTTTCTTTGATTTTTAAGGCACTAATGCTTTTTCAAGAAAAAATGTAGAAAGCCTCAAGAATGACTGTCCCTGGCTTTAACAGTCAGAAAAAGCAGACTCTATGACCTGTAAAAATATTCTCATTTAAATTAAAGTATGGATGAACAGATAAATGCTTGAAAAATGAACAGTCATGTTCAGTTAAAGGTAATGAACATTTAACCTGGAAGTGCAAATACGTTTCTGGTTTAGGTTTTATAGTCCACTGCTGCCTCAGAAGTAACAGTCAAACAACTAAATGCTTTCTGCCTCCTTCTCTAGTATATTCTAGCAGACCTTATATTTTGCTTCTTTTTTGTTTGTGATTTGGTGATAATGGGCAATAGTGCTTGTATGATGTGATCTCTTTTTTTGCATACTGTAGACTGTAAATTAACCATTCATGTGTTTAGAAATTGCAATCAATTTCATATCAAGAAGGGTAAAAAAGATATTATGGGAGAGGGATATCAGGAACGCTGCGATCCATAGGTGGTCATTCTGGTAAGGGAAACTGTCAAAGGTCAATGGATTCAAATCCTATATGTCTTATCACTCCAGTTTGTAAGTACTGACATGGACCTTTAAGTCTTCATTAGTAACAGCTGCAACACAGCCATGGACCAGGGGCAAAGGTAGATACCACCCAACACAGACACAATCTTTTCATCTGGCTGGAGAGATGAATTTTCTGCTCCTGCAGACTTTCAGCTGTGTGTGCACAGATTTTCACCAGGCGGCCACCAGGAAAACAAATAAGCCTCTTGTTGGAAATGACATGTGGCAAGGGGAATAGCTGATGCTGTGTTTGCTCCAGGAATCTTTGGTCCTTGGAGCAGTGATATCCAAAGACAGAGCTCTAAAGACATACTTTGTAAGCCATGCTGTTGTGGACAGAAGTTTATCCCTCTCAACTTTTAAATTAGAGATAGAGGACACTGATAATTTAAAGGGTGGTGCTTAGTGCTCTTTTGAATTGTCATCTTTATTCTAAACCTTTCTTTGCCCAGAATAACTGGAAGCTTTGGAACAGTTCAGTAAACCTTTCTGGCATAAATTTTCAATATTTATTGTTTAATTTCCCAAAGATTCTTTCTAAGAGCAAAACCAAATTGGTTTCTGTAAATGCAGACTTCATCATTCATTTTGTCACTAAGATATGCTTTCCCTGTCACTGTTTTATTGGTTTAGAGTGTTACCATTTTCCATGTAAGCTGAAGTGTTTCATTAGGTGTCTTCAAACAAGTAATACTAAAAATGACTTCATAAAATGAAATGCTTTTCACTGTTATTAAATAATATATATTTAGGAGGACGAATACCTAGTTATTAACAGAGCATGAAATCATCAATCAGTTTCAGTTGACCAGCTAATTTGAGGAAACATCTGGTGTGTGGTCTGCCTGTCCCTCAGATAACTGAGGAAGCCAAGTAAACTTGGACGACAAGCAGTTTTCCGAGTCCAATACAGTCCAAAGTGATTTGGTTTGTCTATTGAAAATGGTAGCAGCTTGATCTATCAGGTTGTCTCAGAAGTGGTTATGTTCAGGTTGCACTGGTCTCTTCTCTCAGGCAGCCAGCACCAGAACAAGAGGACACAGTCTCAAACTATGCCAGGAGAAGTTTAGGCTAGAGGTGAGGAGAAAGTTCTTCACAGAGAGAGTTGTTAGCTGTTGGAATGGGCTGCCCAGGGAGGTGGTGGAGTCGCCATCCCTGGAGGTATTCAAGAGGAAGTTGGACGTGGCACTTGGTGCCATGGTTTAGTAGTCATGAGGTGTTGGGTGAGTGGTTGGACTTGATGATCTTTGAGGTCTCTTCCAACCTTATTGATTCTGTGATTCTCTAAGGAACCTCAAGGTTTACTCACATTTGAAAGCACAACAAATGTATATCTAATCCATCCATCACAAATAGTCTATATAAATGTCATTGTTTTCATTAAGAATGAAAGTTATCTTCTAGCCTGTATTCTGAATCCTGCACAGTTGTGAAAACAATGGAGGAGGTAAGTAATGTTTTTTTTAGCTGTTTGGTTTAATTTGTTAGTTTTGGTTTCAATGGGAAAGTGCTTGAGCATTTACTACTATATTCCAGTGAGACTGGATGTGTTGGGGTCCCTTTGAGTTTATGGAAGGGCTTATCTCATGTGGTTGACTGTATTTTAAATGGGATTTGTTTTGATAGTTCAAGAGATGATTTCCAAATATTTTTGTTTACTTCAGATTTTTAGAGGAATTTATGGTTTAAACCACTGTAGTGAAGAGAATGGACAACATGTAGAAAAACCATCTAGGCCAGACAAACTGGATACCTTTCTCCCCCAGTTTTACAGTGACTCTTTTGGATAACAGCCCTCTCTGTGCATAGAGATCAGCTGAATTAGTGTTCTGAGTGGTGCACCTTTATTTGGAAAGCAATATCATTTTAGGTTACACTAACAACAAAAGTAGGTCTGAGGAAAATGTGCATCATCTGTTGGATACAGGGAGAATCATAGTGACCAAAGATGAGGAACAGGCTAAGGTACTGAATGCCTTCTTTGCCTCAGTCTTTAATAATGAGATCAATTGTTGTCTGAGTGCTCAACCCTCTGAGCGGTAATACAGGGACTGGTAGCAGAATGAAGCTGCTATAATCAAAGGGAAATGGTCAGTGACCTACCACACCACTTAAAAGCAGCACAAGCCTGTGGGGCTGTGTGGGATCTATGCCAGAGACTTATGGAGCTGGTGAAAGTGTTCATCAAACCATTTTCCATCATTTACCAGTAGTGCCAGTTAGCCAGAGAGGTCCTGGTTGACTGGAGTATATGTCCCATCTACAAGAAGGGGTAGAAGGAGGATTTGGGTAACTATGGACCTGTCAGCCTGACCTCGCTTCTGGGGAAGATTATGGAGCAGAATATCTTGAGTGCCATCATGCAGCACGTACAGGACAACCAGGCAATCAGACTCAACTCAGTATGGGATTATGAAAGGCAGATCCTGCTTGAATAACCTGTTCTTCTATGACTTGCTTAGTAGATGAGGGAAAGGCTATGGATGTTGCCTGCCTAGATTTTAGCAAAGCTTTTGACACTATTTCCCACAGTATTCTGCTGGAGAGACTGACTGCTCATGGCTTGAATAGGTATGCACTTGCTGGATGGACAGTGCCAAAGAGTTGTGGTGAATGGAGTTAAATCTAGTGGATGTCCGGTTACAAGTGGTGTTCCCGTGGGCTCCCTTTCTGTTCTCTTTAATATCTTTATCAAGGGTCTGGACAAAGTGATCTAGTACATCCTTAGAAAGCTTGCAGATGACACCAAGTTAATCAGCTTGGAGTAATCTGAGTGATTGGATGGGCTGGATTCATGGTCTGAGGCTTATGGTATGACTTTCAACATGGCCAAGTGCCAGCTGCTGCACTAGGATTGCAACAACCCCATGCAATGCTACAGGCCTGGGGAAATGTGGCTAGAAAACTGCCCAGTGGAAAAGGACCTGGGGATGTTGGTTAACAGATGAGTATGAGCCAGCACAGTGCCCAGGTGGCAAGAAGATCAATAGGGCTTGTCTCAGAAAGAGTGTGTCCATCGGGAGTAGGGAAGTGATTGTTCCCCTGTACTCAGCACTGGTGAGTACTGTGTTCATTTTTGGGTCCCTCACTACAACAAAAACATTAATATCCTGGAGCATGTTCAAAGAAGGGCAACAAACATGGGGAAGGTTCTAGAGAACAAGTCTTGTGAGGAACATATGAATTAACTGGGGTTGTTTAGCCTGGAGAAAAGGAAGCTTTCTGCAGCTGCCTGAAAGGCAGGTGTGTAGTGAGGTGAGCATCAATCTCTGCTCCCAAGCAGCAAGCAATAGGATAAGAGGAAAGAGCCTCAATTTGCACCAGGGGTTTGGGTTGGATATGAGCAAAAATTTCTTCACCAAGAGGGTAGTAAAGCATTGAAACAGGCTTCCCAGGGAAGTGATTGAATTGCCATCCCTGAAGGTATTTAAAAGATATGATGCTGAATGACATGGTTCCTGATGACTTTGCAGTGCTAGGTTAACAGTTGGACTTGATGATCATAAAGGCTTCTTGCAACCAAAACGATTCTATGATTCTAGTAAGAGTAGTGGAGGTTTAATCAGGAAAGTCAGCTTCTGACCACAGAAAACTGATGGGACAGCCTTAAGGCTTTCCTGGTGGGAAATGTAGCAAACCTGTCACTGTGACCCTGCTCAAGTACCCATTCCCACCTGTACCTGCTGAGCAGGTTAGTGGTCCCACTGTCTTTAACTGAACTATTCATGAGCTTAAGGTAATTCAGAGTCATGAAATACATGTAAAATCAGTGTTTTCACAGCAGAAAAATCATGCAAGTGTATTTTGTTTTCCAATGATTTATGTTCTAGTACAGCAGGCAATTTATATAGTTTTTGTTGCGTGGTTTTGCTGTACGATTTAGATACATAAATATTTTGACACCAATGTGAACAAGCAATGTGTTTAATTAGTAAGCATTACTTTAAAAGAGCAAGTAAAATAAAAAGTAAAACCTAAAAAACCCTAAAACTGCAATATCTTATGTTTTCGTCACCAGTGTTTTTTAGACCCTTATAAAATGTTGGTGTTTGCTGACTGTCCATAAGCAATTTCAACCATCAGAGTGCTCTGTTATCCCACATGCTGAGTTTCATGTGATTTACCATTATGCATCATGATTTTTGTGGAATGGACATTAAAGTTTTGCCTTATGTTTTGTTAGAGTCACAGTGGTTGTACACTGAGGGTTTATCATGCCAGACAAATCACATAATAAGTTCTCATGTTCTGGGACCAGTGTACTGCCATGTACTGCCTAGCAGTACACTCAAAATTAAGCTATTTGGAGCGTACTTAATCATATTGATTAGATGAGTATAGTCAGAGATGTAGAGGAAGAAATCAAAGTTGAGTAAAACTCACAGGGAAAAAAAAAACCCACAAAAGAAAAGGGCAGTGCTGACCTGCAGTCATCATACCTGGAGAATGCCTCTGCCAAGCTCTGATGCTTGTGTTCGTGGAAGTGGCAGGGGAAGGGCATATCGCTTGTCTGCCTGTGACCCTGACAGCATGGCCCAGCTCTGTGCTGATGGACTCTGAGGGCGCACCGACTATGACTGCTGTGGGCTCCAAACACTGCCCCAGAGTCAGTACTAAGCACTGCTAGAAATTGGGAGGATAATTCTCCAACTCATATGGGTTCTTTCTAGAAGGCCTTTGTCATCTGCTATTGAAGATTACATCTGTTTGTGGTCTATTGACTAAAAATAATAATTTAATCCTTTAAAGTATACATCACAGTGTCTGTGGCTATGACATCAACCAGCTTGTTCTCTGCCAGGTTGACTGACAAGATAATCTATATTTAAGTAAAACATGACAGTGAGGCTCCACCAGATTTCCCTGAAATCCAAGCAGCAATTAAACATTACTCAGTCTTCTTTGGACCACAAATTAATGAAAAGACAGAAGAAACAGGGAGGAAGCCTTCAGCCAGAAAAAAGCCATTTATGTAAAGTGATCATTAACAGGAAGCCGGGATTTGCTGTACTGTAAATACTCAGTCTTTCCTTGTTTTTAAAGCAGTCAAGTGCAGAGCCATGGTACATGTCATTTCTCTGCAGTGATGACTACTGTAGCTGCAAACAGCTATCAAATAAATACGCTGCCAAATGCTATTAGTACTTGTGCTTGCCATAGAAATTAGAAAAGCTTACATACAGTTCCTAAATGAGGGCAGCATGAGTAGCTCTGGGCAATAATTCAGACTGTCCGATCGTGTCAATTTTACAAGAGGACCGTGACTAACAATAGCTCACTGGCACCAGGAATACTGGGATGGGATGCTGGATGTGGAAACTGAGGTTATGGGTCATCTCAGTGTTGCTACCTCAGGTGAAAGTGTCTTGCTTTCTATGGTGCTAAATGGAAATGAAGGACCCTGCTGTAGGCAGCTAAGCCTAGAATACAATAGAATACAATACAATAAACCAGGTTGGAAGAGACCTTCGAGATCACCGTGTCCAACCCATCAACCAATCCAACCCACCTAAACAACTAAACCATGGCACCAAGCACCCCATCAAGTCTCCTCCTGAACACCTCCAGGGATGGTGACTCCACCACCTCCACGGGCAGCCCATTCCAATGGGCAATCACTCTCTCTGTATAGAACTTCTTCCTAACATGCAGCCTAAACCTCCCCTGGTGCAGCCTGAGACTGTATCCTCTTGTTCTGGTACTGGCTGCCTGGGAGAGGAGACCACCCTCTGCCTGGCAGCATCAGGGAAGCTGGTGTAATATTTAAGAATACAGAGCTGAACATGCATGCATACAAGTGTTTCTTGCATGTAGTGCCAGAGCTCAGACCTTACGAGTGAAATATCAGTTGCTTCAAGTTGCTAGGTTAGATTTGCAATATGAGGTGAAAGTCATACATAGCAAAGTTAACCAGCGCAGGTGGTACTCAGTGTGGTATTGCCACAGAATAACACCAGGGATTCTTTCTTGAAAAAAAGTCATACCTAAAAATTAAAACTGAGGATGGATTTTAAAGCATAACATTAGCTGAATTGAGTAAAGGAATAACTGAAGTGACAAAACAGCACCAGAACAAGAGGACACAGTCTCAAGCTGTGCCAGGGGAGGTTTAGGCTGGAGGTGAGGAAGAAATTCTTCTCAGCAAGAGAGATTGGCCACTGGAATGTGCTGCCCAGGGAGGTGGTGGAGTCACCATCCCTGGAGGTGTTTGAGAAGAGCCTAGATGGGGCATTTGGTGCCTGGATGAGGCATTTGGATGATGCTGGCTGATAGGTTGGACTGGATGATCTTGAAGGTCTTTTCCAGCCTGGTTGATTCTGTGATTCTGTGACACAGTCTCAAGCTGTGCCGGCGGAGGTTTAGGCTGGATGTTAGGAAGAAGTTCTTCACAGAAAGAGTGATTGCCCATTGGAATGGGCTGCCCAGGGAGGTGGTGGAGTCACCATCACTGGAGGTGTTTAGGAAGAGACTGGATGGGGTGCTTGGTGCCATGGTTTAGTTGATTAGATAGTGTTTGACAATAGGTTGGACTCAGTGATCTCAAAGGTCTTTTCCAACCTGGTTAATTCTATTCTATTCTATTCTATTCTATTCTATTCTATTCTATTCTATTCTATTCTATTCTGTTCTATTCTATTCTATTCTAATATTAAAGAAAGAAAACAAAAGAAATACATATTCCTATCAATATACTGGAGCAAAGGCAAAATCTCACTAATGTAAAGTATAACAATTATTTTTTTATTCAGTTCCACCTAGGAAGTGCTTTCCAGCTTGCTGCCTTGGTTCAGTAGAATACATGTTGGACTTGATAAATGCATGATAGTTTTGGAGTGATAGCCCTGTACTTAAGGTTGCAGATTCAGACTCATAAAATACTGTTATAGCCAAGTAATAATGCTGAAATGCCAGTCATGTTCTTATTCAGTCAGTATTCAAAGTAATTAACAGACTAATTAAAATTAATATTGCAATTAATATAGAATGCTTTATGATTGCAAATGTCCTAGCATTTGTCTTAATTGGAGGTGACTTCTTTTTGAAGCTAGAATAAACTCTTGGCAGCCTTGAGGTATCCAGTTGTTTAAATAGGGTTTTTCACTGCAGAGAATAGAATAGAATAGAATAGATAGAATAGAATAGAATAGAATAGAATAGAATAGACCAGGTTGGAAGGGGTCTTCGCGATCATTGAGTCCAACCTATCATCCAGCACCATCTAATCAATTAAACCATGACACCAAGCACCCCATCCAGTCTCCTTCTAAACACCTCCAACACCACCTCCCCGGGCAGCCCATACCAATGGGCAATCACTCTTTCTATGAAGAGCTTCTTCCTTACATCCAGCCTAAACCTCCCCCTGTTGCAGCTTGAGACTGTGTCCTCTTGTTCTGGTGCTGGTTGCCTGGGAGTAGAGACCAGCCCCCACCTGGCTACAGCCTCCCTTCAGGTAGTTGTAGAGAGCAATAAGGTCTCCCCTGAGCCTTCTCTTCTCCAGGCTAAGCAACCCCAGCTCCCTCAGCCTCTCCTCATAGGGCTTGTGCTCCAAACCCCTCCCTAGCTTTGTTGCCCTTCTCTGGACACGTTCCAGCAACTCAACATCTTTCCTAAACTGAGGGGCCTAGAAGTGGACACAGGACTCAAGGTGTGGCCTAACCAGTGCAGTGTACAGGGGCAGAATGACCTCCCTGCTCCTGCTGGCCACACTGTTCCCTGATCCAGACCAGGATGCCCTTTGCCCTCTTGGCTCGTGTTCAGCCAGCAGTTAACCAGTACCCCCAGGTCCCTTTCTGCCTGGCCGCTTTCCAGCTGCTCTGACCCCTGCCTGTAGCACTGCATGGGGTTGCTGTGGCCAATGTGCAGAACCTAGAAACATATTTTTTTTTTGCACATAACGCTAGGAGAGTGCTTAATATTCAGTCTTTATATTTAACATGCATAGTGTGTTCTTCAGTGAAGAAATATGTGCTCTGTCTTACTTGAAGGTTATTATAATTTATATAAGTGCTGTTTAAACGAGATGGAGAGCAGAACATGATTTGTGAATTCAGGCTTGCAGTGAGAATTCTTGTGTTGCTGCTGAGTTAGAGTAGGACATGTATGTGTGATTCAAAATTAACAAAGTTACATTTTATATAGTTAGCTTTAAGATAGAGTTTTTAAAGTAACATAATGTGTATCTACTTCATATGCAGCAATTATACTAAGGTTTTTTTGTGCTAGGGTTTTCTCGAATAGGGAAATATTTTTGCAGATACATTATTTTTGACAAGAGACATATGGACCAAAATATGTGAGTCTTTTTCTAAAGGGTTTAAATTTCACAGAATCATAGAATCAATAAGGTTGGAAGAGACCTCAAAGATCGTCAAGTCCAACCTGTTACCCACGATCTCATGGCTACTAAACCATGGCACCAAGTGCCACGTCCAGTCCACTCTTGAACACCTCCAGGGATGGTGACTCCACCACCTCCCTGGGCAGCCCATTCCAATGGCTAACAACTCTCTCTGTGAAGCACTTTCTCCTCACCTCTAGCCTAAACTTCCCCTGGTGCAGCTTGAGACTGTGTCCTCTTGTTCTGGTGCTGTCTTCTTGTTCTGGTGCTGTCCTCTTGTTCTGGTGCTGTTGTTCAACAAATTTCAAATAAACCTGATCATTTTTCCTTTGGGCTAAGGAATTTCTAAGCTTAGATTTTCATCCTTTGGAGCTAAAAAACTGAAATTCATACAGCAACCTGTTTTAAAGCATTATTTTAAACAAAGAGGAGAAGGAACAAAAGCCTGCATAAAGAGCCTTCCATTTATAACCTGTCCCTCCTTTGTAAGGGAAGCATTTTATCTCAGGCTGTGCCGGGGGAGGTTTAGGCTGGATGTTGGGGAGAAGTTCTATACAGAGAGAGTGATTGCCCATTGGAATCGGCTGCCCGTGGAGGTGGTGGAGTCACCTTCATTGGAGGTGTTCAGGAGGAGACTTGGTGGGGTGCTTGGTGCCATGGTTTAGTTGTTTAGGTGGGTTGGATTGGTTGATGGGTTGGACGCGATGATCTTGAAGGTCTCTTCCCAACCTGGTTTATTCTATTGTTTTCTATTATATATTAGCACAGTGCAGCTAAACTCTTTAACTGGCAGCTTTCTCAGTATCAGTCTCATAAGGATGAATATTTTTTTTTTCTTGTGGCAAGGGAAGGTAATCATATTTGCATTAAAAAAAAAAATCATGTTCAGTCTTCACTTGATCCTCTATCCATAGCCAGCCCTGAGCAGCTGGGGAAGTTGTGCTAAGATTAAAAATATTCCCTTGGAGTAAATAAAAGTGAACTGACACCAAATGACTGATGAGTTGGGTGTGTTAGAGCCAGTGCAAATTCTTGGTAATGGACCCAAGCAGAGGGAAAATGGGAAGAAAAAGTAGAGAAAATGAGAGTTATGAATTAAAAGAAACGTTATCACCACTCCAATGAATCCAGTGAGGATTATCACAGGTCTAGTCCTGAGTTTTTGGTGGCGGGTATACATTCCAGCAGGGTCTTCTGTGGTAGTTACAACATGCCAGGGGAAGTTTAGGCTCAAGGTGAGGAGAAAGTTCTTCACAAGAGAGAGTTGTTAGCCATTGGAATGTGCTGCTCAGGGAGGTGGTGGAGTCACTATCCCTGGATGTGTTCAAGAGGGGATTGGATGTGGCACTTGGTGCCATGGTTTAGTAGTCATGAGGTGTTGGGTGACAGGTTGGACTTGATGATCTTTGAGGTCTCTTCCAACCTTAGTGATTCTATGATTCTCTAAGGAACCTCAAGGCTTACTCACATTTGGAAGCACAACAGATGCAATTCTAATCCATCCATCAGAAGTAGTCTATAGAAATGTCATTGTTTTCATTAAGAATAAAAGTTATCTTCTAATATATGATTCTGTGTGGACACTGGAAGTTACAGTTGTTTTATACTCTTTTGATGGGGGTGGTCTCTCCAAATCACAAAGTGGCCTGCAGAGTGAGGTGTGCAGGGAGTGCTCCAGTGCAGTGTCTGCCATTGGCCTTTCTGTGGCGCTGTTGCAGGGAATTCCCACCTCCCCAGAAATGATCTCTTCATTATTAAGTCCTTAGAAGCCAGCAGCCCTCCTCCAGATCTATTAAGGCCACCACAACTATCACTGCCTATTCAGACCAGGTAATGTCACATCTTGTTTGAGACAATAGAGTAATTAAGTCTATCAGTCCAGCCCTGCCACCTGCATTGTTTTGAGACAACAGAGTAATTGGTCATGGGCCCTCACAAGGCTGGTTATGGGAGCCAATGCCTTTGTGAGTTAGGTAAAACCAAGATGCAGTTAAAGTTGCTTTGCTTTGCCTTTTGAAGTTTCTATTATATATGCTCTGTTTAGAGACTGTCTTGCATACCTGGGCACACCATCATTCACCTTAACGCCTGGACTTACAGAATCATAGAATCAATAAGTGACCTCAAAGATCATCAAGTCCAACCTGTCACCCAAGAGCTCATGACTATTAAACCATGGCAACAAGTGCCACATCCAGTCCCCTCTTGAACACCTCAAGGGACCTTGACCGGCTGGACCGGTGGTCAGAGTCCAACATGATGACATTCAACAAGTCCAAGTGCCAGGTGCTGCACTTTGGCCACAACAACCCCATGCAGAGCTACAGGCTGGGGTCAGAGTGGTTGGAGAGCAGCCAAACAGAAAGGGGCCTGGGGGTGCTGATTGACCCACAACTGAACATGAGCCAGCAGCATGCTCAGGTGGCCAAGAAGGCCAATGGCATCCTGGCCTGCATCAAGAATAGTGTGGCCAGCAGGAGCAGGGAAGTCATTGTGCCCCTGTACTCAGCTCTGGTTAGGCCACACCTTGAGTCCTGTGTCCAGTTCTGGGCCCCTCAATTTAAGAAGGACATCGAGACACTTGAACATGTCCAGAGAAGGGCAATGAGGCTGGTGAGAGGCCTTGAGCACAAGCCCTATGATGAGAGGCTGAGGGAGCTGGGATTGTTTAGCCTGGAGGAGGCTCAGGGGAGACCTTATTGATCTCTACAACTACCTGAAGGGAGGTTGTAGCCAGGAGGGGGTTGGTCACTTCTTCCAGGCAACCACCACCAGAACAAGAAGACACAGTCTCAAGCTGCCTCAGGGGAAGTTTAGGCTGGAGGTGAGGAGAAAGTTCTTCACAGAGAAGTTGTTAGCCATTGGAATGTGCTGCCCAGTGTCTTTTGCCCTTCTCTGTGTTTTGGATAGCTGTGATATTGTATTACTTGGTGTTAGGAAACTATCCTCATTTAGTTACATAAGTTCTACTGATAGCATTAAAAATGGAATATTATCTCCTTGGAATAATGTATTGTAGAAGTAACACTAGGCCGTGGCTTTGGAAGAATGATGCAGATCAGATGACCTTTGTGTCCACTATTGATTTGATGTAATCTAATTAAGAGCAAAATGAAATGATGTCTGATAAAATGCAGATGAGCAACAACTCAATATTTTGGCTGCACTGTTTCTTTGTCAGCAATAGCTCAGCAGTTGAGTGTTCTGAAATCTTTTTAATACCTGAGGTACTGCCTGGCCTCCTAGTAGAAGCCACTTACAGCATGGTTGCAGGTGCCAGCCCAAGCCTTACTGAGTTGGGCTATCTGTATACAGTGTGAGCCAGAAATGTGCTTTCTTGCTTAAGTCCTTAAATATCCTGATGTGCCATCTTGCAATATCACCTCAGATCCTCATCAGGCCATATTGGGTTTTGTTGCCATACATAGACATGAAGGACAAGCGTCAGCACTGCATTGTGCAAGGTGGGTATAAAGCACTGGCAGAGCCACATCAGAGGTGTACAGCTCTTAACATTGTTGAAGGAGAGTTGGGTTTGGGCAAATGTGTGTGCCTATATGGAGTTCCAGGCAGAGGATTGTCAGCTTGAGCTTCTGTTTGGGAGACTGTGTGATGGGAACTCAAGTTCTTAACTGTTTTGACAGGGAAGGCCTGAGCTGGTGCTGACAGGTATCTGAGTAAGCTCATGTGGTTCCAACTGTTAGATAATTTCTAGGTTGACTAGTTCTCTCTATTGCAGCAGTAGCTACATGCCATCAATGCCTACATTGCATGCAGCAGGCAAGTCTGTGTTTTGGGGGGGTGAGGGGTTGGGAGTGGGGGAAACTGATGCTTTGATTTTTTTTCCCTAGATCCCAATAAATTCTTGGGATCTAAAGGATTAATCCTTAATCAAAACTAGAGCTAGAAAGGACTCTCCTTTTTGTAATATGATTTTTTTTATACCATATTTGTGAGCATGGCTGAGACTCTACCCAGTAGCTCTTATTTGGTATGTCCTTTTTAGCATGGATACACTGTGTAAATCATTTTCCTATAAAAATTCTAGTAATGCATGTAAGGTGGTTTTATTTCTTCATGATCTGTCTGCCTTGTGTATTTTTCTCTTCTGATGAAAAGGTACTGAAACCATCACATAGATTTATTACTTACTTGGAGGACTTAGAGCAGCTCAACAAGGTGTTTTTATGTGTCCGTTTGCCAGCTATTTTAAGTGAACCTGTTAGATACTTTTTATACCCAAGTCAGTGTATAAATCCCTGGACATTATTCATGCATAAATTGTACTTTGAAAGTATAACATTTATCATGCATTCCACTTCTCAGTCAAACAGAAGTGTAATATTAATACTGAGTGTTGATTTAGTGTAAAAATACTGAATATTGAGTATATAAAATCCTGAATTTAGAATATGAACTATATGGAAAGGTGGATAGCTGAGAGCTGCTTGTGTGGTTCATCAAAGGGGATTTAAACTGCAAAGTGTCATATCATGAATGTTTCACACTCTGATTTTCTAGTTCAGTTGTTCACTACCAAAAAGTCAGTCTGATGGAAGCATTTAATTTCACAAGTCACAGATTGTGGTTGCTGTGTGTACTGTATATATTATTATTATTGTCTATGTTTATAATTTGAAGGTGGTAACATCCTAAGACACACTGTGCTAGGCCCTGTAGCAGCATAAAGAAGCTTGTCCCAATGAGGGTTGTAATCTAATGTAATGAGATGACTGATGGAGAGATTAGGAGTCCAGAAAAGAAAGAATAAATTAGTGATGCTCATACGGGCAGGTGTTGGTAAAGTTGTAGTGGTACCAAACCACACAATATTTATGTATGCAACATAAATGCAGTGGAAAAGGAAGAAAATAGATATTTTAGGTTAAAGTTTTACCTGCAGATGTCTAATATCAAGTCTTTAAATTAATAGGTTGGGAGATGTGAGAATCTCTTACCATTCCCACTGAAATTAACTGGTGTAGAGGCCTGAGGGCAGCTCTCACAATCAGGTCTGACTTTATCACACTTTAAGATGTCAGCCTTTGTATCCTGCTCATATATGAGAGTGTTCCTTAGTAGTCTGCATTCAGCAATTTAATTTAAAGGTTTTTTGTTTATTACTTAATGATAATTCTATCCATTTCTCATGTTTCTGAGATTGTGGTAGGAGGGCACATCAGGATGAATGAAACCATAAAGGAGAGACCACAAACAAAAGTTGAGCAGCTCAGTTTTGCCCAGGAGCATGAATATGCAAAACCTACACAGAGATCTGCACCATGCTCTGTAATTCTTCTCTTATTTAAAGGCAAAACTCTGGCTTCTAGGAACTGAACTCAGGAACTGCTTCCTGGAAGTTCTGATGTAGTAGTGTTCAGGACTTGATAGGTACAAGAATGAAAATTTGTAGGCTGTCCATTCTTCTGAAGGTTTCATGGGGAATTGCCCTTTAGCACCTATGGAGAAGGAAAATCAAGACAGACAGAAGTATTCTTGGATAAAAATGCTTTCAATACTGTTAGCAGTGGTGCACCCTTCATATTTTCTCTATGTCCATTTCTGCCTCTCCACACATCTTTCATGCATTTACTAAAGATTAATTAGATGGTAATGTACTCTATTAAATTACAGGAAGCATTCCTGTGATTTTATGCTTTGAGCTTTGCAAAATCACTAAGGAAATGCATTAAAACACTAGTACAGGTGTAGTGCAGTTATATTCGCTTGTGCCATATGTCTCTACTGAATTGTGCTCATAATCATAAAACCTCTGGAAAGTTGACATTTTTGCACAAATGTGATGATAAACAATCAATTCATAACAACATGGAAGCACTTGTTCTTTCAGACTTCCTAGGTAGGTCATCTTTGAAGGTGTGAAATATCTCAGTAATTGGAAGATAAGCGTAAACAGAAAAAAAATCACATGAATAATGTTTCAAGGTCAAGTATAGATTTGCAGATCTCATCTAACAACCTTCTACAACTCTAATGTCCCTGCAGAGATTGAGAAGGGTACTGTATGCCTCTGCTGAATTTGTGAAAGGCAAAAGTGGCAGAGAGACTGAATTCACAGTAGTTGTTTTACCTGAGTTTTTGTGATCGGTGTCCTGAAAAGGAAGGTTTTGGCAAGTCATCTTCATTAGAACTTGTTGAAAATTAGCTAGAAACAAGTCATTTATAGGATAGGATAGGATAGGATAGGATAGGATAGGATAGAATCAACCAGGTTGGAAAAGACCTTCGAGATCATTGAGTCCAACCTATCACCCAACACTATCTAATCAACTAAACCACGGCAACAAGTGCCTCATCCAGCCTCTTCTTAAACACCTCCAGTGATGGTGACTCCACCACCTCCCTGGGCAGCCCATTCCAATGGCAAATCACTCTTTCTGTGAAGAATTTCTTCCTAACATCCAGCCTAAACCTCCCCTGGTGCAGCTTGAGACTGTGTCCTCTTGTTCTGGTGCTGGTTTCCTGGGAGAAGAGACCAATAGAGGAACTTTATGGCTTGACCATGTGGTAGCATTGTTCTGTAAACCCCTTAATTTTTTTTCTTATGCTCTGGTTGCAGTTTGTGGCAGCTGCAATGACTCTGTCAGGTTCGTTGGGCTAGTAATGTTTCCTCTTTCTAACAGAAGTGAATATGGTATTCCAGATGAGGTTTCATGAGAGCAGAGTAGAGGGGGACAAACCTCTATGGATTTGCTGGTCCTGCTTCTTTTGATGGAGCCCAGGATACAGTTGGCTTTCTGGGCTTCAAGCACATATCACCTGGTTATGCTGAGCTATTTGTCAACTAACACCCAGAAGTCCTCCACAGGTGTACTCTCAATCCCATCATCTCCAAACCTGTCCAAAGCCAGGTGCAGGACCTTGCACTTGGCTTTGTTGAACCTCATGATACTGGTATGAGCCAACCTCAAGAGCCTACCGAGGTCTCTCTGGATAGCATCCCTCCCTCCAGCTTGTTGACCACACCATACAGTTTGGTGTTGTTGACAAACTTGCTGAGGCTGTGCTCAATCTCACTGTCATTGTCACCAAAAAACATGTTAAACAGCATCACTCCCAATACCAACCTCTGAGACACACCACTTGTTACTGGTCTTCACTTGGATATTGAGCTGTTTGACCTCAACTCTTTGAATTCCACCTTCCAGCTGATTCCATGTCAACTAATTCATCTATCTCTCAAATCCATGCCTTCCAATTTACAGACAAGGATGTTGTCTGAGGACAGTGTCAGATGCTTTACCAACTCCAGGTAGATGATATAATTTGCTCTTCCTTTTTCCACCAATGCTGTAACCCCACTGTAGAAGGCCAGCAAATTTGTCAGGCACAGTTCTTCCTCAGTGAAGCCATTTTTGGCTGTCACCACTCACTTTATTATATGCTTCTTTGGGTCGTTCTCCCCACAGGGCAGTCCTTCCTTCTGTCTTTCTTGGCAGTTTGAAAATATTGAGAGTTGTTGGCACAGCTCCTTCATTTCATATCTCCACGATGTCTTCATGCCCTCCTCTGAGGTCTCCTGCCCACTTTTTGTTCATTTTTTCATTACTTATTCTGTGTGCGGCTGCTAAAGCAAAAGCACTGTCATAATCTTGCCTATAGACGTTTCTGGCATAGAGAAATACTAACAGATCTCATGAGGATGGCAAATGTTCAGTGTCCATTGTGGACTGCTTTGATTATAAACTCTAAATCCTGACCACGGACCTCACTTCATATGCTCAATCCATAGCCTTCCATGGAGATATTTTCTCTTGTGGGCAACTCTCTAATATGTGTGTGCAATCTAAACTAAAAAATGGCATGCTGCACTCAGAAGCTAAATGTAATGCAGAATGAGGGAGCAGTAGTTCTACAGCAGGTAGAAGTACTATTGAGCTTTATTATATCCTACGTGGCATTAGTGTGTGAATTGATCTGATGTTGCTTTTTGTCTCACCAGATGGATTGCCACATTAGTACAGGAACAACCACTGTCTTATTTCTGTTTTATATTATTCAGTGGTGTGTTGGGTCGACCCTGACTGAAAGCCAAGTGTCCACCAAAGTCACTCTATCACTTCCCTTCTCAGCTGAGCAGAGAATATAATGACAGGCCTATGGCTCAAGATAAAAACAGAGATTACTCAGCAATAACCATCACTGGCTAAAGAGACTCAATTTGGGGAAATCAGTTAAATTTATTACCAACCAAATCAGAGTAGGATAATGACAAATACAAATCTTAAAAGCTCTTTCCTTTCACCCCTCCCTTCTTCCCAGGATCAGCTTTGCTCCTGAGATCTCCACCTCCTCCCCTCCCGTGGCGACTGGGGACTAGGAATTGGGGTTGCAATTCATCACACATCTCTTCTGTTCTTTTTTCCTCATGCTCCTCCCCTGCTCCAGCATGGGGTCCTTCTCACAGGAGGGGGCATGAGTCCTTCCCACAGGCTGCAGTTCTTCATGAACTACTCGAATGTGGTCCCTTCCATGAGTTGTAGTCCTTCAGGAACAGACTATTCCAGTGTGGGTCCACCATGGGGTCTCAAGTCCTGCCAGCAACCTGGCTCCAGCATGGGATCCTCTCCTCATAAGTCCTCAGGTTCCTCCAGGAGCCTGCTCCAACATGGGCTCCCCACAGAGTCATAGTCTCCTTTGGGCATCCACTTGCAATGGCACGGGGTTCAATGAGGGCTATAGGTGGATCTCTGCTCCACTGCAGACTCCCACGATCTACAAGGGGATAGTGTACCTTACCATGGTCTTCACCATGGAGTGCAGGGGAAATCTCTGCTTTGACTCCTGGAGCACCTCCTTCCCATCCTTCTTCAATGACTTTGGTGTCTGCAGAGTTCTTTCTCTCCCATATCTTTTCCCCTCTTCTTAAGTATGTTGTCCCAGAAGTGCTACCACTGTCACAGATGGGTTCAGCCTTGGGCATCATCAGGTCCAGCTTGGATCTGTCTGGCATTGGCCAATGTCAGGTCCAGCTTTGGAGCTGTTCAACTTTGGTTCTGTGGGACATGGAGGAAGCTTCTGCTTCTCACAAGAGCCACCTTGTATCCCCCTTGCTACCAAAACTGCCACACAAACCTAATGCAAGTAAATGCGCTAAGTAAGCAGCAGAATGGATCAATACCCTGTGATGATGTATGAACACACACAATACAGCAATGAAATCAGAAGCAACTGCAGAGTAGAAGAAAAAAATCACTTTTGTGTACATCAGGAAACCTGAAATTTTGTTACCAGTTTGGGGTAAAAGTGCAGTGAAGCCCCTTGCTATGAGCAGATTTTAGTGTGTAATTAATGGTGCCATTTCTTCCTCTGATTTGGAATCCTAATGTGAATGAAATAGTAGCGTTGCTTGAGGGAGTGAAGGCTGGTCTAGTCAGCAGTTCACCTGCATGACCTTTACATTTCCCTGACAGAGCATGCAAGATCTGTTTCCTCTCTTGCCTCTGTAAGGAAGGAGGTGTAGAGTATCTCCTGTTTAGTATGCACGTGCCTAACTCCTGTTAATTCTTCTGGGAGTTACACTGTGGTATCAAAGTAAGTATATACTTTTAATCTCTAAAGCAGCCCTCTAAGAGGTAACTGGAATTTATAGGTCTTATCAATTTGCAGCAGTGCAGGTGAATAAAGAGAGTCTTTAAAATAAAGCAGCTGCTGACTCAGCCTAGATAGAGGCTTGGGAGTAAAACTGAAAATTCAGCAGTGCGGATCCCTCCTCATCTATCAGCTGATTGAAAGTATTACCCTTTTCCTGCTAATCCTCAGAGACTGGTGTAATGTAAAGAATTGGAGATAGGGGTGTCTAAATAACAGGAGATCGCTCATGTTTGGAAAGCCCTAAAATAGTAGCTCCTTGGGGTGCCCTCCCACAGCTGACAGGGAGAACAAAAAATACTAAGGTTTACTTTGCACCTGAAAGCTAACAAAACCGTTCGAGTACATTCAGTGGAGCTCACAAACATGGGGGCAGTTCAGCTACATTTTCCTTGCTACCAAAGTGTGGGTAGGAGCTTGATCACCGGATCACTTTTGTGTTTTGATTACTTGAGAGAATGAAGATTCAGTAGCCATCCTGATTTGAATAAGAGCTGTCCAAATAGATCACTGCCAATACGTGTTGAGTGACTGTATCATTGTGTAACGGTAGATTTATGTAATATGCTATTGTCAGGTGAGAGGTAACAGAAATGCAGTTTTGTTGCATGGTACTGGGATGAGCACATTTTGAATTCACATTTGAGGGCCAACCTTGATTAAATGAACGATCGCTTCAACCCACAAATAATGAGGTTACACCTCCACATGGCTCAAATATCTGCTTACTGTTTGTAAATATGCTGAAAAAACCAGATCCTAACGTATAGCTTTGGAATAAACATTAAACTTGAAGATACTGTTCCTGCTGATAATTTAAAACTGACATACTTCCAGGCAGTTATGTTTATTTTCTTAGGTACTGGTGATATGATGAGTAATAGGAAAAAGTACAGTGGAGTAAGAGGGCTGATACATTGAAAATAAATATGATTTCCTGCAGTTAATAAAAAAGAGCAATGGTGTCGTGAAAAGATGAAAACATTCAGTGGGGATTCTGGTATTTTGCCATCAACTAATGTCTAATATCTGGTACTTGATGAATTTTTTCTGGAAAGGAATGGTCTTACAGTTGCATCCCTTAATATGTTTTTCTTTCTAGTTATCTAAAAGCATTCTGAGTATTACACATTACTCAGCATGCTTTTGAGAACCAGAAGGTTATTAGTTGTCAGACAAGGTTGTTTTTTTTTATCAAAGTGCCATTCACAAGTGTTACTTCCTGGAAGAAACTGACTGCATTCAATTTTGTGTGACCAACTTCCTAGTTTTAAAATGGTAAATAACATTGAATGTTGCATTTTAAGGATGCAGGATTTTTATTATCATAACCCATTGCACATTGCTTTTGATTAAAATGAATACCTGCCTACTACATGCCTACTTCACCATGTAGAATGAAAGAAAAAAGTACTTTGAACTGAATTCCATAAGGTAAATATTGCCTGTAGTTGTAGATATGGAGGCATTTTGAAACTGCAGATGCAGTGAAGAAAATGCACATTAAAAAAAAACAGCCCTGTGCTTGCAGATATTTGTGGAGAAATTTCCTGAATCATTAAATGCCTCTTCTCATTCATAATATGGAAACGTAGCAAGATGCACCTGATATTGCTCATGAAAGAAATCACACTCAATTTTCTCAGCTTCCTGGAGTTTAGCATATCCATGATCTGAATAACATCTTCTACAACAAAAAGCTTTATGGGTTTATTCTGAGGGCTGGTAATACGAGAGAAAATATCAGACCAATTAAGTGTAGGCATAAATCCAGGTAACAACAGGAAACAAACACAAAGTGGTCTTTCTAAATCTTTATGGACTTGGGACATGTTTTGATTACTGTTGTGTATAGAGAAAATGCTTTTGTAAGAACTCATGATATCTGCAGTAAAATTACAAAGAAGGTGACATTACACAAAATGAAGAAACATAAATCTGAGGTTTATGTTCATGTCTTCAAAGTCTAGAGATCTGTATTTCATCTCAGATGTGAAACAAAGGCTGAGCCTTAAATCAGCTGCTCTTCATTATAATTTGCATACATGTAATTAGAGGTGAATGAAACAGTAGACAAATACAATAATTTACTGCATTTTCTCAAACAATTGTCAGCAGACTTTCTGTCTCATCACTTACGGTCGATGTCCTTCAAGGACCCCGGTATGGGTCAGGAGACTCCAGTAGAGCATTGCTCATGTGTAGCACTCAGTGGGAAGTTTTGGGAACAGATTGGTGTTAAGTGAATTCTCCAGCAATGGCAGCTGTCCTTTTCTAGAGCTAGCTCCTGATGTTTTTAAAGCAGATAACCCGGCTCCATGTTACAGCCTAAGCCTGCCGCCATACAACTCAGCGTGTGGGTGACTGCTGCCTTCCCTATTTCCCCTGACCTTTTCCTTGTTTGAGTGTGGAGTCAAATGTGTTAGACTGAAATGCTTTCCCTGTTGATTTAAGATTGGAAAAAAAAAAAAGATTTTGCATTGAGGCTTTGAGTTTAGGAAGCACTCCTGGGCTCCATTTAGTTTGCCTTACTGTTGTCATGGTGATCTCCAACATGGAGGTGGTAAAAATGGCCTTAGGTAATAACATTTAGAGCTCTTCCAGCTGCCTGCAAAGTAAATATATGTATGCAACCTTAGATTGTAGGATGTAGCTTTTAAATAAGTTTTTTTTTTTTAATTTCAGGCCTTACAACAAATGTAGATTAAAAAAAAATTAACTCTTTGAAATGTATATTTATTTGTCTTACAGGATCATATTTTAATTCCATTTTAATTACAGTATCACAGTATCGCAGTATTGCCAAGGTTGGAAGAGACCTCAAAGATCATTGAGTCCAGCCTGTCACCACAGACCCCATGACTAGACCATGGCACCAAGTGCCACGTCCAATCCCCTCTTGAACACCTCCAGGGACGGTGACTCCACCACCCCCCCAGGCAGCCCATTCCAATGGTGAATGACTCTCTCGGTGAAGAACTTTCTCCTCACCTCGAGCCTAAACTTCCCCTGGTGCAGCTTGAGACTGTGTCCTCTTGTTCTGGTGCTGGTTGCTAGAGAGAAGAGGCCAACCCCTTCCTGGCTACAACCACCCTTCAGGTAGTTGTAGACAGCAATGAGGTCACCCCTGAGCCTCCTGTTCTCCAGGCTAAACAACCCCAGCTCCCTCAGTCTCTCCTTATAGGGGTTGTGCTCAAGGCCTCCCACCAGCCTTGTTGCCCTTAATACTACATATTTGTGCTTTGAGAATTTATATTGCAAGTCTTGGCTTTCCCCAGGCGTACTCTTAAGATCCTGTAATCCTCTCAGGTCCAGCAGTAGAGACAGTCTTGTAAACATGAGAGTTTCCTCCATAAAACTGTCCTTGGAAAATAAATCTATGCAATTTGCCTCCTATCAGCACCTACTCCTGCAAATGCAGTGTTTGGCACTCAATGGGTCTGATTTGGATGAAGTCTTGCGATTAGGGCTGTAATTTCTCTGTCCATTCACACCTGTGATGCTATTTAAAGATGTCATATTATTGACCTAAATCATAACTTTCCAGACTGGTTTTTGTCCAGTAAGGTTTATTTGAGGCTGTCCGATTACACCGTGAGTGGAGTGCATAGGAAAAGAATGCATTACTGAAGGCTTGGAGAGCTTTTCTCTGTCTTTGAGTGTTCTGAGGTGGTGTGTGAGGAAACTGTTAAAGATGAAGGTATCGTACAGTCTGTCCAAGGCATCCACTTCCCATGGCATTTCTTAAAGAAGTGTGAAGAAAATGAACCATTTCCCAAGATTTCTGCTTGAGAGCCATGCTCAAAGCTTTGCGAAGAATATTCTGTTGGTATCCACATACCAGATAACAGTGGGCTCTTCCAGCAGCTCCAGATTTCCTTTGTGCCCACTTATGTTGCTACTTAGGCATGGAAAATACGTTAAAATGGGCATAGCCAACACAGTGATTGTGTCAGCGTCCATTGGGATCTGGGGTCACATCTGTCACTGTACATCGCAGTGCTGTATCTCTCTGCAGCTCAGAACAGTCTTCTCTTGCAGCTCAGAATAATCCTTCCTTTAGGTGATGTTTCTGTCCATCTAGCCTTTCTTGCATGACTTCACTTTTCTTTAGCTATGAAATATAGTCCTGCATTGGAGGAAAACATGCAAATGTGTCACTGGCCTCAATTCAGGCTGGGAATGCATCAGGCTGGTTGCTGTAGAACTGTCCCAGCAGTTAAATCGGTATCTGCCAAAGCTGATGTTTCTTTATACATTTCTCTAGTTGTGTTTCCCAACTTGAAAGCTAAGTGTTAGAGTTATAAGAGTCTATGATCACAGGTTTTTTCACTTTGGATCTGAAAGTGTAAGACAATTCTGCACTAGGATTTTCATCTTGGACAAGCTGTATCAGATTTTTAGCCTGTATGGCCAGGTATGGTTCTTTACTCTATACATTTCTCTATTTGTGTTTCCCAACTTGGAAGCTAAGTCTTAGAGTTATAAGAGTCTGTGATCACAGGTTTTTTTACTTTGGATCTGAAAGTGTAAGAAAATTCTGCACTAGAATTTTCATCTTGGACAAGCTGTATCAGATTTTTAGCCTGTATGGCCAGGTATGGTTCTTATGTACACCCACAGCCAGCAAAGTTGAAACAAGTTCTAGTTACTGGTCACTGAATAGAAGATTTATGTACAAAACTTACTATACAGTCATGATTAAGTTTTAACTTATGCATGTGTGTAAGTGGTCTCATATTTTATCACTTGATATATGAACTGAGCCAACTCAAATCAATGAAAGAAGTTATATGGGAGTGTACAACATAACTATCATTGGATTTTTGGATTTGAATGTAAGATGGAGTTCCTCAGCATGCCTAGTGTTTGCATGGGAAAGATGAAGGTTTGGTGAATGCAATATGTGGGATTTCATGACGAGAGGTGTCCCTGAGGTTCTCCTGAAAGGTTCCCCAAAGCACATGTGAGAGTGAGAGGTGGTATACAACAGCACAAAGAGGTAAAAAATTAGTGGAAATGCTTTAGGATAATGCAAAGGGAAAGAGATTTAATTAAGGCATATAGCTCTGGGTGCCTTACAAGTGGCTGACTTTGTTCTTGAAAATGGCAATGAGTAGAGTTTTGGGATTTCTGTCATTTAATTGAGAAAGCTGTAACAGCTTATCCACAGCCTGGGTATTCCTATGTCTTGAACTCACACAGGAGGATTATAGGGCAGAGTAGACCATTCTTCATTATGCATTTAGAAGCTTGGTTTCAATTTGAAGTTGTAGCTAGGTGCACTTAACCATACATCAGTGTCTCTGTGAGTAAAAAGTGGGATGCCAGAGGTCTGGCATTTATTTTGGACAAAGATTTCAATAATTTGCTGCCATTTTATTCTTGCTTTCCCCTGGTATGAAAACTGTGAAGGAGGAGGAAACCAAATTTTTAATTGTCCCAAATAAAATTGAATCATGAACCAAGTTAACCACTCGTTTCATAGTTGTAGTTGATGCAACACATAAGAAGTTTGTTTTCCACTGTTTTTTGTAGCTGCTTATCTTTCTACTAGTTTTTGTAAATCGGTAATTAAAAAACAAGTAGTATTGATAGACTAGACTAGACTAGACTAGAATAGAATGGAATAGAATAGAATAAACCAGGTTGGAAGAGACCTTCAAGATTATCGTGTCCAACATATCATACAACATCACCTAATCAACTAAACCATGCAACCAAGCACCCCATCAAGTCTCCTCCTAAACACCTTCAATGATGGTGACTCCACCACCTCCATAGGCAGCACATTCCAGTAGGCAATCACTCTCTCTGTATAGAATTTCTTCCTAACATCCAGTCTGAACCTCCCCTGGTGCAGCTTGAGACTGTGTCCTCTTGTTCTGGTGCTGGTTGCCTGGGAGAAGAGACTAGCCCCTGCCTGTCTACAACCTCCCTTCAGGTAGTTGTAGAGAGCCATATGGTCTCCCCTGAGCCTCCTCTTCTCCAGGCTAATCAACCCCAGCTCCCTCAGGCTCTCCTCATAGGGCTTGTGTTCCAAACCCCTCACCAACTTGGTTGATGATGGCTTTAAACCAGGAATGTGTAGCATTTTATTTAGTGTCTCTTGCTTTCTCCAGATGCCTTAAGCTACTGGAAAAATTATTTACTATGTCACAAATTTTCCTGCCTTATTAGTTAAAGGAAAATATTTCCCTACAGATATTTCCACATGTAATACTATTACCCATATTTCACAAGCTGTTTGCAGTTTAAACTTAATCATATTTGCCTCTCCATCACTGAAGCTTTTTAGAATTACCTTAGAGATCTCGGTCTTATTTGGATATTTATAATTAGATTTGATGTATCATACTTTGTTTATCTCAGTTAATGCCTAAAGGCTTGATTCTGATCTGAGATCTGCAGAGGCACAGCAGCAAATTTAGAATAAAGTCTGTACTGGAGATGCTAATAGCAATCTCTGTCCAAAACAGCTATTCTGCTCTCCTCCTGTCTGCTAAAATGTGCTAGATTGGAAAGAGGTATTTATATTTCATTTAGAATGATAAAATGGCAGGAAGTGGAGCCAGTCTGCAGGATTTTAGTCTTTTGTCCTGGTGATTGCCATACATATTATTGCAGAGCTAATATATGAAAGTTGTTATTTGCTGGAATAAACATGGTTTTGCACCTTCAAATATCCATTACTACAAAAAGACCTAATCACCTGCACTTTTACTTTGTATTTTTTCCTCTATATATTTAACAATTAAGAGATCCAAATGCAAAATTCAGCATTCTTGGAAGTCAGTTTGAACTGGTGATGCTCCACAGAGAATTTTATTCTCATGAACAAATGAGTTAATCATCACCCACATTTTGTAGTTTACACCCAGTAAAGGAAAAATATTTTTTCTTATCTTTTTTTTCATGTGCATTCTCTTTGGGTAGCTCTAGGCCCATGACTGCCATGAATTCATATCCTTCTTTGATTTAAAAAAGTTTGGTATGGTCCTACCATACTGTAGATACTTCACATAGCGCTACAACTGGTGCTGTAGCAGTAGAAAGAGTTCTGCAATACATATTGGCTGTGCATGCATCAGTTCTTGCTGCTGAGTTTTTTGTGTTTGGAGTGCACTGAATTACAGTATGGAAACTGTTATGTTTCCTTCTCTTGCAAGCCTTGGCAAAACTCTGTCACCTTCCTCTCCTCAGATGTGTTTTCATTCAAGAGATTTGGTAACATGCTATCTGCCACCAAGCTGGTTTACCATTTAGATCATGAAGGCCTGTCATATTTGAAAGCAGGAACATTTAGCTGGCTTAGAGTGATTTGCCCATATTGAGTAAAAGGCATGGGAAACATTCCCCTTGTTAGCTCCAAGAATAGAATATACACAGGAAAACCCTTCTGTAAGTTGGTTCATGTGTGTGTTGCTTTTGGTTGAAGCCCCAAAATGTATTTGAAAATCAAAGTGCTTACTCCACCTCAGATCTAGATTGCACTGTGCTCTAGCCAGGCTTTGCTCATATCTAATGTAGGTGTTGTGTAAGGTAGCTTATGGACTGCAGTTGTTGTCAAATCTATTTCACCTTCCTAGTCATTTATTTGTGGTTTTGGAGTCTTGATTAGAGTAAATTACACTCAGTGATCATAGTTTGTCTTTGAGACTGCTATGACCTTGTGAAAGGGACCCTTCTAAAAACTTGCAAGATTCCCCAAACCTTTATGTATAGGCAGTCTTTGTGAAGAGGTGTAACACATTTGTGGATTTCCTAAATGAGATAAAGTAGGGGAGAAATATTTTTTGAATTATCTGTTGCCATTTGGGCTCACCCAGACAGGAGCACAGCACTGCTGAGCCAGACTCCTCACAGTCCTCCCTTGCTTCAAGTGTGGGAAACTTCACCAGTGTGAGTCCTTCACACAGGCTGTAGCTCTTCACTAACTGTTCCAGTGGGAATCTCTTTTATGGGCTGTGATCCTCCCAGTATGGGATTGCTACTGCATGGGCTCCTCTCAGAATCATGACCTTCTCTGTTAGCCAACTGCTCTGACCTGGGTTTTTGCACTGGCTGTAAGTAGGCATCTGCTCCACCACTAATCTCCCTGGGCTGCAGGGGAACAGCCTGCCTCACCACACTCTTCACCATGGGCTGCAGAGGAATCTCTGCTGCAGTACACTTCCCCCACTCTTCCTTCTTCACTGACCTTGGTGTCTATAGAGCTGTCCCTCTCACATCCTGCTCCATTCCAAAACAAAAGAACGTACCCAGCAGATTGTTGTTGTCTTGGATATATTGTCACAGAGGTGCTTCCACCATCACTGACTGGCTCAGAGGCAGGTCTGACTCGGAACTGGGGGTGCTTCTAGCAGCATCTCACAGAAGCCACCTTGTAGTTCCCTCCACTACAGAAATCCTGCCACACACAAGCCCAACACAATGTTTTAACAGTCTGAAAATTTGCAGTTGTGTTTTGAAGGTTATTTATAATGTTATGCTTTTATGGAAAAACAGTATGCTAAATTAAAGTCTGCTGACATGCAATACAGGTTTGGGCTACATTTAAAAAGAACAATACCCATAAAATATTCTGCAGTTCTCATAAAAATACAGGTACCCAGCCTGATTTTTCTGGTCTAACCTTTAGATGAAGAATGCTGATTTAATATTCATAAGGCAGAAGGTAATCTCTTGCTTCTTGAGCTCGGGTACAGTGTAGAAAACAACAGTGCTGCAAATTACTGTTTCTAGGGACTTTAATTTCTTACTGGACTGTTTGTGTGGTTTCAGAGAAATATGGCTTTATTAAGAAAAGACAACTGTATATCCTCTACTAATTATTCAGAGGTTCTGCATACGCTAATTAGTAGGGTGTTATTTCTCACATATTCAAATTATAGTGTACAAATACATTTTAATTGCTAATGATTTATACACAAGTTATTAATTTCATTATTACAGAATGTTGATACTGTGGAAAATTATTAGTGCAGTAAGTATTTTAGACAAGACCAGGGCGATAATTATGGTTACTATTAGTATTCCAGCATTATCCAAACTTTACTGAGCCCTTTAGAAATGCAGAGGACAGCATAGCCTGCATTTAAAAAAATGCACAAAGCAGTAAGAATAGATGTAACATGCTGAGAGTCACACTGATGCTAGGCAAATGTCTCATTATTTACAGGTTTTCTCCTGTCTGACTCTAAATTTAACATACTTGTGCTATTTAAGCTGTTGCTGTCTGCACTGATCCATCTGTTAGGACTGACCAACCTGTGGCTCTTAAGCAGCCTGCATGCAGAGCTCCCTGCCAGGGTTGTATGCAGAGCTGTGGTGAGGCCATCCATCACAGTCATTCCTGGAAAAATAAACCTCACAGATCTGGGAGCTAGTGGATGATGTCCAGGCCAGCCAGCACTTCAAGGCCATTCTCAATTCATGAAAAACAGGGATCTAATGGAGAGAGTCCAATGAAGAGCTACAAGGATGATTAAGGGACATCTCTCCTGTGAAGAAAGACTGAGAGAACTGGGACTGTTTAGTCTGAAGCAGAAAAGGCTGAGAGGGGACCTTATTAATGTCTATAAATATCTGAGGGGTGGGTGCCAAGAGGAAAGAGACAGGCTCTTTTTAGTGGCACCTGCTAATAGGACAAGCAATAATGGATATAGGCTGGACCACAGAAGTTCCACCTCAACATGAGGAGAAACTTCTTCACTGTGCGGGTGATGGAGCACTGGAACAAGCCGCCCAAACAGGTTGCGGAGTCTCCTCTGGAGACTTTCAAATCCAACCTGGATGTGTTTCTGTGTGGCCTGCCCTAGATGATCCTGCTTTGGCAGGGAGGTTGGAGCCATGGCCTGTGTGCATTCATCTCTGAATTGAGTTGGTGAAGGCATAATAGGACAAAGAGAAGAAAGCACAGAATCATAAAATGCTTTAGGTTGGAAGGAATCTTTAAAGGTCATCTAGTCCAACCCCCTGCAGCAAGCAGAGGCATCTTTAACTAGATCAGGTTACTCAGAGTGCAGTCCACTTCACTTTGATTGTTTCCAGGGATGGATCTTACTCCACTGCTTTGTGCAACCTGTTCTAGTGTTTCACCATCCACCTCATAAAAAGATTTTTCTTGTATCTACCTAAATCTTCCTTCGTGTTGTTTAAAAACATTACCCCTTGTCCTATCACTACAGGCCCTGCTAAGATGGTCCTTGTCTGTCTTACACTGCCTCTCAGTACCGAAAGGCTACTTTAAGGTCTCCCTGGAGCCTTCTCTGCTCCAGGTTGAACAGCCCCATCTCTCTTAGCCTTTCATTGTAGGAGAGGTGCTCCAGCCCTCTGATCATTTTTGTGGCCTTCGTCTGGACTCACTCCAACAGATCCATGTCTTTTGCTTAGGAATCCAGAGCTAGATGAAGTAGTCCAGGTGAGATCTCACCAGAGAGGACAGAATCACTTTCCTGACCTGCTGGCCATGCTTCTTTTGATGCAGCCCAGGGTATGGTTGGTCTTCTGAGCTGCGAGCACACATTACCAGCTCACATCCAGCTTTTCATCCACCAGTATTCCCAAGGTCTCTCAGGCAGGGCTGCTCTCCCTGTGTCCTATAGCCTGTATTGATACAGGGGATTGCCCTGACAAAGGTACAGGACATTGTACATGTCCTTGTGGATATTCATGAGGTTCATCTTAGATGCAATGTGAGCCAAAAAGTAGTGAGTATCAGACATGACTTGTGTGGGGAATGTAGGTAAAGAAAAGGTGTTAAAATTACACTAGACTATGTTGGAACTGCTTAGAGAAGCACAAATGATCCTGGAGGTAACAGAAGAGCTCAGTTCTGTCACATACTGTGAATTTATGTGTAAGGTTGATTTATGGAATTGAATAAATTGAGAAGAAGCAGCAGATTTGCTTTGAGTCATATATGCAAGACTATTAACTAACAGTGTTTAAAGAAGCAAAGGGTTTTTTTTAAAAAAAGAGAAAACAGCTTCAGGAGACAGAATTGAAGAAAAAATCATGCAAATCATGCAAATCATGCATGTTTGGTTGTTGTGAGACAGAGGGCATCAGTGAACATGGGTGGACAACCGCATTTGACAGATGAAAGAAGGACCATTGTCACTATTTTCCAGTTTCTCAGTTGATGGTTAGTTAACATATGTCAATTGATTTGAATTTACAACAGCTGAAAATTAGACCTTCAATACTGAAGCAGGCTGGCATATGCAAAACGGACAGTAAGACCTAATAAATAACTTAGTTGACCTTTATGTATTATTTATAAAGGGCTATGCATGCAAAGTGCTAAGCACCTTCCATTTTCAATAACCAGCCTGCAGGAGCTACCCATAAAAGCATTTATTCATTCCAGCAAGGAAAGAAGCCAGATTAATTGGGGGATTTACCTCTGTTAGTAGGATGTGGTGTGTTCTGTTGTCTTACTGACATACACTAGTTTTGTAGAGATACCCAAGAGAAGATTTTAAATAATGTAAAAAGTGTCTGTGCCTATACAGAGCTAGTGACAAAATAAGAATAAAATAATGAAAATAATGAAGTTCTCTCCCACAGGTGAATTTACATATGGTTTGATACTTTGCCAGTAAGATTATCACAGAGTATCACAGGATCAACCAGGCTGGAAGAGACCTCCAAGATCATCAAGTCCAACCGATCATCCAACCCTATCTAATCAACTAAACCATGGCACTAAGTGCCTCATCCAGTCTTTTCTTAAACACCTCTGGGGATGATGACCCCACCACCTCCCTGGGCAGCCCATTCCAACGGGCAATCACTCTTTCTGTGAAGAACTTTCTTCTAAGATCAAGCCTAAACTTCCCCTTGCACAGCTTCAGACTGTGTCCTCTTGGTCTGTTGCTGGTTGCCCGGAAGAAGAGGTCAGCTCCAACCTGGCTACAACCTCCATTCAGGTAGTTGTAGACAGCAATAAGGTCTTCTGTGAGCCTCCTCTTCTCCTGGCTAAATAACCCCAGCTCCTTCAGCCTCTCCTCATAGGGCTTGTTCTCCAGACCCCTCACCAGCTTTGTTGCCCTTCTGTGGACACGCTTGAGCAATTCACCATCTTTATTGAATTGAGGGGCCGAGAACTGGACACAGTACTCAAGGTGTGGCCTAACCAGTGCTGAGTCCAGGGGCAGAATGACTTCCCTGCTCCTGCTGGCCACATTATTCCTGATCCACCCAGGATGCCATTGGCCTATTTGGCCACCTGGGCACACTGCTGGCTCATGTGGATTAGCCGATCACAATAGTGAGGCAGAGGAACCTGAAGTTCCGGTTTCTGCAAGGGTGTTAACTAAGATTGGACCATCTAGGAAACTTACTGTAGGTCAAACAGTTATTTGTGTAATTCACTTCATTTACAGCAAAGAGAACAGCAAGTGGAAGCTGTTGCAGTTGTGTAATTCCTCACAGGAAAAGGGTTTACAGTCACAGTCAGGATCTGCAGGAGGATTGTAGACTGGGACAATTATGCACTCAGCCTATGCGCTGAGTGTGGCAGAGTGTACTTTGGATCAATAAGAGTGTCTGGTACCAGAAGCTATGACTCTAGCATGTGTTATTTCCAATGCAGTTTTGGAAACAAGAAAGATATTCATAGTTTAATAGCCCATTCTTTCCCTCAGAGTACAACCCATTTGTTGCAAATATACCTGCTTCCCTTTCTCAGATTTGATTAGGCTGACCTTTCATCACAATTAAAAACAGGCAAACAAACACAGCAGAAATGTTATTAGGAAAAAAAAATCTTTAAAATGTTAATCAACCTTTGAATAAATAATTTAGATAGGGCAAAAGGATTACTGTAGCTTGCATCATGAGAGTTCTTATACAAGATCCTAGTGTGTGGTTTTTTTCTGACCTAAAAATCTGTCTGGCAAGGACATCGTGGTAGGCAGTTCGATAACAAAGGATTATGCTTTTAAATATGTGTGGCATTGGCTGGATTAACAGTAGGCCATCTCTTAGGTGGGCTGATGGAAATTTCTGCTGATAGAAGGTGGCAGTATTCAGCTATGGACAGTATTGGGCCTTCTTGGGAGTAGCTGAGTATTAATCACTCTTACCATAGGCTTTACTAATACAGAAAATTGTATGCATCAGGGGTTACAGAATAACAGAATCACCAAGGTTCGAAGAGACCTCAAAGATCACCAAGTCCAACCTGTCACCCAAGACCTCATGACTAAACCATGGCACCAAGTGGCACTGGACTGGACGTGGCACTTGGTGCCATGGTCTAGTCATGGGGTCTGTGGTGACAGGTTGGACTCGATGATCTTCGAGGTCTCTTCCAACCTTAGTGATACTGTGATACTGTGACATATATGATGCTACTGATGATAGTCCCCATCTCTGGACAGCTTCATAGAATCACAGAAACATTCAGGTTGGAAAAGACCCTCAGGATCACCAAGTCCAACTCATAACCCTACTCTACAAGGTTCACCCCTAAACCATATCTCCAAGCACCACATGCAAATGACTTTAAACACATCCAGGGCTGGTGACTCAACCACCTGCCTGGGCAGCTTATTCCAATGCCTGACCACTCTTTCTGTGAAAAACTTCATCCTACTGTCCAGTCTAAACCTACCCAGTCGTAGCTTGAGGCCATTCCATCTTGTTCTATTGCTAAATACCTGGGAGAAGAGACCAGCCCCAGCCTCTCTACAGTGGCCTTCCAGGCAGTTGTAGAGAGCGATGAGGTCCGCCCTCAGCCTCTCAAACTGAACAGCCCCAGCTCCCTCAGTTGTTCCTTATAAGATTTATTTCCCAGGCCATTCACCATCTCTGCTGTCCTCCACTGCACTCACTCCAGCACTTCCACATCTCTGCTGTATTGAGGTGTCCAAAACTGCACACAGTACTTGAGGTACAGCCTCACCAGAGCTGAGTACAAGGGGACAATCGCCTCCCTGCTCCTGCTGGACACAGCATTGCTGATACAAGCCGGGATTGGGCTGGGCACACTGCTTCCTCATATTCAGTTGCTTGTCAATTACAACCCTCAGGTCCCTTTCTGCCAGCTTTCCAGCCACACTTCCACAAGCCTGCAGTGTTGCTTGGGCTTGTTGTGACCCAAGTGCAGCACCTGGCCTTTGGCTTTGTTGAAGCTTGTGAGCTGAACACACACTGAAGCTATGAATACCTGATTTCAGCTTAACGAAAAGTTGATCTTCCAACGTCTAAAAATATGATCACTTGAGGGCTCTACTTAACAAGTTGTTCAAAACCTGAGTCATTGAAGCTTAATTGCAGAACAACAGTTATTTTGTGAAATCCAAGTAAGCTGTTCTTGCCTGAAGAAATAATGACTTCATATTGTCTTCCTTTTAAAAGCACTGTATGTTTGATGTGCTTATTTCAGCTCTTGAGGGTGGTGAAGGTCTATGTATTATTTATGATAACTGAATGCCAGGTGTATTTTCAGTTGCATAGCTCTCAAAAATAGACTGCTTGGTTCATGTCAGGTTTTTTTGAGTAGCACTAGTGTACTTTATGGCCAAGCTACATATTAAACAAATCCTGTTACTTTAGTTTGTAGAGATTTTCTTCTATCCATCCAGTTTCCTGTGAATATACTACTAATTGTATATATGATGAAGGCCAAACACTTGTGATAGATGGCATATATTTAGCTCTCTGTTGACTAACTTGAGCTGTAAAATGAAAAAGACTGATGCCACAGTTCCTCTTGCCTTCTACTAGAGCTGCAGCTCTTGTGATGACCCTGGTCACGAAGTCAGGGAAAGTGTAGTGTTCCATCATGGGAAACATAGTCTGCTTTGAGAGCTCTCTCCCCAATGAGAATGAAAAATTGACTGAAGAAGGAAGTAACTAAGGATGGGCAGTTCTGAAACAAAACTTTATGACACAGTTTAAAAAAACATTGGGGTTTTTTTGTTTGTTTGTTTTTAATTGTATTGGAAATGTAAAACCTTGGTTGTATTTTACTGATGAAAAGATGCAAAGTTTGTGGTAGTTGAAGTGGTTGGCAGAGATGTCTGATTTTCAGAAGTCATGTTTTCCTGATAATATTCCTATTTAGGAGATGTCAGAAAAAGAAGTAGCTTTTGTGATCACACTGCACACTGTTACATTACCCTTCTGACTCTTTTATTGAAATTAGAAAGATTAGTCCTCATTAGATATTTTTATTATTTTCCCATTATTTAGTAGTCCTTGTTTTTTGAGATAGTATCATAGTATCATAGTATCACTCAGGGTTGGAAGGGACCACAAGGATCATTCAGTTCCAACCCCCCTGCCATGGGCAGGGACACCCCATACTAGATCAGGCTGGCCAGAGCCTCATGCCTGGTCTTAAACACCTCCAGGGACAGGGCCGCAACCACCTCCCTGGACAACCCATTCCAGGGCCTCACCACCCTCATGGGGAAGAACTTCTTCCTCACATCTAGCCTGAATCTCCCCACCTCCAGCTTCATTCCATTCCCCCTAGTCCTATCACTACCTGATGTCCTGAGAAGTCCCTCCCCAGCCACCTTGTAGGCCCCCTTCAGATATTGGAAGGCCACAATGAGGTCACCTCGGAGCCTTCTTTTCTCTGAACAGCCCCAACTCCTTCAGTCTGTCCTCATAGGAGAGGTGCTCCAGCCCTCTGATCATCCTCATGGCCCTTCTCTGGACACCTTCCAGCACCTCCAGATCCCTCTTGTAATATGGGCTCCAGAACTGGACGCAGTACTCCAGGTGGGGTCTCACCAGAGCTGAGTAGAGGGGGAGAATCACCTCCCTTGACCTGCTGGCCACACTTCTCCTGATGCAGCCCAGGATCGGATTGGCTTTCTGGGCTGCAAGTGCACATTGAGAGCTCCTGTTGAGCTTCTCCTCCACCAGCACCCCCAAGTCTCTCTCCTCCGGGTTGCTCTCCAGCCAGTCCCTGCCCAGCCTGGATTTGTGCCTGGGATTGCCTCGACCCAGATGCAGGACCCTGCCCTTGGTCTTGTTGAAGCTCATGAGGTTGGCTTGTGCCCACCTCTCCAGCCTGTCCAGGTCCCTCTGGATGGCATCCCTTCCCTCCAGCGTGTCTGCTGCACCACACAGCTTGGTGTCATGGATGTGGAAGCTCATGAGATAAGCAGAACAAAATTACAGAAAATAGTAACTAATCATCTGTGCAATCAGAAAAATTTCATGTTGTTTACAAAATCCAACCCAGACAAATGTCACAATTTCTAATTTTTTCCCCTCATGTTAAATATGCAGAACAAAACTACTTCTAGCAAATTATAATTTGAATGTGTGTATATATATGTATCTAGATTTATATATACATATATGTGTGTGTGTATATATGTATATATATGTGTACACACAGAGAATAACAGAATCACAGAGTGATAGCATTTGGAAGGGACCTCTGGAGATCATCTTGTCCAACCCCCCTGCCAGAGCAAGTTCACCCAGAGTGAAATGCACAGGGCAGCAGCCTGGTGATTTTGAATAACTCCAGAGGTGAAGACTCTACCACCTCTCTGGGCACCTTGTTCCGTGCTCTACCACTCTCAAAGTAAAAAAGTTCCTTCTCATCTTTAGATGGAACTTCTTATGTTCAAGTTTGTGCCCTTCTTACGTTCAAGTTTGTAGCTCTTGTCCTGTCATAGGCAACTGCTGAAAAAAACCTGGCCCCATCTTCCTGATACCCAGACTTTAAGGATTTATAAGCATTGATAACATCTCCTCCTCAGTCCTCTCTAGGCTAAAGAGCCCCAAGTTCCTCAGCCTGTCTTAACAAGAGAGATATTCTAGTCCTCTGTCATCTTTGTATCCCTCTGCTGTCCCTTCTCAAGCAGTTGCCTGTCTCTCTTGAACTGAGTAGTCCAGAACTGGACACAGTTCTCCAGATGAGGTCCCACTAAGGCAGAGTAGAGGGGCAGGAAAACCTCACTTGACCTGCTTGCCCTACTTGTTTGATGCCCTCCAGGATGATACTGCCTTCTTGGCCACAAGGACATGTCACTAGCTCATGGTCATCCTGTTGTCTAGGACTTCCAGGTCTTCTCCCACAGAGCTGCTTTCCAGCAGGTCAACCTGTACTAAGGCATGTGTCCACACATACAACTGCCTTTTAAACTTGTTAATTGTGTGCTGTATCATTTTAGGTTTTGTCCCTATCATATAGTAAATGCAATTTAACAAGAGCAGTCTCAGGAAAAAAAAGAAGGTATGTTGTCTTTGCTATGTGGTGTATAGTACATACAATAATGCAAGGAGAGAAACTGTCAGCATTCTGGATAATAGAAGGCCCTCAGTATCAGCGACTGCTTGAGGCATATCTCACTAGCTGCTTGATTTCCTGATTGCTCAGCATTTTGCAGAAGATTGGAATTACACTAAAAGCAAACTTACATGTTCTCTACAAATTATTCACTATTTCTTTGCTGCAGGGCTATTGTGGAAACAACTTACACTTTTCTGGCTTTATGCAGAGGAGCTTTTACAGTCAAAGGCAATGATAATCATGATTTACCCAACTCAGTAACAATCTAAAATGCTGGTGTTCTCCTCAGTAACAGTCAGATCATTTCTTTGTTTCTAAGGAAAAGCATTCCTTCCCATCACATGCCTTATAGTGAAGCTCTTTGTGCTGATGGAGTCTTACCCTTCACAGAAATACCAGCCTCAGAGTTTAGAAACCACTCCATTCCTTCCGTTGGTGAATCTAAACTCTTAAATCATAGAATTGTTAAGACTGGAAGGGACCTCAAGGACCATCTAGTTCTAACCCCCCTGCCATGGTCAGGGACACCTCACACAAGATCAGGTTGTTCAGAGCCACATCCAGCCTGGCCTTACAAATCTCCAGGGATGAGGCTTCCACCACCTCCCTGGGCAACCTGTTCCAGTGTCTCATCACCCTCATGGTGAAGAATTTCTTCCTAACATCCAATCTGAATCCACCCATTTCTGGTTTTGTTCCATTCCCCCAAATTCTATCATTACCTGATAGTCCCTTGCCAGCTTTCTTGTAGCCCCCCTTAAGATACTGGAAGGCCACAATAAGGTCTCCTTGGTGCCATCTCTTATCCAGACTGAGCAGCCCCGATTCCCTCAGTCTGTCCTCATAGGAGAGGTGCTCCAGCCCTCTGATATATGTATCTGTGTAGTATTCCTTGAATGCTGAATTGAATGTGTCCAGAGAAGGGCAACGAGGCCATTGAGAGGCCTCGAGCACAAACCCCACAAGGAGAGGCTGAGGGAGCTGGGATTGTTTAGCCTGGAGGGGGCTCAGGGGAGACCTTATTGCTCTCTACAACTACCTGAAGGGTGGTTGTGGCCAGGTGGGGGTTGGTCTCTTCAGTTGTTGTAGTGAGGGGTACATTTCGTATCCCTGTATATTCTGTTTAATTGGCATTATTTTTTCTCCCTAATTGTGGTTATCTCTCTGTGCTGTTCTATTAAACTCTCCTTATCTCAACCCTTGGAGCTTTGTCTTTTTCTCCTTCTGATCCCCGTGGGGATGGGGGAGCAGTTGTGTGCATGGCTGTGTGGGCTTAGCTGCCAGTTGGACCTGAACCATGGCAGTCATTTTGGCACCCACTGTAAGGCTCAAATCCATGACCCTAGGATTAAGAATCTTATGCTCTACTAACTGAGCTAGATGTGGCCCCTTCCAGCTTCTTGTGAAGGAGAAACAAAGAAACAAGCAATAACAACAGCAGCAACAACCAATAAACCCAAAAAAACAAAGCCAAACCCCAAACCAACAAAACTCCAACCAAAGACTTGATACTATCCAGGACAGTATGACAGTAAATAGACAATAGTCCTGAGCTCTGTTTTGATGTCTAGATTTATGCCATAGGCTGCACACAGTCTCAGATAATCAAATTGTGTAGTTTTAAATATTCATTTATATATATATATATATATGTTGGTTTATTTTCTGATGCTGTGGTATGACTCCAGGCTAGGTTTTGCCCTTGCCTGTGCACAAGCAATTCCCACTGACTTTGAAGCAAGGTGACTCCTCGCAGGAGTGGGATATTGTCCCTCAGCCTTTGTGGCAGTGCAATTATTTAATCAATTGTGGGGTTTTGTGACACCTCACAATGCAGCAAATCAATAGTAAATCATCAGTCAGTATTTCTGTTTTTAGTGAGTGGTAGCAAATAAAACATGTTCCTTGTGTTAATAATTGTACATCATAGGCTCATCCATGCATAAGCAGGCATGACTCTCATTTTGTTTTTACAGTTGCCTTACTTCTGATCCAAATTTGCCACAATATAGTAGAATCTGATTATGAAGTGCAGATGTGATGTATGTTTAAGCCCATACTTTCAGTAGTGCATGTACACATGTGTTCATTGGCATTACCATTAATAACTTAGGTTTTTAAGGTTTTGATTTGGGTTATTTTTTTCCTAGTACCCCTGTGGATTTTGTTGATTGTAGTTAATTACTGCTTTCACTGGGCATTGAAAACTGTGTCTTGCAGGTAATACCTAGAGGAGGGCTTTGATTACTTGATTATTAGGTAACCTGAGCTGTGTGACTGGAGTGGAGACAATAACTGGAAATTACTACCCACTTTAGCACCAACCCTATAAGGAGAAGCTGAAGGAGCTGGGCTTGTTCAGCCTGGAACAGAGATCTTTTACAGACGTCTTTTGAGGGACCTAAGAACAGCCCTTGGTGTATATAAGCAGGTCATCTAGGAGGTGAAGCTAAGCTCTCTGAAGTGTGGCAGGGAGGGAAGATGAGAGAAAGTTAAAAGGAGAGGATGAGGCTGAATATTAAAAAAAAACCGGTACCGGTACCATGGCAATTTGGAAGTTTTCAGCCTTGACCAGGTGAAGCCCTGAGCAGCCTGATTGGGCCTCAGAGGTGACCCAGCTGTGAGCAGGAGGTTGGACCAGAGACCTTCTGAGGTCCCTCCCAGCCTGAATCATCCTGTGATCCTGTCCCTAACCCTTCAGCTAGGTCACTTGAAATCTGTTTGATATTTCTGAATTCTCATCTCAGTTAAACTCGGGGATGAAAAGTAGCTTGGTGAGGAAATCCTGTGGGGTTGTACTGAGTTTGTCAGCGGTAAGATCAGAGCATTATCACAAGGAGCATGATGTTGGAGGAGTTTCCTTTAAGCCTCCAGGGCAGTCCTCCCTGTTCTCACGGGCCACCCATTAACAGGCCACCCCCCTTTTCTTCAGTCTAGAGGAAAGAAGATAAGCAAATTAAGCAGCTAGTTTGAACTATCTCTTGATAGTATTATGCTAGTACTTAGACAAAGAATTAACCAGAAAAGCATGGATGAGAAGTAGGTGATCTGGACATGGAAAATCAGAAAACTACAAGAAGTACATTAATGGGACTGACTATTTTATTTGTAGCTCCTCAGTGTGATTTCAGTGAGACACACATTAAACCTAGTAAAACCTGGAAGTAAGTAAAATGACTCTACCCAGATTGTATTTTTCATCTCCAGCAAAGGAGTACTTGATGCATCTCTTTCTTTTTTGAGCTGTGTAGGTATGGAAACATAGCTATTGTCAACATGCCACAAAGACAGACTAAGAAAGAGCCTGTAGAGAAAGTCAGATTGAAAAAGACAAGTTTTCTGTGCTTCTATGTATTCCTTCTGTTTACAGGAACTATTCCAATTCAAATCAGGCTGTGAAAAATACTTGATTTCTGTAGCTTCAGTAGCATCTGTGTTCCTTTGTGTACCCATAAAGAAAACAAATCCATCAGGCTAAGGGTAATCAGCTTCATTCTGCATAGCTGTGTAGGAGAGGAAAAATACATTGTTCTCGAGTGATTGAGTTTATGTGATGTCTACATTTCATTTAAACTTTTGGTTAGTTGAAAAGGCATGATCAGCATGTCCTAAGATTGAAGAATTATTATTTTGGCCAACAATGGCATATTTATTCATTTTAAACATTGTGGTGCCTAATGAATGAGTTTCTAAATGTTAGAAATAAAAAAAGAAATTCATAAAATATATAATGTGAGTTTTCAATAAATAAATAAATGTGCTGTGGTAACTTTGGGGTACCAGAAATTAATAAGCTTTAATTGCAGAGATACTTTAAATAAATGTGCTAGTATACAGACAGTATAAAAGTATGTTGCAATCTTTATTCAGGAAAAAATTTCTATTTCTGTTAATGATTTTTTTCTTCCCCTGAAATGGAACACAAGACTTGCTTCGTATCAGCTGTTCTGAGCTGATTTTGCTGGAATCCTTACGGCAGTAGAAAACCTTTCACTACTTTTAAATCTTATTTTATAACTACAGAGAAAAGATTGGCTATAGTTTTATCACAAACTCTACCTACAGTGGTCTGCCTACCTCCAGTATGCCTGTATGCACTACTGATCCCTTATCCTAAGACAATCAGTTTGATCCTGCAGAACGGTTGGAACTAGATGATCCTTGTGGTCCCTTCCAAACCCTAACTGAAATTATGAAACTATGAAACACTGTGGAGAAAAGCAACAGAGAATTATCATAGAATCAATAAGGTTGGAAAAGACCTCAGAGATCATCAAGTCCAACCTGTCACCCAACACCTCATGGCTACTAAACCATGGCACCAAGTGCCATGTCCTGTACCCTCTTGAACACCTCCAAGGACAGTGACTCCACCACCTCCCTGGGCAGCCCATTCCAACAGCTAACAACTGTCTCTGTGAAGAACTTTCTCCTCACCTTGAGCCATAACTTCCCCTGGTGCAGCTTGAGACTGTGTCCTCTTGTTCTGGTACTGGTTGCCTGGGAGAAGAGACCAGCCACCTGCTGGCTACAACCTCCCTTCAGGTAGTTGTAGAGAGCAATAAGATCTCCCCTGAGCCTCCTCTTCTCCAGGCTAAACAACCCCAGCTCCTTCAGCCTCTCCTCATAGGGCTTGTGCTTGAGACCTCTCACCAGCCTCATCCCCTTTCCCTGGACACCTTCAAGTGTCTCAATGTCCTTCTTAAATTGAGGGGCTCAGAACTGGACACAGGACTCAAGGTGTGGCCTAAACAGTGCTGAGTACAGGGGCGGCATGAATTCCCTGCTCCTGCTGGCCACACTATTTCTCATACAGGCCAGGATGCCATTGGCCTTCTTGGCCACCTGGGCACACTGCTGACTCATGTTCAGCCGGCTGTCAACCACTACCCCTAGGTCCCTTTCTGTCTGGCTGTTCTCCAGCCACTCCGACCCTTCAGTGTTCTATGTGACTGATTTGGTTTGGATGTTCAGTACCACAGTCACATTTCATCCACCAGCTCTTCAGCCACTCCTAATGATTTTTTGTCATTTTTCTTTTTTGTATATAGCAACAGACTATCTGGGAATTATGAATAAATATATGCTAATTAAGACAATAAAGTAGTTTAAAGATACACAAATGTTAATAGGATTTGAAATAAGAGGTAGCTTGAGGCCATTGCTGTAACTAACAGGCCATTTAAAAATTATTACCAACAGGCCCAGTGGACCAGTAGTAAAGTACAGCTGCCTTTTTAGTACAGTATCAGAGCTAGCAGCCCCCTAGACTGAGCTGTACTCCAGTGGTCACAGCTGTGAACTGTGCTGAACTAATTTTGCTTATTCCTGCAAATGCCAGCATAGAAGCTACTAGCTTTACATAATGCCTGGGGTGATACATACAATATTTTGTTATTTGAAAGTAGTCTTTACAACAAATTAATGTAAGTACATTGACAAAGATATCTTGCACTGTTTACATCAAGCTGTTGAATGTTTATTAATTTTAGGTGGTCTTCTTTGCAGGCTGGGATTGATGTGCAAAAGAAATTAAAGTGTATTGCTCACCCTTTTGATCAAACAGTTCAGTGAAATGAAAGACTCTGCTTTGGTCAGCCCTAAAGTCCAAAAATAAAATGAAAAGCAAGGGTTTAATTTGAGAAGGCTACTATTTGAACAGCAAAAGAAGTTTACATAAGGTGACAGCTATTTTAAATCTTATGTGATAACCATGATAAAGAAAAATATTTTGTAATGGGAAATTCTGTTTGATAGTCTGCCTCCTTTTCCTTCAGACCCCACCGCCTTTGGTCCATTTGCAGAGATAACAGGGTGCCAGCCAGCAAATCTCAGCTCCCTTCTTATCTCTCTTCTTTTCTAAAACCATCACCAGCACATTTCCCAGCTCTGTAGAAATCCCAATTATAGATAGTCCATTTCAAAATGCCTTGTGATTGTAGCCCCGTTGCTGCCAAAGATATGAGAGAACAAAATGAGAGGGCTTCTGCTCCTCTTTTAAATTAGTGAAGTTGTGGAAATACTTCAGATGGTGCCTGAGAACCTGGCAAAGAGAAAACAGGATTAGCTGAAAACTCAGGAAGAAATGAAGAGAAGTGAAAAACATATTTCTGTTCCTGCTTTATTTTTGTTAGGCAGTTTCCAACTACAGAAATCATAATCTCTATCTTCAGAAGGTAATTTCTGGGAGAAATGAAGAGAACTCATTACATGTAGAAAGATGTTAAGTGGTGTGTACAGTTGCATATTAACAGCTGGTTTAGGCTTTGACCAGAAATGCCCTCTCACTGAAGTGGCTCTGAATGCATTTTGCCATTTTTCTATTATGCTTTACAGATTATTGCTCTCATGTATAAGATCACAATCTGACAATGTCATAGGAAGAAAGGTTGAAACATCATTTTTGATGGGCCAAGAGCAGGATAGGAGCCCAGATATCTCCATCACAGTGTGCCTAAGATGCAGTTGGATTTCTTTGGGTTAAGCCAGCAAGTTGTACTGCTGTCATCTTGTGTATTGGAACATACTATGAAAGAAACTGTGATTGGAAGAAAGCTTCTAGCATTGCTCTAGTCAACAATGAAATTTAGTGACATACATTTATTTTAGTGGAAGTTAGCAATTTTGGTCTTAGAGGAGAACATGAGATAGGGTAAGCAATTTCTGCCTCTTGAAAGGTTGTATTGTGTTTTAGAATGGCTATATAAGTCAAGGGGAGATAGGTCATGCCAAGTGTTTAAAACCTTTACCTATGTTATACAAGCTGCTTGGTCTGGTAGCCACTAGGAGCTCTGGTTTTGGATGAAGAAACTATTTTGTTAGGTGTTTTACAAATACAAAGTTGCAAAAGAGGTATTCATTCATAGCAGAACATACAATGTAATTACTCCTGGCCAAGCTATCAGCCCATGGTGCTGGGTTAGGAACTGGCTGGAGGGCCGAGCCCAGAGAGTGGTGGTGAATGGTGCCACTGCCAGATGGCAGTCAGTCACTAGTGGTGTCCCCCAGGCATCAGTGTTGGGCCCCATCCTGTTCACTATCTTTATTGATGATCTGGATGAGAGGATTGAGTCCATCATCAGTAGATTTGAAGATGACACCAAGCTGGGGGCAGGTGCTGATCTGTTAGAGGGTAGGAGAGCTGGGAAGAGGGACCTTGACAGGCTGGACAGATGGGCACAGTCCAACGGCATGAGGTTTAACACATCCAAGTGCCGGGTTCTGCACATTGGCCACAGCAACCCCAGGCAGTGCTACAGGCTGGGGACAGAGTGGCTGGAGAGCTGCCAGGCAGAGAGGGACCTGGGGGTACTGGTCGATTGTAGGCTGAACATGAGCCAGCAGTTGCCATGGTGCCATGGTTTAGTTGATTAGATAGTGTTGGGTGATAGGTTGGACTTGATGATCTTGAAGGTCTTTTCCAACCTGGTTAATTCTATTCTATTCTATTCTATTCTATTCTATTCTATTCTATTCTATTCTATTCTATATTCTATTCTATTCTATTCTATTCTATTCTATTCTAGTGAAGCAGTGGAAGCAGTGTTTTGTGGGTGGTAACTATGCTTTATGAGACAAAATAAATGTTCTCCTTTCATCAGCTGTTGGGCTGCCAGACAGTAGCACATTCATTTCCATAACTATTTCATGCCCCAGAACTGAAATGAAATAAACTCTCCTTGCTAAACTAAGCATGGAGAAGAATACAAGGCAAGTCTTTTTGCCACAGTTAAAAAGTTATGTACTTTTATTTGGCTTATATGCTTATTTCTTTCAAAGACATCTATCCCATTTTATAGCAGAGACTTTGTGTTTAAAAGAAACAACTCTCCAGTTTGCATCAGAATAGAAAAAGTGTGATCTGTAGAAATAGAAAACATGCAAACATATTCTTATGATGTACACACAAATGTATTTATGCATGTCTTAAACCTAAGTCCTGTCTTAACCTGACAATAGTTATTTAGAAAGCATTCTCCATTCATGGCATATGGGACTGAAACCTGCCTCTCATAGCGGGCAGTCAGAGTTTGAAGTCATTAAACACGGGGGTATAGTCGGAATACACCTTGCTCTCAGATCTAGGCCAGTTCTGGGCCCCTCAGTTTAGGAAGGATGTTGAATTGCTGGAACATGTCCAGAGAAGGGCAATGAAGTTGGTGAGGGGTTTGGAACGCAAGCCCTATGAGGAGAGGCTGAGGTAGCTGGGGTTGCTTAGCCTGGAGAGTGACTCAGGGGTGACCTTATTGCTCTCTACAACAATTACCTTAAGGGAGGTTGTACACAGGCGGATGTTGGTCTCTTCTTCCAGGCAGCCAGTACCAGAACAAGAGAACACAGTCTCAGGCTATGCCAGGGGAGGTTTAGGCTGGATGTTAGGAAGAAGTTCTACACAGAGAGAGTGATTGCCCATTGGAATGGGCTGCCTGGGGAGGTGGTGGAGTCACCATCATTGGAGGTGTTCAGGAGGAGACTTGATAGGGTGCTTGGCTGCATGGTTTAGTTGATTAGGTGGGTTGGATTAGTTGATAGGTTGGATGCAATGATCTTGAAGGTCTCTTCCAACCTGGTCTATTCTATTCTAGTCTAGTCTAGTCTAGTCTATTCTATCTGATGAGGCTGGTCTTGCATTTAGAAGGTGAAAGGCTTTAACTTTAAAAAAAACTTTGGTTGAAGAGTTCATTTATGTTTAATTTTTAAATTTTTTTAATTTCCTTTTATCCATTTTTTAAATGTGAGAAATGTGGTTTTTAAATTAAGGAAAAAAAAAAAGAGGAAAATCAGTTTTTCAGAGAAAGAAGAAACAGCTTGGTGACAAACAAGGAAATGTAGTGGAAGATGTGTTTCCAGTAATCCAAGCACTTGATTGTGAAACCACCCAACTGTATCCCATTGGCATAATTGTGGGAGGCTAAGAAGCAACTCTCTCTTAAAATGAATAAAGGAACTGCAAGGTACATGGGAGAAATTAGAGGCAGGGGGGAAGAGGGTTTCTTAGGCTTTGCACTTTTTGCTTTCCACAGAAACTAATGCTCTAATGCCATTTTAACCTATGTCCATAGTAAGCAAAATCACCTTCTGAAAAATCCCTTAGCTGTGCTCACTTCATTGTCTTGGGAGAATCAGCAAGGCAGAAGATGATGTAAAACCATCAGTACTTTGAGGGAATAGAATAGAATAGAATAGAATAGAATAGGAATAGAATAGACCAGGTGATCAAACCAAGAAGGCAATATAAATGAACAAACACAAGTAATGAAAACACTGTATGAGGTGTTGGCGTGAGATGTCCTATGTAATCATAATTCCCAGATATATACAGTCACCCAAACAAGCTAAAATTCAAACTTCTGTGAAGAGCTGGAGAAAAAAAAATAATCTCTTGGTGTAGTTTTGCTTTTATGAAGATAAGAGTAATAATGCCTAGGATGTTTGAGGGGAGGTTGAAGTGTGAAGTACAGAATGATGAAAGAAACCTCAGCAAATTCCTACTGAACAGGCCAGTGATGGATAATAAGGGCATCCACATGCAGTGATTCTTTGAAAAAAATGTATTCATTCTCTGGCTATATGAGGAACTTCAGTGTTAGATATTTTATTTTTCGGACTGGACAACTCAGAAAAACTAAGTAACATGTCTAGAGCTAATGGAAATTAACATGGGAGGTAGAGAGAAAAATGCAGCTCCCATGCCTTTCACGAATAGAATAGAATAGAATAGAATAGAATAGAATAGAATAGAATAGAATAGAATAGGAGTAGAATTAACCAGGTTGGAAATTATCTTTGAGATCATCGAGTCCAACCTATCACCCAACGCCATCTAATCAACTAAACCATGGCACCAAGTGACCCATCCAGTCTCTTCCTAAATACCTCCACTGATGGCAACTCCACCACCTCCCTGGGCAGCACATTCCAATGGCCAATCTATACTCCTTCTGTGAAGAACTTCTTCCTAACATCCAGCCTAAACCTCCCCTGGCACAGCTTGAGACTGTGTTCTCTTGTTCTGGTGCTGGTTACCTGAGAGAAGAGACAAACCCCCACCTGGCTACAACCTCCCTTCATGTAGTTGTGGACAGCAATAAGGTCTCCCCTGAGCCTCCTCTTCTCCAGGCTAAACAACCCCAGCTCCCTCAGTCTCTCCTCGTAGGGCTTGTGCTCCAACTTCCTCCCCAGCTTTGTTGCCCATCTGTGGACACATTCCAGCAAGTCAACATCTTTCCTAAACTGAGGGGCCCAGACTGTCTCTCCAGGTACCATTTGCCAGTTCATTAGATCGAGGTCAGGAAAACCAGCAGAAACAGTAAGATCACACAACTGATGTGATATAGCACCCTAGTACAGCACCTAGGTGTCCTGGGAAAACTATAGTTACCAATGGTGATCAGTAAGAATAAACAACCTAAATAACAAAGAAGTACATTTCAGATTTATGTGGAAAAGTACATTTCACATTGTTTTTTAAAATGTATTTAATCATCAGAGAACACTTGTACTAGCATAGAAGAAAAAGTATGGAATCATGGAAATCTCCTCTGTACTATAAATAAAAGCAGGAGAAAACTGATAAAACAGTTGGCACTTCATATGTCTTGATCCCTGAAATGGTAACTCAGAAGATACACTTGACTGGAGAACAGATCCAGCAGAGCTTTGTACACTTCGTTAGCATCTGCTGTTCTGCCAATATACAGTCACAGACTGCAGAAGGCAGGAGCAGAATTTTGTTTCTAGATCTTGGGAGGAATTTTTTCTCTCTGACAAAGTTATATATAATCTCATGATGAGATACCATGTTCAGTTTATCCGACAGCAATACTAGCTTCGAATTTGGCGTTGTACCATTGAAGGTAAGGCAGGAAAGGGAAGGACAAGCAACTGATTCTATCAAAAGTAGTCAGAAACTCTTCTTATGGAAGTTCCAGTTGTCAACAAAAAAGTACTGAAAAGCCTTTTATTCAAATGAGGGTGAATGTAATTAGATAATAGCTTTTATTAACCCATAGATAATTAGGAAAAAGCACTCAAGGTTTTAATCACATATTCTCTTAATCTTGTTTTAAAATATTAGAAGCCCTATTTTCTGGCTCTGTAAAACATACTTGGGTCTAAGTGTGGCCAAGAAAACAATGTTGGATTTTATGTTTTTTAAGCAACATTGTGTGGTGAATGTTTGTTTATCTTACTAACTGTGCTTCAGTGGACAGCTCACATTGGCCAAAAGATTAAGGTGGTAGAAGAAGAAATGGGGGCAAGAAAAACAGAGTTCCAGTGATGGATCAAATGGCATCACTCCCCTTAGGACAGGCTTTAATTCTAAAAAAACCTTACAAACCAGGTAAAATACCACATCTCCATTCAAATTTTTATCACAACTACTTAAGTACCTTCATCTTCATGCAGGACTGAGTTAGTCACATTGTTCATGGTTTCTTGCTTTCCTTTGCTTCCTTTTCCCGGATGTTTCAGGGATGCATTCAAGGGCAACGAGGCTGGGGAGAGGCCTTGAGCACAAGCCCTATGAGGAGAGGCTGAGGGAGCTGGGATTGTTTAGCCTGGAGAGGAGGAGGCTCAGGGGAGACCTTATTGCTCTCTACAACTACATGAAGGGTGGCTGTAGCCAGGAAGGGGTTGGTCTCTTCTCTCTAGCAATGAGCACAAGAACAAGAGGACACAGTCTCAAGCTGCACCAGGGGAAGTTTAGGCTCGATGTGAGTAGGACGTTCTTCACTGATAGAGTCATTCGTCATTGGAATGTGCTGCCCAGGGTGGTGGTGGAGTCACCATCCCTGGAGGTGTTCAAGAGGGAATTGGATGTGGCACTTGGTGCCATGGTCTAGTCATGAGGTCTGTGGTGACGGGTTGGACTCGATGATCTTTGAGGTCTCTTCCAACCTTGGTGATACTGTGATACTGTGATTTTCTAGGTCAGAGGAATCAGTTAGGTGACTAGTCCCTTACTAATGGAAGTTTAGTACCTGCTTTACTTGAACTTCAAGTGGAATAAAGCAGAACAGAACAGAACAGAACAGAACAGAACAGAATAGAATAGAATAGAATAGAATAGAATAGAATAGAATAGAATAGAATAGAATAGAATAGACCAGGTTGGAAAAGACCATCATTACCCCCAAGTTCATATTTTGTTCAGTTCAGTTAGAACCCAAAGTTCCACAAAAGGAAGCTCCATTGGTTCAGACTGAGAGGTATAAATGGCAATAATGCATCCATCAAAACAGTTGCTATTTTTTCCAAAAACTACAAACAGTTCTTCTTTGCATAAGAAAAATCTGTGATTATGTAGCTATGTATAAAATGCTATTTGTAAGTAATCAACTGGCATTTTATAAGATACTCTCTCATTTAAAATTATACTGATTTTTTTTCCCCCCAGTTCTTGTCCTTCTGGAAAGAAAAATGTCTGTTTAAATGTCTCATTTAGAGGACACAGTCTCAAGCTGTGCCAGGAGAAGTTCAGGCTCAACGTGAGGAGAAAGTTCTTCACGGAGGGAGTTGTTAGCCATTGGAATGTGCTGCCCAGGGAGGTGGTGGAGTCACCGTCCCTAGAAGTGTTCAAGAGGGGATTGGATGTGGCACTTGGTGCCATGGTTTAGTAGTCATGAGGTGTTGGGTGACAGGTTGGACTTGATGATCTTTGAGATCTTTTCCAACCTTATTGGTTCTGTGATTCTATGAAATGCGCCTGTTTTCTTCTGTTTCAAGATAAAAGGCATAAAGAAAGCTAATGTTGGAGAAAATTGGGTCATCAAAGGATTACTTCTTAAAATTCAGACTTCTCTTTGTTCTTTTTCATTAGAGTGGGATAAAGGGCCAGGCTTTAAAAGATCTTACATTTTGGGGGCGAGGGGGAACAAGCAGCAAAAAAATTTGTTTTCTCCACAAAAGAATGTTTGAATGAAGTTCAGATTTGAACTGAGAGAAATTATATATCCCATAAAGGAATAAATCAGTCCAAGAAGAGCAAAAGAAAATGTTTAATCTAGTTATTTAGGTGGGTTGGATTGGTTGATAGGTTGGACACGATGATCTTGAAGGTCTCTTCCAACCTGGATTTATTGTATTGTATTGTTTCTCTATGTAGCCATCTAATGACGATGAGCTTTCCCTCAGCTAGCAAACTGAAGAGGTGACAAAATTTTGTGAGATCTCCAACCACCACATGAGTATCTGAGTTAGGGGTTAACCTCAGTTAAGCAGCTAGAAGTTTAACCACTGATTCCATAAATCAGTTTTTTAGTGTAGTCCAGTCTAATTTCCATGCAATCTGTTACACCTTTCTAAGCTTCTGTCCTGAAGGACTTGGGGACGGGGGGAAATGGAAGAGGAAAAAAGATCACTGTAGTCCTTTTGCCCTTGAGAAAGCCTTCAGCTTCATGGAAACTTTCTAGGAAAACTCTCATGTGTACTTAAAAAACAAAGATCATTGTTTTGAAAAGCCTGGCACTCTCACCTAGGACTGATATTTTTTGCAGCTTTTAAAAGCAGCCCAAAAAAGAACTTCTGTACCAATTCGGATTCTCATTCATATGACTATGAAAGGTGAATGCTGCATGTGGGTTCTCCATGGGAGATCATTCAAAGAGAAAATTTTGGCAGAGTTAGGGAGATGCACGTGTATGTGCGTTGCCAGACAGCTATAAATACCCTATCCACGGAGTGCACAGCACCAGAGGACAAAGGCACAAAGACTGGATAATTTATTGCAGAGAGAGCTGTAAAGTACTTTTTAAAAATGAGGAAAAATTTGTTAGCATTCAGCAAATGTGAAATTCATGAGGGGAGTTCTATCATAGAGATTAGCCACAGTGGAAAGAGAATTGTTATAAATAAACTCAGTGGATAATGTTTTCTTGTTGTGTAAAAATGTTCCATTGGATTTAAATTAGTCAGAATTATGTATTAATGAAAGTAAAACACTTCAGTGGTGCCAGAGTTTTCAGGTGGACAATATGTAAAGATTAAAGCATTATTCCTCATAGAAATGTATGAAAGGCCAAGCCACTTTGTGTTCTCCATCAAGAAATGATATTTGTCAGCACTTTTCAGGAAAACAGAGATGCTTGGCCTATATCTGAGAAATACCTGAAACCTGTGGCTGGAGTGGGTCTGGTCTCATTTTAAAAGGAAGGCCTCAGAGAAGGGCAGCTTGAAATCACATTGAACTTGGGGATGACCGAGGGAAGAAAACACACAGAGATACCTTTTCTAAAGTGAGACTATTAAAACAATTTTTAAATATAGCTAGCTAAATGGGGGATGCCAAGTCTTTCACACTTGTGTAATCTCCTTTTCCAGTCAAAAAGATGCAGGAACCTATAGACAGGAATTAAGTGCACAGTTTATCACCCATCTTAAGCTAGGGTGATCTGTATTTTGAATATACCTTTTGCTGGTTTAGCTACAGGCTCCTGGGGGAGTATTTTTAAGAAGGAAAGTAACCCATTGCTGTGGAACAGACCTCAAAGATCATCAAGTCCAACCTGTCACCACAGACCTCATGACTAAACTATGGCACCAAGTGCCACATCTAATCCTCTCTTGAACACCTCCAGGGATGGTGACTCCACCACCTCCCTGGGCAGCACATTCCAATGGTGCTCTGTGAAGAACTTTCTCCTCACCTCAAGCCTAAACTTCCCCTTTTCCATGCCTCAGGTTTGAGGGATTTATCCATTCATGTCAATATGAGTACTTCTGCACACATTTTGGCATGTACATCGTATTGTGCATTCCGTTTTAGAATAGAATAGAATAGAATAGAATAGAATAGAATAGAATAGAATAGAATAGAATAGAATAAACCAGGTTGGAAAAGACCTTTGAGAACATCTAGTCCAACCTATCACCCAACACCATATAATCAACTAAACCATGGCACCAAGTGCCTCATCCAGTCTCTTCTTAAACACTTCCAGGGGCAGAATGACTTCCCTGTTCCTGCTGGCCACACTACTCCTGATAGAGGCCAGGATGCCATTGGCCTTCTTCGCCACCTGGGAACACTGCTGGCTCTTGTTCAGCCTGCTGTCAACCAGTACCCCCAGGTCCCACTCTGTGTGGCTACTCTCTAGCCACTCTGATACCAGCCTGTAGCACTGCATGGAGTTGTTGTGGCCAATGTGCAGAACCGGCACTTAGATGTGTTAAATCTCATGCCCTTGGACTGTGCCCATCTGTCCAGCCTGTCAAGGTCCCTCTGGAGAGCCCTCCTACCCTCTAACAGATCCACACCTGCCCCCATTTTGGTGTCATCTGCAAATTTGCTGATGATGGACTCAATCCTCTCATCCAGATCATCAATAAAGATATTTAACAGGTTGGGGCCCAGAACTGATCTCTGGGGGACACCACGAGTGCCTGGCTGCCAGCTGGATGTGGCACCATTCACCACAGTTTCATAGTTTCATAGTTTCAGTTAGGGTTGGAAGGGACCACAAGGATCATCTAGTTCCAACCCCCCTGCCATGGGCAGGGACACTCTACCCTAGATCAGGCTGGACAGAGCCTCGTCCAGCCTGGTCTTAAACACCGCAAGGGACGGGGCCTCAACCACCTCCCTGGACAACCCATTCCAGGCCTTCACCACTCTCACGGTGAAGAACTTCCTCCTCACATCTAGCCTGAATCTCCCCACCTCCAGCTTCATCCCATTCCCCCTAGTCCTATCACTCCCTGATAGTCTGAAAAGTCCCTCCCCAGCCTTCTTGTAGGCCCCCTTCAGATACTGGAAGGCCACAATGAGGTCACCTCGGAGCCTTCTCTTCTCCAGGCTGAACAGCCCCAACTCCTTCAGTCTGTCCTCATAGGAGAGGTGCTCCAGCCCTCTGAGCATCCTCGTGGCCCTTCTCTGGACACGCTCCAGCACCTCCAGATCCCTCTTGTAATAGGGGCTCCAGAACTGGACGCAGTACTCCAGGTGGGGTCTCACCAGAGCTGAGTAGAGGGGGAGAATCACCTCCCTTGACCTGCTGGCCACACTTCTCCTGATGCAGCCCAGGATCTGATTGGCTTTCCGGGCTGCAAGTGCACATTGAGAGCTCATGTTGAGCTTCTCGTCCACCAGCACCCCCAAGTCTCTCTCCTCTGGGCTGCTCCCCAGCCAGTCACTGCCCAGCCTGTATTTGTGCCTGGGATTGCCTCGACCCAGATGCAGGACCCTGCACTTGGTCTTGTTGAAGCTCATGAGGTTGGCCTGTGCCCACCTCTCCAGCCTGTCAAGGTCCCTCTGGATGGCATCCCTTCCCTCCAGCGTGTCTGCTGCACCACACAGCTTGGTGTCATCAGCAAACTTGCTGAGGGTGCACTCAATGCCACTGTCCATGTCACCCACAAAGATGTTGAACAAGACTGGTCCCAGGACTGATCCTGAGGGACTCCGCTTGTCACTGGCCTCCACTGGGACATGGACCCATTGACAGCCACTCTTTGGGTGCGGCCATCAAGCCAGTTCCTTATCCATCTGGTGGTCCATCCATCAAACCCGTGTGTCACCAGCTTGGAGACCAGGATGTGGTGTGGGACAGTGTCAAAGGCTTTGCTCAGGTCCAGGTAAACGACATCAGTTGCTCGCCCCTCATCTATTAATGCTGTCACCTGTTCATAGAAGGCCACCAGGTTTGTCAGGCAGGATTTGCCCTTGGCAAAGCCATGCTGACTGCTCCCAATCACCTCTTCACTACTCTTCTGAGTCAGTAGTGCCTCCAGGAGGATCTGCTCCATGATCTTTCCGGGCACAGAGGTGAGACTGACCGGCCTGTAGTTCCCTGGTTCCTCCTTCTTACCCTTTTTGAAAATGGGAGCAATATTTGCCCTTTTCCAATCTGTGGGGACTTCCCCAGTCTGCCATGACTTTTGGAATATAATAGAGAGGGGCTTAGCAACCTCATCTGCCAGTTCTCTCAGCACCCGTGGGTGTATCCCGTCGGGTCCCATGGACTTGAACACTTTCAGGTTCTTCAGGTGATCACGAACCTGAGCTTCACTTATGAAGGGCAGTTCTTCCTCCCCATCCCTGGCATCATCTGCCATGACTCCAGGAGTGTGGCTGGAGGCCCTTGCAGTGAAGACTGAGGTAAAGAAGTTATTGAGTACCTCAGCCTTGTCCACATCACTTGTGACCAATTCACCAGTTTCCTTTCTGAGGGGGCCCACACCTTCCCTACTCATCTTCTTGCCATTAATATACCTGTAGAAATTCTTAGTGCTCCCTTTGACCTCCCTGGCTAGCTTCAATTCAAACTCTGCTTTGGCTTCCTAACCAGGCCTCTTGCTGCTCGGGCAGCTTCCTTATATACCCCCTGTTCTATCTGTCCTTCCCTCCACTGCCTGTAGAGTTTCTTTTTAAGTAATAGTGTGTCCAGGAGCTCCTTGTTCATCCAGGCAGGCCTCCTAGCGTTCTTCCCTGTTTTTCTCTTTGTTGGTATACATAGCTCCTGGACACAGAGGAGGTGGTCCTTGAATACTGACCAGCTGTCCTGGGTCCCTCTTCCCTCCAGGGCTTTGTCCCATGACACTGTGGCTAGCAGACTCCTGAAGCGATCGAAGTCTGCACGCCTAAAGTCTAGGGACATAAGCTTAGAGTAGGTCCTCCTGATAGCCCTGAGGATATTAAATTCAACTGCTTCATGGTCACTGCAGCCAAGGCAGTCTCTGAGCCTCACATTGGTTACCAGCCCTTCCCTGTTGGTGAGAACAAGGTCCAGCAGAGCACCTTTTCTTGTTGGTTCCTCTACCATTTGGAGGAGGAAGTTGTCTTCTATGCAGTCCAGGAACATCCTGGATTGCTGGTGCCTTGCTGTGTTGTCCCTCCAGCAGATGTCAGGGTGGTTGAAATCTCCCATGAGGACCAGGGCTTGTGACCTGGAAGCCGCTTCTATTTGCCTGTAGAGGGCCTCATCTGCTTGGTTCTGCTGGTCAGGTGGCCTGTAGGAGACCCCCACAGTAATATCTCCTTCCCCTGTCTTGCCTTTAATTCTAACCCATATACTCTCAACCATCTCATCATCCCTCCCCAGGTGGAGTTCTGCTGACTCCAGCTGGTTCTTGACATAGAGGGCAACACCTCCTCCTCTCCTTCCCTGCCTATCCTTCCTAAAAAGCTTGTACCCATCTATCCCTACATTCCAATCATGGGAATCATCCCACCAAGTTTCAGTAATGCCCACTATGTCATGGCCTCCCAGCAGCACGGTGGCTATTAATTCATCCTGTTTGTTGCCCAAGCTGCGTGCATTTGCATAGAAGCACTTCAGCTGGGCTGGCCCTGTCGTCCTCTTGTGCCAACTCCCCTTGGTTTTCACAGGGTGTCCTGGTGTGTCATCTGTGTCTGGCCTCAGGACAGCAAGTTGAGAGCCCTTAGCAGCTCTCCATCCCACTGCCTCTGGTGAGCTGCCCCTCTGCTTCTCACAGGCCAGCAGGAGACTATTACCCCCTTCCCCCTTCAAATCTAGTTTAAAGCCCTATCAATGAGCCCTGCCAATTCCTGCCCCAGGATCCTTTTCCCCCTCTGGGACAAGTGTGCCCCATTAGTTGTTTGCAGCTCTGGTGCCTTGTAAACCAAGCCATGATTGTAGAACCCAAATCCCTGTCGATGGCACCAGCCCCGGAGCCATGAATTGACCTGTTGGCTCTTCCTCAGTGTTCCCTCATCCATCGCTGACATTAGAGGGATAGCAGAGAACACAACCTGAGCTCCTGATCCCTTTAGCAGGTGCCCCAAGGTTCTGAAATCACTTTTAATTGATTGCGAGCCTCTTGTTGTTGCATCGTCACTACCCACCTGAAAGACCAGCAGTGGGTAGTAGTCTGAAGGACTCAGGAGGTTGGGAATTTTGCCTATAATGTCCTTTACTTGGCCACCAGGGAGGCAGCAGATCTCCCTATGAAAGGGGTCTGGTCTGCATATTGGGCCCTCTGCTCCCTTCAGTAGGAGTCTCCTATAACGATGACCCTGCGAGGTTTCTTTTCTGGTCTAGTTTTGATAGCTGGCCTGAGGCAACCTGTCCTTGGTTCAGCTTCTGCCTTCCTTGAGTCCTCGTCCTCACCTATGACCTGTTCCTCCTGCAGAGCCTCATACCTATTCTGTACCTGCACTGTAGGTAGTGTGTTGCTCAAAGTAGCAGGCTTGCTCCGTCTGCGTTTCTTCCGTCGGGCAGAGACCTGCACCCATTGGCCCTGCCTTGTGGGTTACTGCAGGGAGGCTGAGAGGCTTGCTGATGGGAAGTACCAAAACTCCCTGCTCCACTAAGAGTCACCCCCTGTTCTAGTTTAGTAGAGGTTAGATTTTGGAAATAGTCAATGTTCCTTTTGCTGTCTCTTACAGCTCTTAGCCTTTCTACCTCTTCTTTTAGTTCAGCCACCATGCTCATCAGATCACTGATCTGCTCGCATCTGACACAGGAGTTGTTCCTTCCATCCTCCATGTCGAGTGCCAGATCCCAGCACTCACTGCAGCCACCCACCTGAACACCTGCATGCTTGTGAGTGGCCTCTGTTTGGGTGCCCACTGTTCTTCTACTAGCCTTACTTCTAGTAGTAACCACCACTCTCTGGATTTCCTGTCAAGTAAGTTATAGTTCAGAATAGAATGGACAGCTGAAATGTTGAGGATGGAGACATGGGAATGTGAAATAATTTACTCCAGAGTATGAATTTAGTCTCAGAGATTCAGTGCTTAACGTGCCAGATTTCTCATTATGCAGTTATATTATAGGAGGATAAACATTTGAGAGGAATAAATATTTGAGAGGATAATGCTTGTGATTTTGTTTCTAACTGGAAAATTTTAATTTAATCTCATTTTGTCCACCTCCATCGTTAACACTGTATTGCAAACTGTAGAGCAATGAGCTGATTTTAGTTAATGACGTGACATTATTTATGGTTACAATGCTGCAATACAATAAATCCAGGTTGGAAGAGACATTCAAGATCATCGTGTCCAACCTATCAACCAATCCAACCCACCTAAACAACTAGATCATGGCACCCAGTACCCCATCAAGGCTCCTCCTGAATACCTCCAATGATAGTGACTCCACCACCTCCCTGGGCAGACCATTCCAATGGGCAATCACTCTCTCTGTAAAGAACTTCCTCCTAACATCCAGTCTAAACCTCCCATGGCACAGCCTGAGACTGTGTCCTCTTGTTCTGGTGCTGCCTGCCTGGGAAAAGAGACCAACCTCTGCCTGTCTACAATCTCCCCTCAGGTAGTTGTAGAGAGCATAAGGTCACCCCTGAGTCTCCTCCTCTCCAGGCTAAGCAACCCCAGCTCCCTCAGCCTCTCCTCATAGGACTTGTGTTCCAAACCCCTCACCAACCTTGTTGCCCTTCTCTGGACACGTTCCAGCAAGTCAGCATCCTTCCTAAACTGAGGTATGATGTTACCCAAGATGTGATGCATGCCTCCTGAATGCAGGGGAATACAATGCTTTTGCTTGAAGAAGCTTGTGAGCAAAATGCAGAGGTAGATGATGAAACAGAGAGTACAGGGTCTATTAATAGAAAATGAATAAGGTTGTGGTGGGAGCTTGTTTCATTAGACACAGAGAATCTAAACTTACCATTCGTAAGAAATTCCTTGTTTCCCTTTTCACCTTCTTTGATAACAGAAATATCCTTTTCTGTTTGAAACAATTGTAGTAAATGGGCCCTAATACATTTTAAATGTTTTTCATCTATCCACTTTGTGTTACACTGTTTTCTCTTTTATAATCCTACCTGTCATTTTATATCTGATTAATTCATGAAGGTACCTCATTAAGTTGGTCTCAGTGCTGGGAATTTTTCTTAATGCAACAGTGTAATCTAGTACAAAATCATTGGTCTCAAACACAACCCAGAGGAAGAGCGTATTTGTATTGAATCTATGTTGGATTTGGGTGCAAAATAGTTGAAAACTACACTGGGGTGAATTTAGATCACTTACTTTTATATATATCTCTCTATATCTCTCTATCTATGTATAAAACACTGGAGGTGTTTAGGATGAGACTGGATGAGGTGCTTGGTGCCATGGTTTAGTTGATTAGATAGTGTTGGATGATAGGTTGGACTCGACGATCTCAAAGGTCTCTTCCAACCTGGTTAATTCTATTCTATTCTATTCTATTCTATTCTATTCTATTCTATTCTATTCTATTCTATTCTATAACTCTAGAACCCTGATTGACCTTGAGCCCTTTTCCAGTAGGTGGAAGTCAGTGGAGTGATCAGAAGGTCAGTCAGGGAGCACAGAGAAAGAGAGTGTTGGGATGTTCTGTGCAAAATGAGCAAACATGTTTTGACATTTCAAAGGGAAACTCAAACCTGTTTTAGAAATATTACAGAGTGTCAAGTGTTGGAATCTTCACACATATAAATTAATAAATCATGTGACTTTGGGAAGCAGGTCCTTATTTAATCATAGAATTGATAAGGTTGGAAAAGACCTCAGGGATCATCAAGTCCAACCTGTCACCCAACACCTCGTGACTACTAAATCATGGCACCAAGTGCCATGTCCTGTACCCTCTTGAACACCTCCAAGGACAGTGACTCCACCACCTCCCTGGGCAGCACATTCCAATGGCTAACAACTCTTTCTGTGAAGAACTTTCTCCTCACCTCAAGCCTAAACATCCCCAGGCACAGCTTGAGACTCTGTCCTCTAGGTAAAATGATTCTTCCTTCTGTGCTTCATCTCAGTTGCAGAACTTGCATTTCCACATGGCTATGCTGTTCCTCTTGGAAGGAATTCTTTAGTTTGAGGAAACACCTAATACTTCTGTGCAAGTGCTGGCAAGTGCAGTTGCACAGCAGCTGAGCAAAACAGAGACTATATGATTGTGATCCCTAAGGACATGGATCACTGATGGTATTTGAGGCACACCTCAAATGAAAGTCTTCATATGTGAATGTGGTGGCAAGGAAATGTAACTCTTTATAAGAATTCTGACCTGTACTGCTGTGTGGAGTTTGCCAGGTGAACTGGGTTTCTGTCAGCAGTTTTTGGTTGGCAGGGAGAGCTATGGGGGTAGCCTCTGTGAGGTATTCAAAAGAGGATTAGATGTGGCACTTGAAGCCATGTTTTTGTTGTCAGAAAGTGTTAGGTATTAGGTAATGGGTTGGACTTGATGATCTCTGAGGTCTTTTCCAACCTGGTTCATTCTATGATTCTAAGACTCCAGGGACTATGCCTATGTGGGACAGAGGCAGTTTTCAGACAGTTCCAAAATGAACCCACTGCTGGCCAAAGTTCACACAAGCTCACAGGATTTTAGGGATTGGAAGGGACCTTTAAAGATCATCAAGTCCAACCCCCCTGCCAGAGCAGGACCACAGAATCCAGCACAGGTTGCACAGGAACACATCCAGACAGGGCTGGACAGTCTCCAGAGAAGGAGACTCCACAACCTCTCCCGGCAGCCTGTTCCAGTGCTCTGTGACCCTCACAGTGAAGAAGTTCCTCTTCATGCTGAGATGGAACTTCCTGTGCTGGAGTTTCCATCCATTTCCTTTGTCCTATCCCAGGGTGCAAGTGAGCAGAGCCTGTCCCCTCCCTCTTGACCCCCAGCCCTCAGCTATTTATAAACATCTATTAAATCCCCTCTCAGTCTTCTCCTCTCCAGACTGAAAACCCCCAGGGCTCTCAGCCCCTTGTCACAGGACAGTGCTCCGGTCCCTCACTCATCCTGGTGTTGCCTGCTCGTATCCAGGGAAAAAATTCACTCTTGCAGAACTGGGTTTTTGTTGTTGTTGTTCTTAAAACTTGTTATCTTGATCTGCAATGCACAGATCTGCCCCACCGAGCAAATGATAATGATGGAAAGGTTTTATTGTAACAGCCACCACTGTGCTTTTTTTGATGAAGCATTGGTGGGTTTGTTCTTTTCCCGTGTGGGCAAAGCAAACCATTCACTGCAGTTGTGCATTATGGAAGATTTATGGAAAATAGTTATTTTAAAATCCCCTCCTGTCATCACCACCTCCCCTTTCCCACCCTTCCCAACCCATTTCCCCCCTTTTTCCCCTCAAACTCAGAGCACCTGGGCTCTGTTGGAGTCTCCTCCCTCCCCAGGTGTGGACACTTTGCCTTCCCTGCCCACTCCCCTATTTAATCCCCACCAGGAAGAGTAGAAGCCCTAAGCTGAGCCCATCTGGGCTGAGGATCCTCCTCTCATCTCTGGTGAGTACCCATGGTGCACACTGGGTGATGGTGGTGGTGACAACAAAGGCCGGGGGGCCTGGTGGCCCCCCGGCTGTTAGGGCCAGGATTGATGACTACTGTAATACCATCCACAGGTGCTGGTTTGGCCTCCTTGCTGGGGTGGAGCTCCTCTGGGTGGCATCTTGGCTGGTTGAGGGTCTCGCCCCTGGCTCCAGGATGGGTGCAGGAATGCCAGTGGTGGAGCAGAAGCTGTTTAGGCAGGGTGGAGGATGGGGTAGAGGGAGCACCTCTGAGCTGGAGAGGTACAGTTCACTCTAGACTTTCAGAGGGCAGACTTCAGGTTACTCAAGGAACTAATTCAGAAGATACTTTTGGAAACAGCCCTTAAAAACAAAGGGGTCCAGGAGGAGTGGACCTACTTCCAGAAAGAAGTCTTGAAAGCACAGGAACAGGCTGTGCCAATGGGCAAAAGTCCATTTAGAGCTTAGACTGGCCACTGCTGTGAAGGACAACCAGAAAGTCCTTCTACAAATATGTTAATGGCAAGAGGAGGGGCAAGGACAACTTCCATTCCTTAGTGGACATGGAGGGGAACATAGTAACAAAAGATGAGAAAAAGGCAGAGGTACTTAACACCTTCTTTGCCTCAAATTTTAATAGCAGGGTAGGTTGTCTTCTGGACAACTGGCCTCCTGAGCTGGCAGATGGAGTCAAGGAGCAGTATAGTTCCCCTGTGATCCAGGAGGAAGCAGTTAGAGACCTGCTCAGCCACTTGGATCCCCTCAAGTCCATGGGACCAGATGGGATCCATCCTAGGGTGCTGAGAGAGCTGGCAAATGAACTGGCTGGGCGTCTCCCCATCATTTTTTTTTCAACACTCCTGGCTCACTGACCACAATCCCTATTCCCCATTGGGATCTCCAAGCATGGGAAGAAATGCAGAGGCAGCAATGACAGGCTGTCCTCCTATCTGGAAGGCTTATGTAGTGCAAACTGCTGAGTTTTTCAGTTTTGGTCCTCACACAGTTTGTGCATTTATGGCAGATCAGTGGGCCTGTAAGTGTATCTGTAACAGCCAGCTGTGCTAGGGCTTCCCATGTAGGAGCCTAAAGCTTAGGGAAAAGCGTTTGAAAATACTCATTCCAGAGTCTGTGTCCTGGAAGACTCAGTCTGTGAGTCATGGCTCTGAAGCAAGATCTACCATGTTACTTCTCTGTTAGACTGCAAGTCTTCCATATTCCTGCCTACATGGTACAGAGATCCTACAGGCTACCAAGGAAAATAACACTATTGACCAAACAGCTGTACTGTGTTACCAGAGCTAATTTTCTAGTTATATAGTTAGGCTACTGTCTCTTGGAAAAAAAAATAATGAAACTTTTGGCCAAGTAACAAGATAAGATGAATGTCATGCAAATATGTGCAGAGGTATAAACATCTATGAGCATTTGTACATACACATTTCTGGCAAACCTTCACTTCACCTTTTTTTGCCATTTTTATGGTTAGGGTTACAGCTGTATTTGGACTGCCTGTGCAGAGAACATAAACTTAGGGAAATCGACCAATAAGAAATGGATTATTTTTTTGCCTGTTGTTTTTCAAGAAAAGATTTGTGTTTAAAATGTGGAACTTGTCTTTAGAACAGTAGCAGGGTTTCTCACAGAGAAGGAAGTCTGCATGTGGCTTGACTGTGTCTCAGTAAACCCCTGAAGTGTAGTTGCCATTTTGGCATTATGATTCCTTTTTTGAACTGGAGGTCTGAGTCACCTCTTCTTTCAAAGTGATGGTACTAATCTGCTAGAATAGAACATACCTGATTTATGTTACAGCTAGTGCAGCAGCTTTACCTTGTCTCTTTAAGGTGCATTGCAAAGTTTTCTCTGGAGTCTGACCTCTACATTCATCTTATCTGTGGTGGGACTAATGGCAATACAAAATGTTCAGGAGAAAATCATGTGTAGTAGTGGCATTAAGTTGTCAGGATTGAAGAGATGTCTGGTTTAAAGACAAATTATTCTGTGTATTTCCAATACTGTTCATGAATCACAGAATTACCAAGGTTGCAAGAGACTTCAAAGGTCATCAAGTCCAACCCATCACCACCCACCTCATGAAAATGTTTGTTATTGCTTTATATTTATGGGGGAAGAAATCTTGATCAAAGCTTTCTTAAAATACTAATGAGACTGTGTTTTACTAAGCATAGTTTGGTCCACTTATAATTTGTAGAATGCCTTTAGATGTGGAAGAGAAACAGATAAAGAATTGAGAAATCCAGGTAGTCATGTTTGCCTGGAGGCATTTTCTGAGAGCAGGAGTGAGTTAGAATGCAAATCCTCATGGCTTTGCTGATTTTTGTGGTTGCTGCTAATTACTGTAAAATTGATTCAGGAGTGCTGCAGCATCTCTGCATATGTTTAAGCCTAATCTCCATAGTGTCACAGGCAATTTTTCTCTGTGGGTATTGTACTACGTAAGAAATTCCTGTAACCTTCATCTTTGCTTTTTTTACTTGTCAAGGAGCAAAGAAGGATTCTATTCAGTAACTTCCCAGTCTTAATACCCAGTATAGTAGCACAAGTTTTCTTGGATTGTTTCTTTCAGGACTTTGACAGTCAAGATAATGTTTTGTTACTTGTATCTAGACTGTGGTAAGGATAGTTTGCTTTGAAAACATGAGGAATTATTATTGTGCTACTTAGAAGTATTTCAGGTTAATACCATGTAATGTAATGCAGTTTTAGATTTTTTTCCTTTATCTTTTTCTTCCCTCCATCTTGAGAATGAATTTGAGTTTTAACTCCACTAAGTGTAGAATTTCACAGCTTGGCATTGATTTCTTGAATTTTTCCATTGTGTAGAATCCTATTCTGTGGACCATGTGTTCTGAAAAGTGTCAGTTGCCCATGGAAAATTGCAAAGAAATAAGGGCAATGCAGGTCATTAACAAGGGGCTTCTCTAAACTAAACCCACTGTATTAACTACCACTTAATGTGCACAAGGTTTCCTGTCTGCTATTTCAGTTGGCAAAGTTAGCTAGACTGGGGTGGAAAGCAGAATGGGACCTGCCATTTCTAAAACATGAGAAATACATCCTGCATGTTGCTTTACCCTGCAAAGGTGACTCTGGAACTGACTGAGTAGAAGAGACAAAAACCCAAATGTTTAAAAAGGGTTACTACTAGTAGGAAAGATTGTGTCAAAGAAATCAGGAATTAGAGGAGGAATTTGCTGCAGAAATGAAAGCCTAAATTAGGGCTGCCAGTGAAAACCAGAACTTGCAAAGGAGATTAAAACAGCAGCAGAAGCTCGTTTACATCTTTAAATTCAGAGACAGGAAATGGGGAAATAATTGAAGCTGTTATTTATTGCTGATGGGAGAGGAAAAACAGGAAAATTTGGTTAGATATTAAAAGCTAATAGATACTTCACACTGACTTTCACTGAAGGAGGTTGACCTTAAAAGAGGTATGATGGCTAATAGGAACAGGGAAATCGCCTCTTTCTACTGTGATTTTTAAAGAATTGCTTTACTGAAGCACAGATGCAATAACTGCTTCTTAGCAGAGTTGTTAAATGAGTTGTGATACATATGATCAGTGAACAGGAAACATAGCACCTGGTTTTAAAGGGGGTAAAAATCCAACAGCCATGGTCTTAGCAGCTTGATATCAATAGACTGTGAAGATGAGACAGATTTTGATTGAAAGAAAGCTTTTAAATATGGCTGTAGACAGAAAACACCATAAAAAGCAGACAGAAGTTATTAAAATAGAAAGTATGGAATTAATAGATATCTGTTGATTGCCAAGAAAATGAAGCAAAATCAGTATGCTCATAAAAAGTGATTTACAAAAATAGAGATAAATAGCAGAGTTAAAAAGCAAGCGAGAAACTAGGGGGAAGGCGGGGGGGGGGAATGATTGTAGAAGAAGCAATACCAGGCTAGAGAAGCATAGTTGTGGGAGGAGATACTGAGGGACTGATTTTTACAGTAGAATCATAGAATCAATAAGGTTGGAAAAGACCTCAAAGATCATCCAGTCCAACCTGTCACCTAACACCTCATGACTACTAAACCATGGCACCAAGTGCCATGTCCAATCCACTCATAAACACCTCCAGGGACAGTGACTCTGCCACCTTCCCTGGGCAGCCCATTCCAATGGCTAACAACTCTCTCTGTGAAGAACTTTCTTCTCACATCAAGCCTGAACTTCCCCTGGTACAGCTTGAGACTGTGTCCTCTTGTTCTGGTGCTGGCTGCCTGGGAGAAGAGACCAACCCCCACCTGGCTACAACCTCCTTTCAGGGAGTTGTAGAGAGCAATAAGGTCTCCCCTGAGCCTCCTCTTCTCCAGGCTAAACAACCCCAGCTCCCTCAACCTCTCCTCATAGGGCTTGTGCTTGAGGCCTCTCCACAGCCTCATTGCCCTTCTCTGGACATGTTCAAGTGTCTCAATATCCTTTTTAAATTGAGGGGCCAAGAACTGGACACAGTTAGGTGTGGCCTAAGCAGTGCTGAGTACAGCGGCACAATGACTTCCCTGCTCCTGATACAGGCCAGGATGCCATTAGCCTTCTTGGCCACCTGGGCACACTGCTGGCTCATGTTCAGTCAGCTGTCAACCAGTACCTCCAGATCCCTTTCTGCCTGGCCACTCTCCAGCCACTCTGACCCCAGCCTCTAGCACAGCATGGGGTTGTTGTGGCCAAAGTGCAGCACCCAGCACTTGGACTTGGTAAATGCCATCATGTTGGACTCTGCCCAGCTGTCCAGCCTGTCAAGGTCCCTCTGGAGAGCCCTTCTGCCTTCTAACAGATGAACACCTGCTCCAAACTTGGTGTCATCTGCAAATTTACTAATAGTGGACTCAATCCCCTTGTCCAGATCATCAGTAAAGATATTTAACAGGTTGGGGCCCAACACTGATCCCTGGGGGACACCACTAATGCCTGGCTGCCAGCTGGCTGTGGCACCATTCACCACCACTCTCTGGGCTCAGCCCTCCAGCCAGTTCCTAACCCAGCGCAGAGTGCTGCTGTCCAAGCAATGTGCTGACAGCTTGGCCAGGAGTTTGCTGTGGGGGGTGGTGTCAAAGGCCTTGCTGAAGTCCTGGTAAACTAGATCCACAGCTTTCCCCACATCCACAAGGTGGGTCACCTGGGCATAGAAGGAAATCAGGTTGGTGAGGCAGGACCTGCCCTTCCTAAATCCATGTTGGCTCGGCCTGATCCCTTGGCCGTTCTGCCGGTGTGGTGTGATTGCCCCCAAGATGATTACACAAAGATTAAACTCAGACTACCCTATTGGAATTTGCTGGTGATGCAGATACAGGCACTGACAGAAGTTCAGAGCAGGCTAAGGATGCAACTCTGGAAGTAAATAATTTTGTGGGGTAGAGTAATAGGTATGACATAATGGAAAACAAGTAAGAGTTCCTAATAAAAATACTATAAGCAGGCACTCATCATTTGGAAATGACCCAGAAGGAAGAAGGAGCAGAATTTTGATGCTGAGATGATCATCAGCCATTACTGAGATGCAGATTTAGAAAAAGTACAATGTGACCTTAGGTTATACCAGCAGAGGTATTTCATAGTAGTGACGGAGAAGTAATGCAAGAAGAAGCAGGAAGCCTTTGACTGAAATTCTGAACATGTTGGTCATCTGTATTTGAGGAATATGAGATGGACTGGACTCAATGGTTTTAGAGATGTTTGCCAACCAAAACAATTCTATGATTCTGTGACTTTAAAACCTTTTTTTTTTAAGGATGATTAAAGTGGAATGGTCATCCAGTGATTTGATGGGTCTAGGAGAATGTGTTGCATGGCTCAACAGAGCAAATACCAAGGGGGTTTGTAAGAGCTGTGTATCAACATAGTGCAGGGGAACTTAAGGGGTGGAAGGAAGCTTTATGTATTTATAATGTGGCTATGAAATGCCTTTGGTTAGGGACCTGTGACAATGGGGCAGAGCATAAAATCACAGAACTGCCCTCAAGCCACTTACTCCAGTTCTGGCATGAAGTTAACATCTGATTTGTATCATCCGACTATAAGGAGGAAAAAAAGCACAATTTGTATTTTTTTTCCTTTTTATGTGGAAAATGCAATATGAAAGAATTAAAGCTGAACTGACTTGATTCAGCAACTTCTTGAGTGTGTACACTGCACCCTGACTGTACTGCTCTCACAGGATGACTGTGACCTCCAAACTATAAGAGGAGGTTATCTAGTCAAAAGGGTGTTACTTAGGTTTTCTCCTGTTTAGGCTACATGGAAGAATGAGGTCTGAGGAGGGAGGGTCTGGAACAGGAGAGCATAGGAAATACATAGGAGAAAATTCCATGGGATAATCCACTGACTGTTCTCCATTTTCTGTGATTTGGGGCTAGGCAACTAATGATACATAGCTTCTAATGGCTTAATTTGTATGTCATAAAGTGGGATGTTTTTCACTGGACCTTTATGAGTTCCTAGAAAGGCAGTGTTTTCTTGAGAAAATACCATTAGACCTGGCTTCATGTGTGTGGATCAGGAAAGTCCTTATCCAGTCTGCTGGACTCAAGGTAAATCTTTCTCTGTGCCTTAAAGGAGCCCAAGAGTGAATGAAAACTCAGAATATATATTCAGGTCATATGTTTTCTGGTTATGAGGTTAACAGAGAGTAGAAATAAAAGATTTGGGGCAGAAGTCTGGTCACATTGACTTACTACATTTTCTTTCAGCTGCTCACTTATGAAGTAGGTTTTTACTTGATGTCTATAGTAGAGTGTTAATATGGCACAAGGGTTAAGATTTGACATTGTTACAATTCAAAATGTCCAAAATTGCACTTATGAGGTCAGTAACAGTTTTGTGATGATTTCCATGTTTTAAAATGTGAACATATTTCTGCCTAAAGTAACAGAAATCATTAGAGCCTGATATTTTAACCACAGATTTGCATATGGCATATGTTGACTTTTCAGTGGTGCACATTTTACTTTAATTTGAGAGTAAAAGCGCTATAGCTGATGTAGTGTCCTCTAAATAGGATTCAAAAGTGTAAACATGTTGTTTAGCCATTTATGAATTGGTTTGCAGGGAAGTCATTGTGCCCCTGTACTCAGCACTGGTTAGGCCACACCTCGAGTCCTGTGTCCAGTTCTGGGCCCCTCAATTTAAGGAGGACATTGACACTCTTGAATGTGCCCAGAGGAGGGCAATGAGGCTGGGGAGAGGTCTCAAGCACAAGCCCTATGAGGAGAGGCTGAGGGAGCTGGGGGTGTTTAGCCTGGAGAAGAGGAGGCTAAGGGGGAGACCTTAATGCTCTCTACAACTACCTGAAGGAAGGTTGTAGCCAGGAGGGTGTTGGTCTCTTCTCCCCAGGCAACCAGCACCAGAACAAAGAGGACACAGTCTCAAGTTGTACCAGGGGAAGTTCAGGCTTGATGTGAGGAGAAAGTTCTTCACAGAGAGAGTTGTTAACCATTGGAATGGGCTGCCTAGGGAGGTGGCAGAGTCACTGTCCCTGGAGGTGTTCAAAAAGGGATTGGGCATGGCACTTGGTGCCGTGGTTTAGTAGTCATGAGGTGTTGGGTGACAGGTTGAACTTGATGATCTTTGAAGTCTTTTCCAACCTTGAGTCTATGATTCTATGGTTTCCAGAATGAAACACCTGAAAAATGAAGTGAACTATACAGACAGAAATGGAAGTATTCAAGTTAAAAAATTAGGGATCTTGGAATGCGTCAGTGTGTGTTTACACATTCTGTCACTAGCTAAACTCTCTTGCTTTTTTTTCTTTTTCAGTTTGCTCCCAGTATTCTAGAGGAGTCTTTGCCATTTTTGGACTATATGATAAGAGATCAGTACATACCTTGACCTCATTCTGCAGCGCCTTGCACATCTCCCTCATCACGCCGAGTTTCCCCACGGAGGGCGAGAGTCAGTTTGTGCTGCAGCTGCGGCCATCGCTGCGGGGAGCCCTCCTGAGCTTGCTGGATCATTATGAATGGAACCGTTTTGTCTTCCTGTATGACACAGATCGAGGTGAGTTGTGACCCAGCTTTCTTACCTCTTAAATTCAAATTTCTTTTGCAAGAACTGTGCATTTGGGAGCCAAATCTTAAAGAGCCTTTGAAGTGAAATACCTCTGAGTAGCAGTGTGACTGAAGGAAGAATTCCATCATCTGCAGAACAATTGGGTATTTAGTACACATGTGACTGACTTGCTGAAGCCTGTGGTTTAAGACTGGAATACCAAAACATTTTAATGTTGGTGAAACAAAGACATGGTTCAGCAAACAAAATTTTACATCCCTTTTGACTTTTCAACTCGCATCATAAGTGACACCAGTATAAAGAAGTAGAGGGGACCGGCTATTTGTCTGCACCTGGTGTTACCTGAGATGTGAGCAAGCCATTTGGCGCTTCCATGCTTTAGAAGGTCAAGGCAGGGAGAGACACACTCTGAGGTTTTCAGGCTGCAGCAGAGAAGTGGAGGTAAGAGGCAATGCCTGCCAGAGGAGCAGAGGGAGGGACAACTGCAGTAGCCCTTCTCCTTTCATCTAAAGTTATCTCTCTGATAGACTACACTGTCATAACATCTATGGCACATTACACAAAGGACAACTTTCTATCCATATTTATCATTCCACATCCCATCATATATCAGAACCTTTTAAGTGGTAAAACGTTGCAAGTGCATCACTGTGCTTCACCACTCTGCGCACAACCGAGAAGCAGAATCTTCCCTTCTCCATGTTGTGTGTTTATTCTGCTGGCAAAGCCCTTTGTCTTTATTTATGGACTGAGCCAAATGTGGCTGAGCTTCTGTGAGAAAGGCAACATTTTTATGTTGACAGCTTGTTTTCAGGGATGAAGTGAGCAGCATAGCTGTAGTCAAATAATTATTTTACTACAGCTGTTTCAATATAGCTCCCCATGTGGACAGTCTACTCTGGAATTAAAGTGGCTCTATTTCAGTATAATTACTCTGTAGAAGCAGTAGGGAATTATACTGACCTAACTAAATCTGTTCAGTTATTTGATTATGTCTATAGAAGTCAATTTTCTCAGATATATAAGCATTACATTTTAGTGGGTTTTTAACTTGTATACTGCCCAAATACCTGAATTTAAGTTAGGATGAGTAATGGAACAAAACTAAGGTGTTTGTGTAGTAATTTTTGTTGGTTGTTTTTTTTTTTGAATGTTTCCTGAAGCTGCAAAGGAAGTTTTGGGAAGCATTATAGAAGGTATGAGATAACTGTAAAGATCAAAAACCAGTGAACTTAACTGTATCCTGAGTAGGAATACTTTTATGAGTGACAAGAAAACAAGCACATCATTACAGAGGTAATCCTGTAAGTTCAACACTGTTAAATAACCAGGTTGGGAAAAGACCTTTGAGATCAAGTCCAACCTATTATCCATCCAACACTATCTAATCAAATAAACCATGGCACCAAGCACCCCATCCAGTCTCTTCCTAAAGCCCTCCAGTGATGGTGACTCCACCACCTTCCAAAAGGCCAATCACTCTTTCTATGAAGAACTACTTCTAACATCCAGCCTAAACCTTCCCTGGTGCAGCTTGAGACTTTGTCCTCACCCCAGCTCCCTCAGCCTCTCCTCATAGGGCTTGTGTTCAAGGCCTCTCACCAGCCTCGTTGCCCTTCTCTGGACATGTTCAAGAGTCTCAATGTCCTTAAATTGAGTGGCCTGGAACTGGACACAGGACTCGAGGTGTGGCCTAACCAGTGCTGAGTACAGGGGCAGAATGACCTCCCTGCTCCTGCTGGCCACACTATTCCTGATCCAGGCCAGGATGCCATTGGCCTTCTGGGCACACTGCTGGCTCATGTTCAGACTACTATCAACCAGCACCCCTAGGTCTCCCTCTGCCTGGCCCCTCTCCAGCCTCTGACCCCCAGCCTGTAGCACTGCATGGGGTTGTTGTGGCCAATGTGCAGAACCTGGCAGTCACCATTCTCATCTAAATTCATGCACTTAATTTGATTGAGACATCATTTTTAAGCATGCAATATCACACCAAGGGCAGTTTCAGAACATCTCTGTGTGGTTAATAAACGATTCTTAGGGCACTGAACTTAGTCACTCTGAACTCATCAGTGTGTCTTTGATAAAGAGATGACATTTGCCAACTTGGATGCATAAGATGCTACATTGCATAGTCTCTTAAGTCACAGGACCTAGTCTGAATTTAGTTTAATGCAGGAGAAAATAAGATTCAAGCTATCTGTAGGTATTAAGATGACTGTAAAGATACATCTTTGCTGAACAGTTTTCACTGCCGTTACAGCATAAAAAACCTTAATGTGGAGCTGAGATATGATGAGGAAAAAAAGTCTCTCTTAGTGTAACTGAAAAAAAAAAATAATTACTGGTGTTGCATCATAGAATCTGTCACTTAAGCCAGAACTCAGCCTTGTCCACAGCTGGACAAAGATAATTCCTTTACATGCCAGATGTTTCCTTGTCTCTCAGCTGTCCTATCCAACGAATCTGAAGGAAAGGGAATCTCTTTAGCCTTGTGATTTCAATACAGGCCTGCAAGTATACCTTTACAGCTTGACCAGGAAGTTATAAATAGGTGTTTATGGGGGAAGGTAAGCAATAAGCATAAACTCCAGCCAGACATGGTGATAGTCTGTGAAGAAGGCAGCATTTAGCAGCTATCGATATTGTGAAAGGCAGAAGTCCTTGACAGAAGGCTGTGTGACAGAATAAACTTAGGCAAACCATCAGCGACAGTGGTGTGTTGTGGTGGGGAAATGTGTTTTTCAGGCCTGCTTTCCCAGCCTTTGTGTCCTGCATGCTGCTTGGTTCTGTTGCATGTAACTCATTTGCTGCTCACTCTTAAGGGGTGAACAACTAAAACCTGTTGTTAAGGTAGGTTTCTCTGTTGCTCAGGTCAGGAATACATTTTTGTTGCATCTCCAAGTAATTCCCGCATACTGCATTTGGCTTCCACCAAGGAGTAGTATTGAAGCTCACAAACTCTGAGGAGGTGGTGGCTTCAGCTATTATTTAAATCTCCTTTTCTGATGTTCTGCCAAACTCTCAGTCTGGAAAATTACTGTCTTGTGCCAGGATGAAGATAGTAGGAAGAATGACAAAGATACAAAGTGAATTTGATAGAGCAAGAAACATTACAGGAGAGGAGAACAAGTTTTGCAAAAGACATTAGACCTAAGAGAAAGATGCAGGGAATTTCAGCTTGTTCTTTAACAGGGAAAGGGACAAGCAAAGACTAAAGCCTCAAGGGTCCTTTTATTTCAATATATTCTTTTTCCTCATCCTCATTCCATAAAAAGTTTTATGAGCTGGTGCTTAATACAATTGATATTAACAGCAAAGTGCAAGGAACATAGACAGGACAGGTAAAAAGCAAGCCCAAGAACAGTTACATAAAGCATAGTGGGGGAGGGATGAAGTGAAAGTAGTGCCTCTGAGATATCCAAAGGAAAGTGAAGTGCTCAGTTGATGTTTTGATGTCACCTCTAAACTCAAGTGAAAGACTCAAATGAGTAGATCAGAAGCCTGTTTAGTATATATCTGCTTTTAATTGTGATTCATAGGTATTTTCATGTGAAAAGAGGGGTACAGTCAAGTGGACCTAGTGCCCTTTTACCTACAGTATGATTTTGCTAGATGATGACAATATTTTATAGCACTAGAAAGCAAAATTCAGACCCTGAAACCATAGAATAAGGATGAAGTTTGTGTGAGGTATGAGAAGCTGTTTAAGAATAGACTAGAATTAACCAGTTAACCTGACACTGCCAAGTCCACCACTGAACTCTGTCCCCAAGTGCTGTATCTACACATCTTTTAAATACCTTCAGGGGCATCTTGTTCCTGTCCTTGACAGCCCTTTTGGTGATGATTTCCACCACTCCACCCCCCAATATCCAATATGGAATTGAGACATGCAAGAATCAAATAGCTTTCCAGATTCTCTGCAGCCTTATTGAGAGCTGGAGTGGCTGCAGTTGCTAGTAAAACTGCAGGAAATACCAAAAGCTAAGGATTCCTGGTCCAGAGAGTGGTAGAAGGGTTGCAGAGCAGCATGGGACACGAGGGTGGCAGCCAGCAAGTTGGAAACTGCTTTCATTCAACTTCACCAGCAGTTTGAGTTCAACCATGTTTTCCTTCAAGAGCTCTCAGCTCCTGACTGTGACTAAAGAGTAGTAGCAGGCGGGGTAGAGCCACCAGCTAGCCCAGCAGCTGGCTTGCCAGAGGCAAGGATGATAAAGTAGTTATGGTTCTCTAGAAATTAGGCATTGCTTTTGTACCTTGTTGATGTTTGGTGGCTTTGTTTTTTAATTTGGCTCCATGTAATTGCATCCTGTTAGTTAAACCAACTCGGTCATGGTTGCACATGAGAAAAATCATCTTGCTGTGCCCAAGGTAAATTTAGTTTTCCCATGTTTCTGGAGGGCTTCTATGAGCAACACATTTGAAGTGGACAATCCAAACCTGACAGAAAGGTTACTCAATTCCTGTTGGCCTGTCCAAATTAATCCTGCAGTACCTAAAGAAGCAATTTCCAGGCTTTAGTCTCTGAGGCCTTGGGGAGGATAGGCGAGTCCCAGATATGTGGAGAAGGTGAAGGAAGGTACAGGAAATTCATAGAACTGCCTGGTTGGAAAAGACTTTAAGATCATAGAGTCCAACTGTAACCAAACATCTCCCTGTATACAACTATTAGACCATGACCCTGAGCTAGCTCCTCATCCAAATGTCTTTTAAATGCCTCCAGGCGTGGTGATTCCACCACTTCCCCAGGCAGCCTGTTCCAGTGCCCAGTGACCCTTTCAGTGAAGAATTTTCTTCTAATATCCAGTCTAAACCCCCCCCCGGTGCAACTTGAGGCCATTTCCTCTAATTCTATCACTTACTACCTGGGTCCCCACCTTGCTACAGCCTCCTTCCAGGTCGTTGTAGAGAACAGAGAGGTCTCCCCTCAGCCTCCTCTTTTCCAGGCCAAAGAACCCCAGCTCCTTCAGACACTTCTTAGAGGACCTGTGTTCTAGAAGTCTCACTGGCCTTGTTGCCCTTCTCTGGACACCAGCACCTCAGTGTCATTCCTGTGAAATGAAGGGCAAAAACCTAAAGACAGTACTTGAGGTGCAGCTTCACCAGTGCTGAGTACGGAGGCAAGATCACTTTCCAGGTCTTGAAGGCCACACTGTTTGTGATAAAAGTCAGGATGCTGTTGGCCTTCCTGGCTGCCTAAGCAGACTGTTAGCTCATATTCAGTTGGCTGTTTACCAGTACCCCTAGGTCACTCTCCACCAAGCTACTTTCAAGCCACTCCTCCCCAAGCCTGTAGCATGGTGTGGGGTTTTTGTGACCAAAGTGTAGCACTCCTTATTTGGCCTTGTTGAATGCCATGCAGTTGGCCTCAGCCCATCGATCCAGCTGGTGCAGATCCCTCTGCAGATCACCTTCAGCAGATCAACACAGCCAGCCAACTTGGTGGTGTCTGCCAACTTACTGAGAGTGCACTCAATCCCCTTGTTGAGGTTGTTGATGAAGATGTTAAATAAAACTGGCCCTCATATCAAGCCCTGGGGAACATCATTTGTAACCAGCTGCTAGCTGGATTTACCTCCTTTTACCACTGCTCCTTGTGTGTGCCTATGCAGACTGTAGGCAGTCAGTTTGTTCAAAAGGATGCTGTGGGAAACCATGTCAAAGGTCATTCACCATGTGGGTAGGCTTGTCATAGAAGGAGATCATGTTTGTCAAGCAGGTCCTGCCTTTCATAAACCTAATCCCTTGGTTGTCCTGGATGTACCACACGATGGCCTTCAAGATGATCTGCTGCATGACTCTCCCCAGCACTGAGGTCAGATGATAGGTCTGTAGTTTGCAGAATCTTCCTTACAGCCTTTCTTATAAGTAGGCATTGCATTTGCCAACCTTCAGTCTAAGTGGAACTTCCCCAGTCAGCCACAACTATTCATAGATGATGGAAAGAGGCTTGCCAGCTCCCTCAGCACCCTTGGGTGCATCCTGTCCAGCCCATATGCTTGTTTGTCCGAGTGGCAAAACAGATCTGTCATCATTTCCTCTTGGATCATGGGAGCTTTTTTCTGCTCCCTAACTGTCCTCTGGCACAGTGGGCTGAGTATCCAGGGAACAGCTGATCTTACTTTTGAAGGCTGAGGCAACGAAAGCATAATAACCTTGGCTTCACCCTCTTTTGTCACTATGGTTCCTCCTGCATCCAGTAAAGATCTTCCTTTTATCATGTATATGAATAGCTCTTTTTATTTTTAGCTGGTCCAGCAGTAAACAGTAGGTTTTGTGTATCCATGATTCAGTGATACTGCCTCATGCCTCTCATTCCCCCAAAAGGGGAAAAAAAACAGTACACATTCAGGTATAGCACAGTGTCTTGAAAATTAGAAACCACAGCCCCAAAATTGTTATTGATGACACATTTTAAAAGCAAGAGGATATCTCAGGTGGAGTGCAAGTGATTTGCTTTTGCTCTGGTGTAGTTAACATCCAGTACGAATTTGCATGGTAGCACAGTGAGCTGCTCTTCTGGGTACCCAGACTGGATGAGGTAAGAGTGATACAAGACAGGTTCAGAGTTCAAAGTGATCTTGCTAAATAGATAAGTCAAGAAGGGGAGAAATTATAAAGATGGTGCCAAGGGTGAACTTAGTAGGGAAGAATAAAAGATACAAACACCAAGGGCAGAATAGCTGGCCTAGCACTAGTATCATGGGAAACGTCTCAGGAGTTGTGGTGAACCCTAAGAAAATCGAAGTCCAGAGAGCCATCCTATTTTCTAGTGAAGTAAATGTGATTTTTAAATTTGGAAAAGAGAATGTTGCATGTGAGAAATAAAAGCTGAATGCTGCTCTCTCCCAGCTGGTTATGCTGCTGTGCAATGTTTTGGGAATTCCACTGCAACAGAGAAGATCTTAAATTTCTACTTAAGCTGAGGGGAGTACACTAGGATCAAGTGGATAAGGTACATAGAGGACATGATGGTGGCAGCCCTGTGTCTCACCACTTTTTCCTTGTCAATACAATACACCAGGTTGGAAGAGACCTTCAAGATCATTGCGTCCAACCTATCAACCAATCCAACCCACCTAAATACAATACAACCTACCTAAACAACTAAACTGTGGCAACTGGACACGCTCCAGCAAGTCAACATCCTTCCTAAACTGAGGGGCCCAGAACTGGACACAGGACTCAAGGTGCGGCCTAACCAGTGCAGTGTACAGGGGCAGAATGTCCTCCCTGCTCCTGCTGGCCACACTGTTCCTGATGCAGGCCAGGATGCCATTGGCCTTCTTGGCTGCCTGGGCACACTGCAGGCTCATGTTCAGCCTACCATCAACCATCACCCCCAGGTCCCTCTCTGCCTGGCCGCTCTCCAACCACTCTGACCCCAGCCTGTAGCACTGCATGGGGTTGTTGTGGCCAATGTGCAGAACCCGGCACTTGGATGTGTTCAATCTCATGCCGTTGGATTCTGCCCATCTGTCCAGCCTGTCGAGGTCCCTCTGCAAAGCCTCTCTGCCCTCGGGTACTGTTCACAGCTATAGTGGTATGTTCATGGCACAAGAACAAGACATCTGTGGCTAGAATAGCACTGTGGTCACTGACCACCACCTACAGATATGACATATTTAAGTTTCAAGAGTCCAGGGGAGATGAAGAATATTTTATTAATATTAAAAATCATGACCTGTGAGAGAGAGAACTTCAGGAATTGAGATTTTTATTCTATTATGGAGCAAAGACCAATTCTTTGTACCCACCAAGAGCAAGGCAAGAATTAAAATTGTTTTGCAGGAAGGCAGAGAGGTCATTCTGCCCCTGTACACTGCACTGGTTAGGCTGTACCTCGAGTACTGTGTCCAGTTCTGGGCCCCTCAGTTTAGGAAGGATGTTGTCTTGCTGGAATGTGCCCAGAGAAGGGCAACGAAGTTGGTGAGGGGTTTGGAACACAAGCCCTATCAGGAGAGGCTGAGGGAGCTGAGGTTGCTTAGCCTGGAGAGGAGGAGACTCGGGGTGACCTTCTTGCTCTCTACAACTACCTGAAGGGAGGCTGTAGACAGGCAGATGTTGGTCTCTTCTCCCAGGCAGCCAGCACCAGAACAAGAGGACACAGTCTCAGGCTGCGCCAGGGGAGGTTTAGGCTGGATGTTAGGAAGACGTTCTATAGAGAGAGTGATTGCCCATTGGAATGGTCTGCCCAGGGAGGTGGTGGAGTCACCATCATTGGAGGTGTTCAGGAGGAGACTTGATGGGGGGTGCTTGGTGCCATGGTTTAGTTGTTTAGGTGGGTTGGATTGGTTGATGGGTTGGATGCGATGATGTTGAAGGTCTCTTCCAACCCTGGTGTATTGTATTGTATAGATTTAAAGTGTTACTAGGAAAAATGTTTCTGTAAGGTTAAGACTTCTAGAAGTAAGAATCCTCACCATCTCCTCAGATTATTCTAAAGAGGTGGTTAGAAAATATCTGCAGCTGTAGTCTGCATTGCTACATCCACCTTAAATGATCTCTTCTGTCCTCTCGGGATTTACATTGATGGAACTTTCATGATTTCTCTAGGAAATTTGGAGTGGCTTCTTCACACTGCTTTTGAACACTGAAAAGATAATTTTCTATTATGAAGCAACTTTCAATAATATATTATTGCTATTCAATTATATATGTGGACTCTGTAAAACATTTAGTATATTCTATTATTTAAAAATCAGATCAAAACTCTAAGTGATTTGGATAAAAAACACTAAAATCCGATTGGAGGACTGCAACTATAATATGGCACTCAATAAGTTACCTTTAGCTGGACATTTAGGAACTGCAAGAATTTGACCTGTATTAGGCTTTACTTAATGTTTTTACTGCACTTCTGAACGAATTTGTCAATGTCTTAATGATGAAGAGTAGTAATATAATAGCAAATTGGAAAGTTGTTTCAATAGTTATCTGTCTTCTTTTTATTGAGCTATAATAAAGCCAGCAGTAATATAGAAGCATAGCCTGCATGTTTATCTGCCTGAAAATACTGATTTGAGCTCTTATTTTGGACATAAATTAAAAAGCACAAGTGTTTGCTACCAAGTGCTGTCTATTTGTTAATTCTTTTCTGCTTAAAACTATTAAGCCCAGACTTGCATCACTCTTACCTTTAAACTGCTGGGATCTCAAAGTGTTTCAGCTAAGCCTGAGAAACAACACTTACATGCGAAGTCATAGAGAAGATTGTTTGGAATCTGAGTTTGTTCAATTTCAGAGATCCACTTGGTCTTGGGCCCTCTTTTTCATCATGATCACGAGGAGGATTTGGAAGGATTCTCACAAATAAGCATTTTTAATCCTACTGATCTTCAGTAAAGTGTCCAAGAATAAAAGAGAAACAGGAGTCCATGACCATGTCCACTGAAAAATGGAAGTTTCTTACTTTGTATTTCATACCTGATAAACCATCATGGTAATTGTGTAATAAGCTCAGAATTTACTACATATTAAAATTCTGCTTCATGAAATTAAATGTTCCTTTGGTTGCCTGAAACAACATTAGAGGGAAGTCAAGTGTGCACGCTGATTGAGTGTGCAGATGAGGCCCCTGAATTTTCTATTCTGGGTAAGATGTGGATCAAACTAAGCTACAGCAGAGCTTATCTGGGTGTGTTGGTCATCTAGCTAAACACTCACACAGAATCACCAAGGTTGGAAGAGACCTCAAAGATCACCATGTCCAACCTGTCACCACAGACCTCATGACTAGACCATGGCACCAAGTGCCAAGTCCAGTCCCCTCTTCAACACCTTCACGGATGGTGACTCCACCACCTCCCTGGGCAGCACATTCCAGTGCCTAACAACTCTCTCAATGAAGAACTTTCTCCTCACCTCAAGCCTAAACTTCCCCTGGTGCAGCTTGATGCTGTGTTCTCTTGTTGTGGTGCTGGTTGCCTGAGAGAAGAGGCCAACCCCCTCCTGGCTACAACCTCCCTTCAGGGAGTTGTAGACAGCAAGGTCTCCCCTGAGCTTCCTCTTCTCCAGGCTAAGCAACCCCAGCTCTGTCAGCCTCTTGTCATAGGGCTTGTGCTCAGCACATGCAGGGCAAATGCAACCTAATAGGCAAATGCCACAGAAATACATAAATCAGAAATCATTAAACAAGCTGCTGCTAATTATATTCCTCATCTAAGAATTAGCTTTCTTTTATTCTGGGTTAGAGGATGCTGTGGAGAAGACAAGAGACTCATGGTAATGCCAAATAATTGCTTTTCAGGTTACCCTGTCAGTAAATCAGCTTTGCCCTTTTTCATGATTTGTTTGTAACAGTGTTGCAGAATCCTTAGGGCTAAATTACTTTCCCTGTAGCATTTATCTTAGGTTTGCACAAGTGTAACTCAAGAGCATGCCTGTCGCTTCTATCTGCTTTTATAGTGCAGCATCCTAATGTAAATAACACTGATACTTCCACCAGCTTATTCTAATGTCAGAGCAATTGAATTTAACAGAGCCTGCCATAAACAGGTAATTTGGTGTTACCTGCATAAGTGACACATTCCTTTAAATGGATACTTGCCATTTTTAGCTGTCTGTGACACACATTCTCTCATTACTTGAGAGCAGGGCAGTGCAATCTGTAATTTGTTTCTATTTATTTTAGAGCTTTTCCCCACAAGGAAGTTATAGTGCAGTTAAGTAAGGAGATAGCTTCATACTATGGAAGTGTTTCTGGAGAAAACAAAAAACCAAACACCCACCCACACAAAAAAAACCCCCAACCAATCAAAGAAAACATACAAATTGGAAAAAATCAAACCAATCAAACAAAAAACCACCACCAAACAACCACCAAATAAAAACTCTCTTGTATTGGCATTTTTGCTCTAAGTTGTCTGCATGGCAAAGACCAGTTGCTCTTACAAGTTTCATAGTTTCATAGTTTCAGTTAGGGTTGGAAGGGACCACAAGGATCATCTAGTTCCAACCCCCCTGCCATGGGCAGGGACACTCTACCCTAGATCAGGCTGGACAGAGCCTCGTCCAGCCTGGTCTTAAACACCTCAAGGGACGGGGCCTCAACCACCTCCCTGGACAACCCATTCCAGGCCTTCACCACCCTCACGGTGAAGAACTTCCTCCTCATGTTCAGCCTGAATCTTCCCAGCTCCAGCTTCATCCCATTCCCCCTAGTCCTATCACTCCCTGATAGTCTGAAAAGTCCCTCCCCCAGCCTTCTTGTAGGCCCCCTTCAGATACTGGAAGGCCACAATGAGGTCACCTCGGAGCCTTCTCTTCTCCAAACTGAACAGCCCCAACTCCTTCAGTCTGTCCTCATAGGAGAGGTGCTCCAGCCCTCTGATCATCCTCGTGGCCCTTCTCTGGACACGCTCCAGTACCTCCAGATCCCTCTTGTCATAGGGGCTCCAGAACTGGATGCAGTACTCCAGGTGGGGTCTCACCAGAGCTGAGTAGAGGGGGAGAATCCCCTCCCTTGACCTGCTGGCCACACTTCTCCTGATGCAGCCCAGGATCTGATTGGCTTTCCGGGCTGCAAGTGCACATTGAGAGCTCCTGTTGAGCTCGTCCACCAGCACCCCCAAGTCTCTCTCCTCTGGGCTGCTCCCCCAGCCAGTCCCTGCCCAGCCTGGATTTGTGCCTGGGATTGCCTCGACCCAGATGCAGGACCCTGCAGGACCCAGATGCTGCCCAGTTAGAAGCAGCATGTGTGAGCACATTGCTGAGTAGGTGCTACACGTGAATATGTGAGTATATATTGTTCTGAGTAGTGATTTTAGTTGCTTGCCCCATACAGATGCGCCTTAATCACAGAATTTTAGCTGTAGGAAGTGACCTCATAAAATCATCTTGTCCAACCTCCCCTCCCAGAGCTGGATCAGCTAGAGCAGGTTACACAGCATCATGTCCACATGGGAAGGAAGGTCTGCATAATATGTCTGTTAGGAACCGTATGCTGTAAAAAATGTTTTCATGATTCTTTGGTCCCAAATAAGAGCAGGTGATTAATATACATATTAATGGGACTTACATCCATCATTTCCATGGATTTAAATGAATTACTCTCTGGGAACAACGTTTTAAGCAGAAATTTGTGTTGTGCTTTGCTGATGTTTAGCTTTCATAGAATCAGTAAGGTTGGAAAAGACCTCAAAGATCATCAAGTCCAACCTCTCACCCTACACCTCATGACTACTAAACCATGGCACCAATTGCCACGTCCAAGCCCTTTTTGAACGTCTCCAGGGATGGTGACTCCACCACCTCCCTGGGCAACACATTCTAACAGCTAACAACTCTCTCTGTGAAGAACTTTCTCCTCACCTCCAGCCTAAATTTCCCCTGGTGCAATTTGTGACTGTGTGCTCTTGTTCTGGTGCTGGTTGCCTGGGAGAAGAGACCAACCTCCTCCTGGCTATAACCTTCAGGATAGCTTCTGCCCTTCCCTGCATATATCTGTAGCAGTGGTATCACGATTGAAAAAACCTGCAAAAACCCCACTGTCTTCAGTGAAGAACTGTGGCAGCCGTACATCAGCACAACCAAAAGCATCTTTTTTAAGCTGGAGGCTGTTCTATGTTACCACTACACATTGGTCAGTAATAACACTGCAGGCAGTTGATAGATAAAACATCCAGCAGTGTGGACCTCCAAAGAAAGCCTTGCAGACTCAGACGAGGAAGCCAGCCACACATCCAAATGCTTATGCTTTAGAAATTTCTTTCAGTATGGACATCTGAGTCCTGCAGCTGCTGTACATAGCCTTTTATATGGCCACAGGTGTTGGCTTCGGTGCCGGAGCACGGAGTGGTAGCAAACAAAGGGGAGTATAGACGATGCTGCCAGAGACCAGACATAGTGCCAACTTAATATTGAATGTAAAACAAATACTTGTGCCAATTTGTCTCTAAATGCATTTTTAGTTAGGAAAAATTAGCTTGTCTTTTGAGAGCCTTCTTTATGCGTGGATGAGTGTTCCAAGTTTTAATACAGCTTAAAGCAGGCATTTGAAAGCAAAATAAACAAACACAATATAGATGTACAGATTTCAAAGTCTACTCTTCTATTGTTTATGCTTTTATTGTCTGGAAAAAAAAAAGAATCAAATTGTCTTACACTAATTTAATCCTTCGTGATCATTGGCATATTTTGTGAGGCATTTATCCTTTACACAGGACAAATGAGTTCTCTGTAGCTGCAGCAGGAAGTAAAGGTAATTCAGTATTAGAGAATGCTATGAAGTAAATCTATGTTTGTATTCAAGGGCATTTCTGGAGCTGCACACTCTTAATTCAACTGATTGAACTTCTAGTGTATCATCTATGCAATCTGTAATTTTAGGACCCCGTTTTCTGCTGCTGTGAAAAATGCACATTGCAGTGTATTCGGTTTTTCACTAGTTTGAGACGCATTTTGCCCATAAATGGATTAGATTTTAGGCATTTCCCTCATTAATTACAGCTGAATACTATTTGCATACATATTTATACAAATAATTTGCCTTTGGTTGATTCCAAAAGGAGAGGTGGAAGTGTAGAGATCCTTTTAAAATGATTGACTACTTATCACAGTGCCACAGATGCTATTTCTGCCTCTGTACAGGGAATTTCCTGCACTAGTATTTCCAGATAATAGCATTAACAGCTGCTTCTGCTGCAAAGTCACAGTGAATGTTTGAGGTATTTAACATTTTGCAATTGGAAAGAGTTACCAAAGGGTCCTTCAATCCTAAGGACCCAAATCCCTCTTTTCAATTACTACCTTGGTGGGTTTTAATATTAATGCACACCTGGATGCTGCAGGAAGTTTTCTTATAGGCAAGGGACATATGTTTTGTTCCAGTCTGACTTGGATGTCAAAAGGCAAGCAGAACATTTAGTGTATATTTAAAGATCCTGGGCATAAGAAGTGGTGAAAGTGTCCAATGAGAGGAGTTGTGAATACAAAAACACCCTGTGATTGCTAGTCTAGATCCCTAAAACAGGTTGGTTTGTTTGCTTGATTTTGTTTGGGTTTTGAGTTTTTGTTTGATTTATTTTGTTTGGGTCTTGAGTTTGTGTTTGTTTTTAATTTATGCATTTACACCTTTTTCTGGAAAAAGAGAAATTGTCCTGTGACTAGGGGTTTATATCCTTCACATCCTCTGTCCTCATGGAGAGCCCAATCAGCATGGGACAGTTGTTACTCTGAACGGTCCTTTATACACACACTTCTGTTTGATAAAAGCTGTTGGAGCCAATTTTCCTCTGTAGAGACCTCAGAGTAAGAAAACAACATAACAAATGGCTAGTGTAGGTGCACGCTCCAAAAATGGACAGTGATAAAAGTGTCTTGGACATCTAAAGTGAGCTCTTAAAAAATGTTCCTCTTAAGAGAGAAATGTGTTTGTGAAGTTGGTAGGTTAGTATGGATGAAACTGAGTGGTAAAGAAACAGTATAGAATCAAGAAGCTTGGAAAAGACCTCAGAGATCATCAAGTCCAACCTGTCACCCAACACCTCATGACTACTAATGCATGGTACCAAGTGGCACGTCCAGTGCCCTTTTTGAACACCTCTAGGGATGGTGACTCCCCCACGTCCCTGGGCAGCACATTCCAATGGCTAACAACTCTCTCAGCGAAGAACTTTCTCCTCAGCCTAAACTTCCCCTGGCACAGCTTGAGACAGTGTCCCCTTGTTCTGGTGCTGGTTGCCTGGGAGAAGAGACCAACCCCCTCCTGGCTACAACCTCCCTTTACTTTGTCAGTAAACTCAGTAAAAGCAAGGCATGAAGGTAGCTATGTATTAAAGGAAATCCTTCCTGTAAAATACAAAACACTGTGCTTTGCTTAATAGGATAAAGGTAGCTTCAAATAGGTAAACACTATTCAAAACACTCTTAAGAAACTATAACTATTTGTAATGAAGTAAGGCTGCTTTGCCAGACTTACGTTCTAAATAGTTTACATTTAGTAGTACAAAGCAGGCCATGAACCTGGCCCTTTAAAAACTAGTGACTAGCCCAAGCACAGGACCTATCAATTACTATTATCATAGTATCAGTCAGGGTTGGAAGGGACCACAAGGATCATCTAGTTCCAAGCCCCCTGCCATGGGCAGGGACACCCCACACTAGATCAGGCTGGCCAGAGCCTCAGCCAGCCTGGGCTTAAAACCTCCAGGGATGGGGCCTCAACCACCTCCCTGGACAACCCATTCCAGGGCTTCACCACTGTCATGGTGAAGAACTTCCTCCTCATGTCCAGCCTGAATCTCCCCACCTCCAGCTTCATTCCATTCCCCCTAGTCCTATCACTACCTGAGATCCTGAGAAGTCCCTCCCCAGCTGTCTTGTAGGCCGCCTTCAGTTTTGGGTGGGATCTTCTTTTGTGTTGATGATGTGGATACTTTTTTATCATTTTGTGTGTGTGTATACATGTATGTGTGTGTATATATATGCCTAATAATAATTGTATGCCCTAGCTTTGTCTGGATGCAGAACAGTTGAAATCATTTAGCTGTTAAAAATGTTCTTGTCTTAGGAGTTCATATCACACCCCTAAAAAAATCTAGCAGTAATTTTAGATTATATTTTAGATTATATTTTAGATTATATTTCAGGTTGCCTGTTTAATTTTTATATTATTCTTATTAAGTATTATTTTAAAATTAGCAACTTTTTTTTTCCTAGTGTTCAGAGTATGTCTCAATGGCTTCAAGTTTTTTTTCTTTCAAAACCTATTCAAACCAGGAAATTCATATAAACCATCCTTTTCCCATGGAAAAAGATTTTGACATTCATGTTTTCAAGGAAATAGAGCTTTGGAAAAAAAAAATTCCAAGGTGATTCTATCAAATAATTGTGGGGTGTTTTTTTTAGGTAAAAATATCCTCTTTCTGAAATGTTTCTTTTAAAAAAAGTAGAATTAAAAGATAAGTATGTCATTGTATGGATCTTCTAAGTTGTGCCTTGTGCTAGACTGATTTCACATCCAGTTTCTCATTAAATAAGCAAAGCATTCTGCCAGCTATTTCCTAAAACAACTATGTGCTCTTCATCTTGAGGCAGAATGAAAATCTCTGTCTGGGTTCTGTAGGAAGCCAAGACTGATGTTCACAGTGTGCCTTTCTGCACAGGCCTTCTATTCTGTGAAATATCCTCCAAAAAGCCTCACTTCATGCACTCTTCTCATTTTAAAACTCTTTCCCTTGTGAGAGGAGGAACTTTGTATCAGAATATCCATATGGTTCCTAATCCCATGTATGCATCATGATTGGTGTATAGAACTGCAGGAACTTTATCTGCTGTTCCTTCAGAAAGTCTGTTTGATAGGGCTTCCCAAAAACTTGTCTTATCTTCTTTTTCTTGCTCACAATTCCACTGCTGCAGGGAGGCTTAATTATCTTCAACTGGTATTATCTCATGAATCACCACAAGATCACTTCCTTGTCCCTGTTTTCACGTATTTGCACAGATTGATTTACTTTATTCTGCATTTCTTTTCCTCTTTGATCACTTAGCTTAGTTTTTTTTCTCTACATTGTCTTCTACTCCTTTTCACACACTTTTCTGTTCTATCAGGTTGGGGTCAGAGTGGCTGGAGAGCAGCTAGGCAGAAAGGGACCTAGGGGTACTGATTGATAGTAGGCTGAACATGAGCCAGCAGTGTGCCCAGGTGGCCAAGAAGGCCAATGGCATCCTGGCCTGCATCAGGAACAGTGTGGCAAGCAGGAGCAGAGAGGTCATTGTGGCCCTGTATTCGGCACTGGCTAGGCCACACCTGGAGTACTGTGTCCAGTTCTGGGCCCCTCAGTTTAGGAAAGATGTTGAGTTGCTGGAACGTGTCCAGAGAAGGGCAACAAAGCTGGGGAGGGGTTTGGAGCACAAGCCCTATGAGGAGAGGCTGAGGGAGCTGGGGTTGCTTAGCCTGGAGAAGAGGAGGCTCAGGGGAGACCTTATTGCTCTCTACAACTCCCTGAAAGGAGGTTGTAGCCAGGTGGGTGTTGGTCTCTTTTCCCAGGCAACCAGCACCAGAACAAGAGGACACAGTCTCAGGCTGCACCAGAGGAGGTTTAGGCTGGATGTTAGGAAGAAATTCTTCAGAGAAAAAATGATTGGTCATTGGAATGGACTGCCCAGGGAGGTGTGGAGTCACCATCCCTGGAGGTGTCTAGGAAGAGACTGGATGGGGTGCCATGGTTTAGTTGATTGGATAGTGTTGGATGATAGGTGTCTTGGTAATGCCAATAAATTCATAAACTATAACAATAGGTTGGACTTGATGATCTCAAAGGTCTCTTCCAACCTGGTTAATTCTATTCTATTCAGTACATTCCAGTAAGCCAGATTAATTTTCAGCCCTTGCACATTATTTGAGAACCTGGAAGCATCTTATGGCCTTATATTTTTATCTCTGCCACTCACACCTGTCACACATTAGGGTTTTTAGCTTGAAAAAAATCAAAAACGTGTACTATGACTTAAAATGAGTCTATATCCGTGGCTGTCATGGAGTAAAAAAGGCAGTTTTTTTCAAGGGTGAACAAGTCATTATCAATCCATTTTAATGCATCAGCACTCCAGTTTGAATGCAACAGAAGATATTAAAAAGAAAACAAAACCAGCTATGAATTTATTCCTGTTCTAAGACAGTTTAGAAAGTGACAGAATTCCAGGATTCACTTAATTTATTGCTGCTAAAAATGTGTACGGTCTTCATGTGCCTGTATCACCAAAGAGCGTAAAGAAAGGCTCACCAAGTCCATTATCTTTTATCCTCAAATGCACTTCCAGGCCACCAGACAAGAGTGATAGTAGGAGCTGCATAGAGGTGCAGTATTTTGTCTGCACCCAGAGCTGAATTCACAAGTAGCCAAAACGCCAAATTACATAATTTCTCCTCCCGCAAGTCAGGCACTTTTGTGGTGGCCACCTCACAGCTGCTGGCCTGGGCAGCATCCAGGCAGACACAGTCACAATTGTCCCTTTTCAGCTAGGTCATTCTGAATTCCCTCAACAGGAAATGGAACACAAGCAGAAAAGTTTTAAAAACATCCCAGACATGAATCAACAAAACCCCTGAACATCTGCTCATCAAAGCTCATCAGAAAACAGTGCATTTTATTTACACTACTCTTCTGGATGTACTGAGAATGCCTAATGAGTTTAGAGATATTGCTGGCATGAAGTGTCCATTTTGCTTTCCAGATTAATGGCCCCATCTACCCGAAAGATGGGAAATAGAGGTATCAAATCCACAGCCTCTGCAGTTTTGTCAATTTAGTATAAAGTGACGTAGTTTTAGAGAGTCCACAGTTCACATCCAATCCAAGCTGGCTAAAAAAAGGTGCAATATTTTAATATTTTAATTTATTATGAAGATAAGGTAGAGCTAGCAAATGGGAAAAACAGGATAAAAGAAAGTGCAGCTAATATAGATGGATTCAGCAGAGAAGTGAGGAATGTTTTTGTGTATAAGGAAATGCTGGCATAAAGCAACTCAGTGTAACCTGCTGATTGCCTTCTGCAGTGCCAGGGAATCAGACCACTGTGTTTAAATGTCTAACACTGTACAGTTTTTCTGATCACAGTATCACCAAGGTTGGAAGAGACCTCAAAGATCGAGTCCCACCTGTCACCACAGACCCCATGACTAGACCATGGCACCAAGTGCCACGTCCAATCCCCTCTTGAACACCTCCAGGGACAGTGACTCCACCACCTCCCTGGGCAGCCCATTCCAATGACGAACGACTCTCTCAGTGAAGAACTTTCTCCTCACCTCCAGCCTAAACTTCCCCTGGTGCAGCTTGAGACTGTGTCCTCTTGTTCTGGTGCTGGTTGCTAGAGAGAAGAGGCCAACCCCTTCCTGGATACAACCACCTTTCAGGTAGTTATAGAGAGCAAGAAGGTCTCCCCTGAGCCTCCTCTTCTCCAGGCTAAACAATCCCAGCTGCCTCAGCCTCTCCCCGTAGGGCTTCCACAGGGAATGTGCCATACTCTGTCCACATTTGGGATTTATGCATCCATGTGTCCTTATGAGAAGTCTTATTACCAGGGAATGTCTAAATTTCAGCTTTGTCCAGAGTAAGAGCTCAGATACTTACCTTTTTTTCAGTGGTTGGTATTTTTGTACAGCTTTTGTTCAAGGGAAGTATTTAGCTCAAAGGAGGATACTGAGTTACCTGAGCAATTATTTCAGGGAGAGGTTCCCCCCAGGTACAGTGAGGCAACATTGGCTTACAGTGGCTGTGACCTTGTCCATGCTTCTCTTTGCATATAAGAAGGGAAGCAACGTTTTCTTTTGCAGAAGTAAAACCTGTTGGGGAGCAAAGGGAGTATTCAGATTTTGCTTGCCCACTGGTGGTTGTCTTTTTCAGGCTTTGTACACAATGCCTGTCACCTTAGCATCAAAACACCACAGAGTATTTCCTCTGAAGCTTCTCTGCTTGGGTTCTTAGGAAAGCACCTTTCCTCAGCAACGAGTGCTTTAAAGAAGCCAGTATAGCACCGTGGTCACTTAGAGTCAACTTGGAGATTATGCAATTTTCTCAGTAAATTCCAGAAGCAGCAGTAGTTTCATAATGTTGGTTTGGAGAAAGAGGACAACAGCATTGATGAATGACTGGAGCAGCTGTAAGTCACATAAGGGGTAATTATTTTTTGTGAGTGTGGAAAAGACTTTTATTCCCCATGTCTGCTGTGTAGCTACAAAATGCTGCTGTCAATGCCAAAAAGGATAAACACCTGCTAAAAGAACTGTGGAGAGGATTATCTCTCTTTCCTACACATACACTTATGAAATACATACTACACATTGGACCTCCTCCAGGTTTTTTTTCTCATTCTCTCAGCATTTTTCTAGCCATTGAATCAATTGTTTGCTCTCTCTGCCTGACCTGTGAAAAAGACATCTGCTGCGTAGAGAGGCCAAATATCAACACATGACATGCTTCAGTTACCTTGTGCCAACCTGCTAGGACAGAACACTTGTTTGGGATGTTTTTTAATCAATCTGCTTCTGAGTTCTTCTGCATGTTTTTGTCATTTGCATGTGGGGCTGGTCATCTCTCCTGCTCCTCATTCCTCCTCTCCAGCCTGGAAGGAGCTACTTGCTGATGCCTATCCACCTGTGCAGCTGTGGCAATGCTCTGGCAGCAACACTAATGCTCCCTTGCCGTTTTTTAAGCATTCTGCCAAGGAGAGAGAATTAATAACAAGATCTGAATCATCTCTAAAGTAACCCCAATGCCCCTGTGTCCTATTCCTCCAGTATTATGTCATTTTTCAGCTCCTGTCCAGGATAAGAAAAAGGATCTCTCATATCCCCACAGTGTATCAGGGCAGGCTGCACAGTTTATTCAGACTAGCCTTTTTGCCTTTGTGACTCTAAACATTTAAAAACCTTTAGGCCAGATTTTACAGTCCATGTCATACTGCTCAGCTGGTGCAAAGTGGATGGACTCCAGCCAAAGCTGGCGAATGGCCACAGCCTTCCCCTCATGCTCATGAACACAACCGAGAAAGGGCAGTGCAGTTTGTGTCCTCCTGGCACCTCTGTGGTGTTGCATGAGAGGCAGCCCAGCCCCAGGCCCCAGCCACCCTTGGAGAGGAGCTCTGGGCTGGGCTAAGCCCTCTGTCTGCGTGTGCCAGGCATCCTGTGGACATTCCCTCCTCTGAAGACATCCAGGTTTAGAGTGGAGCTTTTGATGTTTAGACTGGAAAGCAGAAGAGTTAAAACAATTGAAGGGTCTGAGTGGAGGTTAAACCAACAGGGAGAAACTGCTAAACCCAAAACACAGCTCATAATATCTGCAATATATACCTACTATAACTCCAGCAGCAGCTCCCCACTGTGATGTGGGCTTAACTTATTTGGTTCTTTCTTTCATTTTTGTGTCATCCTTTTTTTCTCCTCTATTTGGAAGCAGAATCAAAGATGGTAAAGCATCAAAATAAACTGTCATAAGTGAATAGTGGAAGATGCTTTGGGATGGCTGTGCTCAGTACCTTTGAGAAGTGCTGACAAGCATTCCTTTCAGCTTTAAAAAAAAAACAAAACACTTTTTTTCCAGTAGGAAAATTTGGCCTTTTGTCTCCAGACACTGAGCTGCATAATGGAGTTTGGAGCAGAGATAAAGGAGTATATCTTGCTCCTGTCAACCTTGATGCCCACTTCTGCTCTTAGCACTTTCCGTTCCTTGCTTCAAGTGGGTATCATAATTCCCTTCCCTGGTGCTGTTGAAAATATTTTGCACAGCCAGAAGTATAATATGGTATACCTTGAGCTTCTCTCCTCTGTTCTCTCCTGTCTACCTTCTACTACATGTCAATCATAAACTTCATATTCAGATGATATCATGTGATGGGTTACGCCCATCCTGAAAACAAGGGGGGAGGGCTTGCGAGTGCTTTGCCCTCCCTGCAGGGCGTTTTTCCACTCCCCCTCCCTGCCTGTGGGTTCAAGCCTGCAGTGGGCAGCAATGTCCTCCTTTTTATACCCTAGCTGGGCAGGGAGGGGGGAGTGGAACAGAGTCAGTTTCCCAGGGGTGAAAACACCCTGCAGGGAGGGGAAAGCACTCACAAGCCCTCCCCCCTGTTTTCAGGATGGGTGTAACCCATCACATATCATTACTTACCTAGCTCTCTGCAGTGCCTTTGGTTTCCACCTGGGCATGAAGCCTTTGTGGTAACAGTTCTGTAGCTCTTTTGGTTGGTTTTTTTTTCCCCCCCCTTCTTCTAATTCTGTAGCAAACATCCTCTACCATTTGCAAAAGACAACAACACTAACTGCCTGCAAAGGCATCCCTAGATGCCTGTGTGGAGATTCTGAGACAGCTTGTACTGTTAATGTGGTGAAATGCAAATCTCTTTATAGAAATGTAAACATGCTGCAGTACTTTGCCTTGCACTTGTCAGTGGCCGTGCGTTGGCCTCGTCCTACCCTGAGCATGTGAGATGCATATATATACCACATCATGTTCCCCCCTCATCACATAATGTACTCTCTGCTTTTACTAATAAGGGGCTACTCCACAGAGGCTGTGATTATAAGAGGGTGATTTGATGGTAATGAATTGACCTCAATGAGAGATGTGAGAGAAAGAAGGCATCTTTTTTAAATGAGGTATCACGTGTCTTCATTGTCCAGTCTAAAAAGGGTGACCTGGCTTGATGCACCCTTCAAAGGAATCTTCTTTCTTTTTTTTTTTTCCAGGGCCATCTTCCATCTGTTAATACCTTAATATGGCAAATTAATATATCTGAAAGAGCTGTCAGGTGCAAGAGGCAGTTTCTGCAGACCTAAAAGTTATCTGGCTTGTAAAGAAAAATCCAATCTCTGGCAGACACTGCAGTTATAAAATTTGACCTACTTAGCAAAAAAATCCTATTAGATGGATTTACACATGGCTCCCAGAGATCAGATTGTCCAATATGAAGAATAGGACCTGAAGCCTTTTAGTGGGACCTGAAGCCTTAAAGCTGTTTAATGCTGTCAGGTATTATTTTCAGGTTACTTTTTCTTGCTTTGTTTTATTTGTTGTTGTTGTGTTTTTTTTTCCTGTTAAAAACATTGCAAAATATGGTCTAATCCAACTAATCCAACATACAGTTTGGAATATCATCATGCCCCACCAATAAATCTGTTGAATTGCAATTTGATAAACAACATTGCTGTAAAGAAGAAAAATATCCCTTTAATCTCTTTTTGCCACAACTAGTTACGTGGCATGATGAGAGGGACCTCCTTGGAGGCTCTTCTGAGCTCTGAAATAGTCACTTTAGCTTGCTGTAGTAAACCCCATTTTTTCTTGACTTCAGATGGATTCATCTACCCCACGCTGCAAAGCCATGTGATGTATTTCAAATTTACCAGTTTTTAGTGGGATTTTTTTCTCATAGGTCTCTTGCATAAAGAGTCAGGTAGGTTCATAAAGCTCTCAGCACTCCCTTCTGACCAAAGAGAAAACACAAAGAAGGAAATTTCTGTCCCCTTGGATGTGGAAAGGAGTTTGTGACCCCCAAACACTGTCATAGTGCAGATGCTAGGGGATAAAACAAAAATCCAAGTATATATTGTTATCTTTAAATCCCTTTTTTGTGTTAATCTTGAATGTGTTGTCGTTGTTTGGGTTTCTGTTGTTTTGTTTGTTTGTTTTATTTACTTTGTTTTCTTCAAAGAAATAGTTTTGAAGGTTTGTTTCATAGTTTCATAGTTTCAGTTAGGGTTGGAAGGGACCACAAGGATCAGCTAGTTCCAACCCCCCTGCCATGGGCAGGGACACCCCACCCTAGATCAGGCTGGCCAGAGCCTCAGCCAGCCTGGTCTTAAACACCTCAAGGGACAGGGCCTCAACCACCTCCCTCGACAACCCATTCCAGGGCCTCACCACCCTCACGGTGAAGAACTTCCTCCTCACATCTAGCCTGAATCTCCCCACCTCCAGCTTCATTCCATTCCCCCCTAGTCCTTGTTCTGGTGCTGCTTGCCTGGGAGAAGAGACCAACCCCCACCTGGCTACAACCTCCCTTCAGGGAGTTGTAGACAGCAATAAGGTCTCCCCTGAGCTTCCGCTTCTGCAGGCTAAGCAACCCCAGCTCCCTCAGCCTTTCCTCATAGAACATGTATCAGTTATGGTGGTTTTTCTGTTTGTTTAGCCAAATTTGGTTAAGGTCCTATCAAGAAAAAAAGCCAAACCCGATCCTAAAACAGCAAAGCTCTGCAGAAGATCAACATTCCCATATCCTTTTCAACTTTTAAAATAAAACCTTCTATATATTAATGTTCCAGTAAATAAGAGAGATGCTTCTCAGAATCCTGGTACCTCCTTTGCATAGCTGTCACAATTTCCATAAGCTGGGCAGAAGAAGTAAATGCCCGTGCCAGCCTGGCATAGCTAATGAGTTTACTTGCTGCATTTCCAGCAAGTGGTAATCAGAGAGTCAACCTCAGCAAATCTCAGAAGGGTGTTGCCAGTAACTCTGTCAAGTGTCGGGGATGGGATTTACAGGCCCTGAGCAAACACCTGTTTTCTCCAGCATCCTAAAATGTAAGCACAAGGAGGGGACATTTCTGGCTTAGGTATATTCGTAGAATCAGTAAGGTTGGAAAAGACCTCAAAGATCATTGAGTCCAACCTGTCACCACAGACCTCATGACTAGACCATGGCACCAAGTGCCACATCCAATCCCCTCTTGAACACCTCCAGGGATGGTGACTCCACCACCTCCCTGGGCAGCCTGTTCCACTGGCCAGCAACTCTGTGAAGAACCTTCTCCTCACCTTGAGCCTAAACTTCCCCCTGGTGCAGCTTGAGACTGTGTCCTCTTGTTCTGGTGCTGCTTGCCTGGGAGAAGAGACCACCCCCCACCTGTCTACAACCTCCCTTCAGGTAGTTGTAGAGAGCTCTTATTGATTGTGAGGGATATTGATACAATGTGTATTGCAAAGCAGAGTAGCTCACTCTCTAGGTAATAAAAGATTTCAGTTCAACATTGTCATTTCCTGTGCTCTTCACTTGAGAGCTTATGGGGAGCCTTTGACAGAGAAGATACATATATATATATATTAAAAACTTGTAGTAATAAATGTGTGTGCTGGTCACAGCAATAAACTTTCTCCATCCTTTAGCTTTTAAAAATGGTTGTGACAGAAGAAGCATTTATGGAGTTATCCTCAAAAGGCTCCATTCTGACGTGGCTACTGTGCCAGGAGCTTGCAGCTTTTGCTTACCTCAAGCTAAGGAATCCCCATTGAGGGAAGGCTGGTTTCACAGACTTAGGTCAGAGCCAAGGGATTCTCTAACTTTTCATTGAAAAAGTATGAGTGTACTTGTGTGTGCACAAACGTGTGCATTTGCTTTAGGCTTTATTTTGGCCAGGATCTGCAAACAGAAATACTGCTTAGAATTGCATCTCAGCTTAGTTTCATAGAATCATAGAATGTTAGGGTTTGGAAGTGACCTCCAGAGGTTGAGTCCAACCCCCTGCAAAGCACGTTGGGCAGGTCACCGAGGAGTGCATCCAGCGTGACTTGGCTAACTCAAGCTGAGAACATACCCCTTTTCCATATGATACTTCTTGTATGTTTCAGTTTCCATAGACTTAGAATCGTAGAATCACAGCATCTTAGAATCATTAAGGTTGGAAAAGACCTCCAAGATCTCCTACCCAGCACCTTCATGACCACTAGATGATATCCCAAAGTGCTGCATCTACTCATTTTGTGGACACCTCCAGGGATACTGTGTCCACCACCTTCCTGGGCATCCTGTTCCGATGCCTCACCACTCTTTGAGTAAAGAAATTCTTCCTAATATCCAATCTAAACTTCCCCATGTGCAGCTTGAGGCAGTTACCTCTTTCCCCATTGTTAGTTACTTGGGGGAAGAGGCTAACAGCAGCCTCCCTACAACCTCCTTTCAGGTAGCTCTAGAGAGCAATAAGGCCTCCTCTCAGCTTCCTTTTCTTCAGGCTAAACAATCCCAGCATCCTAAGCATCAAGACTAGAGCAGTAATCATGTCTATTGCAGCAAGTGCCAATGGAAGACGAAGTATTGTTGGTCTGTATTAAACCACTTTACACCAATTTTGCATTTAGTTTTCATAAATGGTGATGAAATTACAAGGCCTTATGTGTTGATTTCTTGTTTTTCAGCCCATTGAGGTTTATCACACATTGGGGTTTACCCATATTTGACAAATGGATACTGATCTTTGTATGGTGTCGGTCAGTGTTGTCTCTTAAAACACTAAAACCTTGCACTTCTCCTTATTACCTCTCCTTTTTCCACATAGATTATATTATAAATGAGAGTACATTCATTTAGCTTGGCTTGACTTTGAATCATACATATACTTGAATTTTCAAATAGGGTATTTGAAATGAAAATAATGTCTTAAAGAGCTCTGGTGAGAGCTAATGGATTTATAAAAATAGAAAACTGCAAGTACAAACACATAAATATTTATGGCTATTTATATTTTACATAGTATAATCTTTCTGTCATAGGATTAGGTTTGGTCTGCCTCTGGTTTGTGTGACAGGAAACTTAAAGCAGCTCGTATCAATCAACATAAAACACAAATGTTAATCTCAGCACTACAAACGTGGAAGTTTTTTAATGCATGGCTAATGTATATGCATGTCTTGTGTCCTTCTGAATTAAAAGGGGGCATTTGGGGCTGAAACTTAAATCCTAGCTGAGTTGTTTCTCAGTTCATAAAATAAGGGGCACACAGCTTTTAAAACACATTGTGATTCATAGATACATTTCATAGAGTGCACACAGCGGTGGCTGTTCTTCAGCCTGATTCTGCTTTCACTGAGGGTGATGAAAATCAGGAGTAATGAGGAGCACCTCTCCCATGAGGACAGACTGAAAGAGTTGGGGCTGTTCAGTCTGGACAAGAGAAGGCTCCAAAGGTGACCTAATTGTGGCCTTCCAGTATCTGAAGCTGGGGAGGGACTTCTCAGGATCTCAGGTAGTGATAGGACTAGGGGGGAATGGAATGAAGCTGGAGGTGGGGAGGTTTGGGCTGGGCATGAGGAGGACGTTCTTCACCATGAGAGTGGTGAAGCCCTGGAATGGGTTGTCCAGGGAGGTGGTTGGGGCCCCATCCCTGGAGGTGTTTAAGCCCAGGCTGGCTGAGGCTCTGGCCAGCCTGATCTAGTGTGGGGTGTCCCTGCCCATGGCAGGGGGGTTGGAACTAGATGATCCTTGTGGTCCCTTCCAACCCTGACTGATACTATGATACTAAATCCAGGCAAAGTCAGTGAAGCTACCTGGGGTAAGATAAGAACAAAATGACAAATTTGTTGTCACAGCTGTGAAGTAAATGTGTAGCACTGATGGATTATTTCTTTATGGACTATGGCATAGCTTGAAAGAAGAAAAAAAATCTAAGTGGCCCACAAGCAATTGAGTTTATATTTTGTCCCAGCGCTGAATGCAGGCAGAGCCATTGTTTGCCCCTGCTCTTATGCACAGAAGCAACTGCAAGTAGAAAAGTACAAAGAAATTGTACTGCATGTGATCTTTTACAAAGATATCCTCGGTTTAATGATTGGAACAGAGTAGTTGGCTTTTTTGTGAAGGAAAGTGTTTGTCTCTGAAACTGCTGACAAAGTCTGCCTGAGAAAAAACAGCCGGGGGAAATGTGTGCCAGAGACTTCCTGAGATACTCTTTGTTTACAGCTAGTAATCTTCGAGTAGATTCAGACCCATTCAGATTAAGATACTTTGTTGTATGTCAGTTTGAACTATTTTGTCTTTCAGTGACTAGTACCATTTTTCAATTTTCATTTACTAAGTGATGCATGACTTTGGGTTAAACAGATCAATTGAGGCATTAATTTCTGACTAGTAGCATTGTTTTTTTAAGCTGTTGTTAACTCTCCTCCATTTTATATGCATTCAGGTTAGTACAATGGTTATATTTGATTAATAATCACAGAATCACCAAGGTTGGAAGAGACCTCAAAAATCATCAAGTCCAACCTGTCACCCAGGACCTCATGACTATTGAACCATGGCACCAAGTGCCATGTCCAATCTCCTCTTGAACACCTCCAGGGATGGTGACTCCCCCACGTCCCTGGGCAGCCCATCCCAATGGCTAATGACTCTCTCAGTGAAGAATTTTCTCCTCACCTCAAGCCGAAACTTCCCCTGGCACAGCTTGAGACTGTGTCCTCTTGTTTCATAGTTTCATAGTTTCAGTTAGGGTTGGAAGGGACCACAAGGATCATCTAGTTCCAACCCCCCTGCCATGGGCAGGGACACCTTACCCTAGATCAGGCTGGACAGAGCCTCGTCTAGCCTGGTCTTAAACGAGGCTCTGTTCTGGTGCTGGTTGCCTGGGAGAAGAAGAGACCAAACCCTTCCTGGCTACAACCTCCCATCAGGTAGTTGTAGACAGCAATAAGGTCTCCCCTGGGCCTCTTCTTCTCCACATGGCAATTTACTGTCTGGTGCTAGTAACGTTTAATAATCCATTTAATTTTTTTCCCTCCCTTGCTGTTCCTTGTCCTCTGCAAATTATGCAACCCTTGGGTTCTGATCATAAAGAAAAAGGAAAATCCACTATATTTCTCTTCTAAAGGATCAGTAAAAAAATACAAACTGACCCTTAATTCTGTCTGCTTAAAATGCAGTCAGTCAAGGATAGAATTTTAATAGCCAAGGGGACTTCAATAAATGTAGTGAAAGGGAGGCAAAAGAAGGATGGTAAACTTTTTTCTTTCTTTTGGTAAGAAGATTAAAAAGAGCTACTAATAAGATGAAGACTTTAAGAATCAAAAACTAAAGAAAATTACACAGAACACTCTTTGAAAGCATCCGAAGAAAACATTTAAGGAGCAGAGTCCTAGGCTCAGAAATTGCCCAGTGGGATGAATCCAGACCTTGGCAAATGTAAAACATTTTAACTATGGGACAATCAAAGTTTCAGCAGAGAGAAAATAAGCTACCAAGTGCATCCCCAGGGAAAGACAGCTTCAGATTTCATTCTGTGCCTTTGAAATAATTCAGAGGAAGTACAGAAGGTATCTAAGAAAGAGAATAAAGCTATTGTCCCAAGAGGCAAGGTGTTCTCTTTCTCCACATGAGTGCGTGTGAACATGTAGTAGATCTATAGATATTACAGACTGAAATGGCCATAGGAAAGTGGCTATTTCAAAACTTGAGGTGTATATACAGTTGTGAAATTATGCCATGAAAATGATGCTTGCAGGTTACTGCTGAAGGTAAAACTACAGCATACCACAATTACCAAATGGAGATTGCTACAAGTAACAACATTTTGAGTTATACGGTTAAAACCAAAGACAGAGTATTAAAAGGAAGACAACAACTCGTGTCAGACATTAGTAAGAAGGATCCATCTGATGGAGTATAAAACGTAGCAGCTGGTTTTTGACCTTTTTGTGAAGCAGCTGATCATAGAATCAATAAGGCTGGAAAAGACCTCAAAGATCATCAAGTCCAACCTGTCACCCAACACCTCATGACTACTAAACCATGGCACCAAGTGCCACGTCCAGTCCCCTCTTGAACACCTCCAATGATGGCGTCTCTACCGCCTCCCCGGGCAGCCCATACCAATGGCCAATCACTCTCTCTATGAAGAATTTCTTCCTAACATCCAGTCTAAACCTCCCCTGGTGCAGCTTGAGACTGTGTCCTCTTGTTCTGCTGCTGGTTGCCTGGGAGAAGAGACCAACCCCCACCTGCCTACAACCTTCCTTCAGGTAGTTGTAGACAGCAATAAGGTGTCCCCTGAGCCTCCTCTTCTGCAGGCTAAACAACCCCAGCTCTCTCAGCCTCTCCTCATAGGGCTTGTGCTCGAGGCCTCTCCCCAGCCTCGTTGCCCTTCTTTGGACATGTTCAAGATTCTCAGTGTCCTTCTTAAATTGAGGGGCCCAGAACTGGACACAGGACTCAAGGTGTGGCCTAACCAGTGCTGAGTACAGGGGCAGCATGACTTCCCTGCTCCTGCTGGCCACACTATTTCTGATGCAGGCCAGATGTTGCATATGGTAGGAGGTGTGATCAGGCGTTGATTGGACTTTGCTTTTTCAATGTCAAATAGATGGTGTAAAGTAAAAAGAATGGAAATTACTGTTAAATAAAATTATACACATTCTCTGGCCAAGGTGTTTCTTAGATTATTTGTCCAGTTGAATTCAGTGTGGTAGGACTGTGGTCATTTATCCCAGGTGACAGTAGGTCTTAGAGCTCTAAGATAAGCTATAAAAAAGTGATCTCAGGGTTAAAAAAGCACAGAGTCTTTAACTCAGTCTTTGACTCCTGAACAAAAAACTACCATAAAGCTAATAAATTTGCTTTGAAATTAAAGGCAACATAAAGTGAAAATCTAATTTTTAGGGTGAACCAACCTTTCATTCTGATTTTCAGGCTGAATCACATAGAGTTTCCTCCCAGAGAGCAGGTCCTGTATTTCCTGCTGTTAGCTTGTAAAACTCACCTTCACATGATGTCATTGAGCTAGTACAGCTGGCTAATGTTTGTGTAGAATAGTCAAAATGCTTCAAGCTAAATATTAAGCTACTTTCCAAACAGCTATAATTATTGGATTTGGGAGAAATAAAATAGTAAATGCAGATGATGGAATGGTAGAAAGAAAAATGTAGGCAGCATTATGTTTTCATGTTGCTTAAGCAGTAATGGTTAAAAGAGTTGTGTGTATCTGGTGCAGTGACAGCCTAAGCTACTGAAAACATGGAAAACTTACTCAGATGTGTAAGGGAAAACAAATAAATTAATACCCATGTTGCATAAAATATTATTGGGGTTTCTTCCATGATCAGTCTCGGGTTGGCCACCACCCATCAAAACCATGAAGAAATGAAATCATATTTTCTGAACCACAGCAGCAAGAGTTCAGTGAATACTGTAGCAAATAGTGAAAATATATAATGAAATAAACAAAACAGGCAAACAAATTCTTCTGCCTTCTGGCAGCTCAGAAATGCTGTAATTCAAATATAACAAGGCAGATATATATAAAGTGGGAAATGAGCCTAAAAATCTAAAATCCCTTTGAGTGAAGTTTTAAAACAAGGTTTTTCACAGACCTCTGACACCTTTATTAGCTCTTATGTGTATGCATTGCTTAGCAGCTTATTTGTGCATCGTAGCACTTACCTAAAAAGCTAATATTTGTGATAAACTGGCAATTAGCTGTTACCAGTCTCCTTTGAGACACATCATCTTCTTTGGAAGAAACCTACTTAAAGGCATTTGAATCAAAACATTTTAAGGAGTTCCAGAACTATTGCCATGTAGACTGAACATTTCCTCATCATCTACCACCATGTGAACTTAGTAATTTTCTCTTCAGAAATCTCCACAATATGTATTAACCCTTTATCTGCTGTGTTCACTCATACTCCCAGTGCACATCGAATTAAATGTAAAGTCATCAGCTACAGGTCTGAAAATTAACTCATGTTTTGTTATGCTTCCATTTTTAATGCAAGTTTGACTGCATATTTGGGCTCATGAGAACTATGTGATGTTCAACAAGGCCAAGTGCAAGGTCCTGAACCTGGATCAGGGCAAACCTCAGTATCAGTACAGGCTGGAAGATGACAGGATTGAGATCAGCCCTAAAAAGAAGGTTCTGGTGGATGAGAAGCTGGACATGAGCCAACAATGTGTGCTTACCACCCAGAAGGCAAATTGCACCCTGGACTGTATCAAAAGAAGTGTGGCCAGAGAGGGACATGATTGTGCCACTCTGCTTTGCTCTGGTGAGACCTCACCCTGGAGTATTGCGTCCAGCTCTGGAGCTCTCAGCACAAGAGGGACATTATTGGAACGGGTCCAGAATAGGGTCACAAAAATTACCAGTGAGCTGGAGCATTCTCCTAGAAGGACAGACTGGAAGAGTTGGGGAGTTGTTCTCTGAACAACCCCAGAGAGAGACCAGTACCCACCTCTCTACAGCCTCCTTCCAGGTAGTTAAAGAGAGTGATAAGGTTTCCTCTTACCATCCTTTCATCCTTTTCTTCAGACTAAACAATCTCAATACTCTCAGCTGCTCCTCATAAGAATTGTGCTCTAGACTCTTCAACAGCTTGGGGCCTTTCTCTGGACAACCTCTGGCAACTCAATCTGCTTCTTGTAGTGAGGGGCCCAAAACTGAACTCAGTAAACGAGATGCAGCCTCATCAGTGAACAGTAGAGGGGCATAATCACTTCCCTACTGCTGGCCACACTATTCCTGATACAGGCCAGGCTGCTGCTGGTTGTGTTGGCCACCTGAACACATTGATGGCTCATGTTCAGCCAGTTGTCCATCAACACGCTCAGGTCCTTTTCCAGTAGGTGTTTTTCCAGCCACATTTCTTCAAGCCTGTAGCATTGCATGGGATTCTTGTGATGCAGTTGCAGGACTCGATACTTAGCCTTGTTAAACCTCATGAAATTGGCCTCAACCTATTGATCTAGCTTGTCCAGATGCTTCTACAGAGGCTTCCTACCTTCAAGCAGATCAACATTCCTGAGGGTGCTCCCGCTCCCCTCTTCCAATTAAAGCTATTAAGTAAAACAGGCTCCAGGTGATCCCTGTGGAACACCACTGGTGACTGGCCAACATCCTTGTAGCCCTCCTGAGTTGCCTGGCCCTTTTTACAAAGTTCATAAACTCTCTTTTTTAATCCTGAGTTCCAGCCACTGTTCTCTCTTTAGCCAGGCCAGTTGTTTTCTCCACTGTCTTTGTCTTGTGGCACATGGAGACAGCTGGCTCCTGCACCATTAAGATAGTCTTCTTGAAGAACATCCAGAAATCCTGGATGCCTTTGCCCTTCAGGTCTGCCTCCCAATATGCTCTGTCAAACAGGCCAAAGCCCACCCTCCAGAAGTTTTTTTTCACATAATATATATGTTTTTGGAGACTTTCAATGTCCCAACAAAGTGCTTTCCAGCAACTATGAGGAGAGACTGGGGTTGCTTAGCCTGGAGAAGGGTGACCTTATTGCTCTCTACAACTACCTTAGGGGAGGTTGTAGACAGGAAGAGGTTGGTCTCTTCTCCCAGGGAACAGCACCAGAACAAGAGGACACAGTCTCAAGCTGCACCAGGGGAGGTTTAGGCTGGAGGTTAGGAGGAAATTCTACGTGGGGAGAGTGATTTGCCATTGGAATGGGCTGCCCAGGGAGGTGGTGGAGTCACCATCACTGGAGGTGTTCAGGAGGAGACTTGATAGGGTGCTTGGTTGCATGGTTTAGTTGTTTAGGTGGGTTGGATTGGTGTGGTGTGGTTGGAATAGTGTGGCCAGCAGAAGCAGAGAAGTCATTCTGCCCCTGTACTTGGCACTGGTTAGGCCACACCTTGAGTCCTGTGTCCAGTTCTGGGCCCCTCAGTTCAGGAAAGATGTTGAGTTGCTGGAACGTGTCCAGAGAAGGGCAACAAAGCTGGGGAGGGGTTTGGAGCACAAGCCCTATGAGGAGAGGCTGAGGGAGCTGGGGTTGCTTAGCCTGGAGAAGAGGAGACTCAGAGGAGACCTTATTGCTCTCTACAACTACCTGAAGGATGGTTGTATCCAGGACGGGTTTGGTCTCTTCTCCCAGGCAACCAGCACCAGAAGAAGCGGACACAGTCTCAAGCTGCACCAGGGGAGGTTTAGACTGGATGTTAGGAAGAAGTTCTTCATAGAAAGAGTGATTGGCCAGTGGAATGGGCTGCCCAGGGAGGTGGTGGTGTCACCATCACTGGAGGTGTTTAGGAAGAGACTGGATGAATCACTTGGTGCCATGGTTTAGTTGATTAGATGGTGTTGGGTGATAGGTTGGACTTGATGATCTCAAAGGTATTTTCCAACCTGATTAATCCTATTCTATTCTACTGAACAAATACATGGCTTACCAGGCAGAGAACACAAATTTATGTCAAAGGAATAAAGTGCAGCAGAAATTTCCTCCCAACAGATTTATGTTTGACAGAAAACTTCCGGTAAAAGCAGGGTTTAGTCTCAACATAAAGAATATCATCTCCACAATGATAATTAAATGTCTGTCCATGCTTTAATGGCTTTTGTGAAGATAGCTTACCCAAACCCCATGGGGAGGTTTGGGTTTGGAGTTACAGAGACCTATCTGGAAAGATCTGAAGAATAGGTTTCAACCTAGGACAACTCAAGATTGAAACACACATCAGAATCAATAGCAAAACAGACCAATAGTTCTGTAAAATAAAATAATCACAGAATAACTTGTGTGGGAAAGGCCATCCTGGTGTCGTCTGATCAAACACTCACCTGAATATATGGGTTAACTTCAGCCTTGGAGATGGATGCTCAAATCTTTGTCTAATCAGACTTTTAGTGTCTCCAAGGATGGGGATCCCAGATCCTCACTGGGAGAGCTCTTCTGACCACCTTCATTGTGAGAACTGGAAATTACGCTGTTAGTAACTTTTGACTGCTCAGTCTCACAGTCTCAGTCACAGTATCACAGTATCACTAAGGTTGGAGGAGACCTCGAAGATCATCGAGTCCAGCCTGTCACAACAGACCCCATGACTAAACCATGGCACCAAGTGCCACGTCCAATCCCCTCTTGAGCACCTCCAGGGACGGTGACTCCACCACCTCCCTGGGCAGCCCATTCCAATGGCGAACGACTCTCTCCGTGAAGAACTTTCTCCTCACCTTGAGCCTAAATTTTCCCTGGCACAGCTTGAGACTGTGTCCCCTTGTTCTGGTGCTGGTTGCTAGAGAGAAGAGGCCAACCCCTTCCTGGCTACAACCACCTTTCAGGTAGCTGTAGAGAGCAATGAGGTCGCCCCTGAGCCTCCTCTTCTCCAGGCTAAACAATCCCAGCTCCCTCAGCCTCTCCTCATAGGGCTTGTGCTCAAGGCCTCTCCCCAGCCTTGTTGCCCTTCTCTGGACATGTTCAAGTGTCTCTCTTCCCTTTTCTGTGTACCTCCAGAAGAGTCTGGCTGTCTCTCTTTATACTCTCCCATTATGTATTTGAAGAGATCAATAGCATCTCCCTTAGATTTCCTTTCTGTGGCTGCCTTCTGTTTTGTATGAGTGCTCTAAAGGGTGTAGTTCTCTTCATTTGAATTGAACTTTGTGACCTGGGAAAAGCTTTAGCCCAATATATATTTAGCCTCAGGTGGATGAAACAATTATTCCTCAAAGAATTAATATTTTTCTCGTTCTGCAGTTTGAATAGCAGTCTGAAAATAAGTAAGGAACCTTATTTGGAGTAATTTACACCAGTAACAGCCTTCTCAATCTTAGTTATGGTATCACTAGTATAATATTATATTAAAAATATTTATTTTCTCTGCCTTAAGGTAAAACTAACTGCAGAGACAGAAAATGCACGTTGCAGGTTAGACTCTGCTGGTTATATGCAGGGTGAAAAGCAAGCTGAGACTTCTCTATCATGTATTCTGTAGATGATCATCTTCCCTCCACCTCAGCCCATTCTTTTCTGGGACACTCGATGCAGAAACAGTTCTTGAAAACCAGTGACCATCAGGATTTAAATTGTTCCTGACTGCAGTGAGTAGCACACGAGGACTTGGTCACACAAGGAGTAGGGATAATCTAATTGCTTGGAAATACCCCCTTTCTTCTTAGATATGCAAACACACTATGCCAAGGGCTGAATTTTTCGCTTCAGTGACTCTGAAGAGGGGGGCACAACATAAGGTTGATTGTGTTGTCAGTCTGCTAGCCATAGGAAAAAATAAGCAGCCACCTTTCAAACCCTGTTTCTGTAGTCTGCTGCTGCTCCTATATGAGCTAATGGAGGAAGGCTAAAGGAAGCAGAAATAAGAGGCCTGACCTCCAACACTCTTCTTTTACAGCAGCTGGGCTGTCAGGAGGGCATGTAAGTACACCTGGTGCATGCCTTGCTCCGGCTGCTCCCAGTGCAAGGAGGAAGCAGGGGACTGAAATGTGGCTTTCTGGGTCACAGTGCATAGCCAAATCTGCCCCTGAGCTATGCAATTACATATTTTCCTTATTCAGGGCTCATGCTGACTGTATGATCTAAATAAATTTCAGATCTTCTATTCATGTAACTGTGATTAGATAAGGTGGCACAATGGCTGTTTTTATACAGCTGTGGCACACTGTCTCTTTGTGTCTCTAGTGAAACGCTGGAAAGACAATTCTGAAATAATACTTTATTCAGCTAAAATTGGGTTTTCAACTTATAAGTGAGGGGTGGTTTTGAAAGGGTTTTAACTGGATGTTTTTCTCTCTTGGGAGATGCGTGCCAAGCTCTCTCCACCACAGATAAGGCAATGACAAAGCTAAATTTGATACATTAAATGTCATACTTCTGAGTTTTCAGGTGGGCATAGATTGCAATAGTGTTTACAACATGAATCAGCATAATTGTTCCTGATAGGCTGCTTGTATCATCTTATCTTTCCTCCAACAGAGACAGCTCTTTATGTCTTTTCTTTGAAAAGGTGAGCATCTCTTATACAGAATAAGGCTTCATAACTGAACTTGTTGGCTTTATGAGCTTCAACAGAAATGCCTTTTATTATCTGTGTTCTTGATTGGAAATATTATGCGTGGTGAACATTTTTGATCTTATTATACCTCCTCTGAAATATATATACACACACACATATATATATATATAAAATGCCAAACATCCAACATCAGATGACTATAAATGTACAGATGGCAGAAAATTTGAAATTGTTGTTTTCACACAGATTGTAATTTGTTTTTGCTGCATATGTGCAGCACTTGGCATTTCTCAGTAATGCTTTACTGTACTTATTTTTATTCCCTAGCCACTTTACATGTGATTTATGATAGCTGCAGGAGCTGTTAATTCAGAATTTCCAGGGTTTATATATTCACACTGTAAATTTTATCCAGTGTGTTGTATATGGGAAGATGTTGTGGATCCTTACTTTGAGGGAAGGGAGAATCGCACAAAATAAGAAAAAGAGGGGAGATAATCAGCCAGATGACAACATACATTCCTGAAAGATACTACATAATTATGTCAGAAGTCTATCCCTTAATTGATGCTTCTTTCAGGCCTTGTGCTGTAGCTGAGTCAGCATCTGATTTGGGTGTATGTGTATTGTGACTTCACAAAATGCACATTATGAGAAGACACTGTAATGGGAAACAGAAGCACTTGTAGCCACTGAAGTCTCTACTTGCCACTGCTTTTGTGCAGCTGCTGTATATAAAGACTGACAATTCTGTGAACTCAAGATGAAAGCACTGGAAAGAAAAGGAATAAAAACACATTTATTCAATGATATATTGTCAACAACAACCAAGCCACAATTTTGAAGTTGATATATTGTTCTAGAGCTGAAATAGAATAGAATAGAATTAGAATAGAATAGAAATAGAGTAGAATAGAATAGAATAGAATAGAATAGAATAGAATAGAATAGAATAGAATAGAAATAGAAATAGAATAGAATTAACTAGGTTGGAAAAACCTTCAAGATCATCAAGTCCAACGAAGCACCCAACACCATCTAATCAACTAAACCATGGCACCAAGTGCCCCATCCAGTCTCCTCTTAAACACTTCTATTGGTGGTGACTCCAGCACCTCCCTGGGCAGCACATTCCAATGGCCAATCACTCTTTCTATGAAGAACTTCTTCCTAACATCCAGCCTAAACCTCCCCTGGCACAGCTTGAGACTGTGTCCTCTTGTTCTGGTGCTGGTTCCCTGGGAGAATAGACCACCCCCCACCTGCCTACAACCTCCCTTCAGGTTGTTGTAGATAGCAAGAAGTTCACCCCTGAACCTCCTCCAGGCTAATCAACTCCAGCTCCCTCAGGCATACTGAAGTATGTCTGTTTGATCTATCCCAATGACTCCCACATACAATGGAAATGCACACAATAGTGCTGCAGAATCGGAATGGGATTAAAACCCAATAAATTATTAAAGAGATCAGAATTTTTTGAAGAATTAAATGCAGAAAATGGAAAACATGCCAGAAAAAAGAAACAACAGTGTGACCAGAAAAAATTACTTATATTGCTAGTGTTTGTACAGAACTTCAGGGTTTCATTAGCAGTGGTCAGATCACTGCTGTGCTGTGAAGGGGGATATATTTGTGACCAGTCTTTGGAATCTTCATAATGCTCACAGAAACAGAGTAACAGCACAGTTTATTTTCATTTTGTACCCATTAATTCTGTTTATTAATAACTTTCTGCTGTTCTGAAAAACAGAGCAGTGCTGCATTCTACCTTTTCTCGGATAAACATGTGAAACATAATCTCTAGATGTCTATCATGGCCAAGGCCTTGGTGTCTAGCTGCATATTCGGAAGCTTTTTATTACATGAGGTGAATAAGGGCTGCCCAGGTTCATTACCTGTAAAGTGGGGATAATATCTGGTTTCCATGGCAGAAAAGGACAATAAAGTACATTTTGAGATGCTGAGATACAGTAATATTGGACAGTACTTGAATGCTGTGAAAAAGTAATATTGTTATAAAAGAAGTGGTAATTAATAGAAAATATAATTTTTTCCCTAATTTACCCCCCCCTTTTTTTTTTTCCCCTCTTTTTTTTCCCCTTTCTGAGTGATTCCTGCAATTCCATGACCAAGAGTTTTTTTGTTTATGGAGAGAATAAAATCAGAATGTCATCAAGTCACATCTGTGGAGCAAACAGCAGGCAGTTTACCTCTTTTTTGCTTTTTGAACTATTCCTTATACTGTAAGAGTTCATATTTTTATTTAAAAAAACAATAATAAATAAAGTGATGGCAGCTGCATAGAAAAGGTCAAAACCACCAACTGCTGATAGCTCCACTTCAATCTGTCAAGTATAATTTTCCAAAACATGGAAAAGGAACTTGATCAATAACTCTTTACCTCCTCTTTGGAAATATGTTCATAAAGGACATGCAGTTATAGAGAGGAAAACACAGGAGCAACCTACTTTGGCTTTCCTTGTAGCCTGTATTTAGCTATCTGTCTTCTCTTGTACCTACAGAAGGTGCAACTACTGATAATACTGAAATGTCATTGTTACATGGTAAACCCTGTCAGTATCGCTGTGCATTTGCAAATGAACAGCAATGAATTTGTTTCTGATTCTCTTTCCTCTTCCAACCTTCCCTTCCGGTTCTCACTGTAGAGTTTTAGCTTCATGTGACTACAGAGATGGCCAAAGAAGTCCTGGCTAAACTTTGAGAAGAAAGTATCAACAGCAAGGCTGAGATCCAAAATGTCTGAGGAATATTGCAGAGTGCTCTGATTTTATTACTCTGTAGAAAAGCATTCAGCATTCCCCAAAATGGATTGCATTTGCAAATGGCAGAGTTGATGAAAGAATTAACGTGGGACTGTGCCGTAGTCATGACTATTTTTTGCCTCTGGTAGGATGTGAAAGCTACTAGCAAAATATCCAGGTGATTGTTTCAGCTAGTATTACTCAAAACCTTTGGTTTTAAGCTTCCAGATTTTCAGATGTAGAGCTCTTGATTCACATAGGTAGCTGACAAGTGATTCATTAAATGGAATTAGAGATGAGTCAAGACGATGTGGGCTATGTGTACGCTTCATGTTATGCTCTGATCAGGAGTCTCGATTTTTGCACTTCTGGAACAACTGTTCCCAGGACCAAATTACCATTTTGTCCTATTGCATGCAAGTTTCCTGACTGCTTAAGAAATGCTCCAAAAGTGAGCCTTAATGGCTTAAAGATGTGACAATTTTAGAACCAAATTAGCAGCAGAACCACGCAGCAAGAGCAAACTGTACCACCAAAATGGAAGCAGTAGGTTGATTTGACTATTATCTGTTGGTATCATTGCAGCACATAGGAAATATTACTTACACGTTATTTTGCATTACATACAAAAGAAGGAGATAATCATTGCTTAATTGATTGAGCAGAAACAGCAAAAAGAGAGAGAAAGATGCGTGAATTCGTATAGGGACATTAAAAGCATGCTTAACATTGTGGCAGTATTACAGGAAAGCACAGTTTGAGGGAGGATAATGAGGTGACTAAGCAAGTGCTAACAGGGAGCCTTTGCTCAGCCTGCAGAACCACAGAGGAGAAAGCAAAGTTGAATGCTGGCAAATCTAGTAAGTGGGCATGAGGGTAACGTCATCTATCATCAGCATCTTTAAAGAAAGATAATATATGGAGTTAGGTCAAGAAGGAGCCTTTAAAGCGAGTAGAAACATTTAAATTTGATGCAAGGAGGAAAGAAGAGCAGGGTAGAGGAATACAAAGAAAGAGACGTTATCACCAGAACAGTGGGTAAGAGACATTCATCAACTAACATTATGGCTGGATATGAGTGAGGAAACGTTATGCCTGCTAGAAATGACAAAAATCATGTTGAGAGAGCTGAGAAAAGGGATGGAAGTTATTATGAGTTTACAGTGCAGGATGGGTACAGCACACTAAATATTGAGGAGTTTAAGCTGCAAAGAGAAGATTGTGCATTAGCATGTTAAGTAGGATAAGTTATTAGAGAGTTCTGATGTGTTCATGAGGAAACAGTGGAAGGGCAGAGGACAAGTTTCAGTCTGTCAAAGAGAGAGACTAGAAGAGCAAATACATAGGTTGTACTTATTGATAAAGATGACAAAATATCTAGGAAAGTAGAGACAGAATGGAGTTTAAAAGTTGGAATATAAACTTTAAGCTTGTAGAGACAGAATAGAGTTTAAAAGTTGGAGTATAAACATTATACAGACAGGTGGGTGGGAAAGCAGACAAGATAGTCTGAAAGGGGCCTGGCAGAGAAGTAAGCTTAGGGGGCTTATAAGCAATGCATTGAGAGCTTAGAGAAAAATATACTTGGGTAGTAATTTTAAAGGCAAATGAAGAGGAAGATCAGGGCAGACCTTATTGCTGTCTACAACTACCTGAAAGGAGGTTGTAGACAGGTAGGGGTTGGTCTCTTCTCCCAGGCAACCAGCACCAGAACAGAAGGACACAGTCTCAAGCTGCACCAGGGGAGGTTTACACTGGATGTTAGGAAGAAGTTCTTCACAGAAAGAGTGATTGGCCATTGGAATGTGCTGCCCAGGAGGTGGTGGAGTCACCATCACTGGAGGTGTTTAGGAAGAGACTGGATGGGGTACTGGTGCCATGGTTTGTTGATTAGATGGTGTTGGATGATGGTTTGACTCGATGATCTCAAGGTCTTTTCCAACCTAGTTAATTCTATTCTATTCTATTCTATTCTATTCTATTCTATTCTATTCTATTAACTGGGATTGGTACAAATTCAAACTGATTGGGAGAGAAGGATGTTAACTAATGTATGTGTTACAGTATGTGCCTGTATGTGCATATTTATAAGCTTAGAAAGAAAGTCTATATTCCAAAGGCAAGCACTGTTACTTTCCCCCCCCTATTGTAGTTGCGTTGCCGCTTTATTTTTAGGACATACATGGGTTGTTTGCAGAATTCAGCAGTTCCTTGTGAGTGAAAAAAGGGGCATAACACTGGCTTAATCTATGAAGGGTCTCTATTAAATTGTTCTGTTAAGAGCTTTGTTCCACTAATTATACAGGTAAGTGTGCTAATATAACAGGTTTATATAACATTTAGAATGTAACATGCAGGAGGAGGGGTGTTGCTTTTCCAACCGCCTTTGTTGCTGAGAAAGATAATGAGAGCTATGTAAAGTCCTGAAATCATTGCCAATTTATCAGACCCACTAGGTGAGCTGCTGGAAGACTAGGGACTACTGCATTGACTGCTGATTATTTTATACTACTTTTAATGCCTAGAAATAAAAGAAAGAAATGAAGGACAAATAAAAGAGAAAATGGAATCTAAATAACGTAATTTTGACCTTTTGAATCTTACCATATTCTTGGTCTTTCTATTGGGAAGAAAAGACTGACTGGAATAGATAGGATAGGATAGGATAGGATGGATAGGATAGGATAGGATAGATAGATAGGATGGGATGGGATGGAGGATAGGGGATGGATGGGAATGGATGGGATGGGATAGAATAGAATTGAATTGAGAATTGAATAGAATTGAATTGATTGAATTGAATTGATTAACCAGGTTGAAAAGACCTTTGAGATCATTGAGTCCAACCTACCATCCAACACCATCGAATCAACTAAACCATGGCACCAAGTGCCTCATTCAGTCCTCTTCCTAAACATCTCAGTGATGGTGACTCACCACCAACCCCTCGCAGCCCATTCCAATGGCCAATCTCTCTGTGAAGAATTTCTTCCTAATATCCAGCCTAAACCTCCCCTGGCGCAGCTTGAGACTGTGTCCTCTTGTTCTGGTGCTGGCTGCCCAGGAGAAGAGACCAAACCCTACCTGTCTACAACCTCCCTTCAGGTAGTTGTAGACAGCAATATGCAAACCCAATCAAGAGAGAGAATTTACTCAGATTTTCTGCTTACCCCCTATATAGGGATTACAGAGAATACCCCGTGAATTGTTACACAATAATACATTTTTGTGATGATCTGAAGCAAACAGTGCGTAGGAGCTAACACAAATACGGTTCCTTAGCTATGATGTTTCATAATCCCATTGCTATTGCAGTTTATGCTAGAATAGTTCATATTTTGTTAGCATTCTTCTTTCCTAATGCTATTATAGAAGTCTAAAATTTGCTTGTGAAGCCTTGCTTTAGTCTAAGAATCAACTTCTAAAATGTAAGCTAAATCATCTCAGCTTTTTTTCTGTACATAAAGGAAAGAGAAGAAAGATAATAAGGAGCAATGGTTGTCATTTCAGGCCCATTTCTGTTCTGATAATGTAAATCTTAATTTGATTCATAGTCTGACCTGTTGCATTTAGGCCTAAAAAATATCAAAACTGTCTGGAGATCTGAGTTTTTTAACATGCAGTCAGAGAACTTGACCCAGTGGGGATTGGGAGGCCATGAGGAAATGCTTAGGAAACAGAGGGGTGGGAGAGGCTTTCATCATCTTACCTCATGCAAACATTGTGACAAGTCCTATCCCAAGTGTCCATGTTTGAATGCAGGCAGCATGGGGAGCAAACAAGTGGATTAGATGTACCCATACAGCCACTGAGCAGAAACTTTGGGATTACAGGAAAGAGTGGGATGACTCAAGATGGGAGTGCTGCAAGGCATATAGGCTCTTCAGGAAGGATGAGCTGGGCAGGTGAGCAGCAGGAGCTGCACTCTGTGCAAGGGAGCAGTATGTAAGAATTTGTGTGTGGGACAAGCTGGCGCAGAGCTTTGGAGTCAGGAGCAGAGGACAGATGAGCAAGGGTGGTGTGCTGGTACTTCTGCTATAGATTGGCTGGTAAAAGCACAGGAAACCTTTAGACAGTTGCAGGAAGCTTCAAAACTGCAGCGGCTCTGGTACTCATAGAAGATTTCAGTTACACTGGTATCTAGCTAAAATGCAATAGGGCAGAGTGCAAGGAGTGCAGATTTCTGGAGAGCATCTGTGAATCCATCCAGATGAGTTCTTGGAGCAGGCGTAGTGGAGAAAAGTAGGATTGACCTGTTGGACCTGCAGTTACAAGCAAGGAAGAGCAGGGCTGGAGATGTGCAGAGTGATGACAGCAGCAACTGTGTGATTTCTAAGTTAAAGGCAAGGAAATAAGTGTGACAAATAGCAGCATCACATCCCTGGTCTAAAGAGAGCATTTTGTTTAAGCATCTTCTTGGCGTGATCCAATAGAAGTAGCCTGAAGAGGAAGGGTTCCAGGAAATCCATGATCTTCCAGAAGTTTCCTCAAGCACCAAGATGGTCTGTTTCAATGTACAGCAAGTCAAGCAAGCATGGCACACAAGTCAGCAAGGGTGAAAGGAAAACTGTTGTCTGAGCTCAGATGTAAAAAAGAGGTCCACTGAAGATGGGAGCAGGGACAGGCTACCTGGAGGATTACAGTAACATGCTGTGCTCAGTAAAGGGTCTTGTTCTAGGCAATAACTCCAGCCCTCTGACCATTTTCATGGCCTTCCTCTGGACCCACTCTTAACAGGTCCACCTACTTGTACTGGGGATCCCAGAGCTGAACACAGTACTCCAGGTAAGGTCTCAGGAGAGCAGAGATTATTGTGCAGAATCACTTCCCTCAACCTGCTGGCCAGACTTCTTTTGATGCATCCCAGGACACAGTTGGCTTTCTGGGCTGCAAACATGCTTGACAGCTCATGCCCACTTCTCATCCACCATACCCCTAAGTCTTTCTCTGCAGGGCTGAAAGCATTCATTCCCCAGTCTGTAGTGATGCTGGGATTGCCCCAATGCAGGCACAGGCTTACATGTGTTTGCTTCTCAAGCCTGTTAAGGCTTGGTGTCCTAGCAAATCTGCACACCTCAGTTTGGTGTCATCTGCAGACTTGGAGAGAATGCAGTCAATCCTACTGCCTACATCTTTAGCGAAGATGTTAAATAGTATTGGTCCCAGTACAAGTCCCTGAGAGACATCATTCATTGCAGGTTTCCATTTGAACAGCCACATGACTATTCAACCAGCAGTATGCCCAGGTGGCCAAGAAGGCCAATGGCCTTGCTGGAGCGTGTCCAGAGAAGAGCAACAAAGCTGGTGAGGGGTTTGGAGCACAAGCCCTATGAGGAGAGGCTGAGGGAGCTGGGGTTGCTTAGCCTGGCGAAGAGAGCTCAGGGGAGACCTTATTGCTGTCTACAACTACCTGAAAGGAGGTTGTAGCCAGGTGGGGGTTGGTCTCTTCTCCCAGGCAACCAGCATCAGAGCAAGAGGACACAGTCTCAAGCTGCACCAGGGGAGGTTTAGGTTGGATGTTATGAAGAAGTTCTTCACAGAAAGAGTGATTGGCCAGTGGAATGTGCTGCCCGGGGAGGTGATGGAGTCAGCATCACTGAAGGTGTTTAGGAAGAGACTGGATGAGGCACTTAGTACCATGCTTAGTTGATTAGATAGTGTTGGGTGATAGGTTGGAATCAATGATCTCAAAGGACTTTTCCAACCTGGTTAATTCTAATTTATCCATCAAATGTGTATTTCCAGTTAGAGACAGGATGTTTCAGGGGACTGTATCAAAAGCTTTACAGAAGCCCATGTATTTTTACCTTTTTGAGTATTTAGAATCTGGGAGACAGAAAGGGACACATTAAGAACTGGTAATGAGATTGTGTATTATAAGCTTTACTGTTTTCATTCCTTTTCTTCCCCAGAGAACTGTATTAGAAAGACTGGAGTATTAAGCCATTAAAATATTTTCCTGTGTTTTAATAACCTTTTACTTTACAAATGTCCATGTTTTTCTTTTTTAAGTCTCTTTTAATAATTCAGTTTACCTTTTACTCTCCTTCCCATGCCTTTGGTTGGTTTGCTGTTTTGTTGGGTTTTTTCCCCCCCCTCAAAACTTGTATGAAGGGATACTATTTGTCAACAGCAGGTTTATTTTGAGCCTGTAGGAAATAATCTTACAAGTTCCAGTCCCCAAATAAGATGGAGTTTCGTGGTGTGATCATGGGGCAGAAGTATTCGATGATCTCAAAGGTCTTTTCCAACCTGGTTAATTCTATTCTATTCTATTATCTATTCTGTTTATTCTATTCTATTCTATTCTATTCTATGTTTCTGTTCTGTTCTCCTTCCCTTCCCTTCCCTTCCCTTCCTTCCCTTCCCTTCCCTTCCCTTCCCTTCCCTTCCTTCCCTTCTTCCCTTCCCTTCCCTTCCCTTCCCTTCCCTTCCTTCCCTTCCCTTCCCTTCCCTCCCTTCCCTCCCTTCCCTTCCCTTCCTCTTCCCTTCCTTCCCTTCCCTTCCCTTCCCTTCCCTTCCCTTCCCTTCCCTTCCCTTCCTTCTTCCTTCCCTTCCCTTCCCTTCCATTCCATTCCCATTCCATTCCATTCCATCCATACCATTAATAAGAGAGGGGAAAATGGGATTTCTTCATCTCTAATAGCTTCCACCAGGTATCATAATGGTTTCTTGGAAAGCATATTGCAGACCTGACAAGCACATGGAAGTTTTTTATCCACTCCTCATTATTGCAAACATTTTAAACAGTGGAAAATTGCTGTGTGTGACTTAAGATGTTCATTGATTCATTGGAAACTACTGTGTTCTGCACATTTCCTCTTTCTGCTTCTTAAGTGTTGGTATTTTTACATATTAGAGATTTTTTCAAGCAGTAGAGAGACAAGTCTCTTGTGTAAAGCAGTCCTCATGAGATAATCATACCTCTGGAGAACTGCTTTTACTTGACTACCACTCTTTTGATTCAAGTTGCTATAGAATACAATTACCTCGTGAGATCTCATGCCGAGTTACAGTAAACAGCCTGTGTATTTCCTAACAGTTTCAACGGGTTTGAATTTGTTCCCAAACTTAAAACAAGTGAATAGTTTGTGCTTTAAAAAGGAAATTGTTGATGTTCATGTAAATAGCACTAATCATTATAAATAAAGGTTTTCTGATTTGGAGCATGGGGAGAAACTTGAAGATACATAGGGGTGCACAAGACTCTAACCAGAGCAGTTCTTGTGACTTCCCTTCAAGAACGAGGGATTCGATATCTGCTAGGGTGGTCATCACTATGTACACCCTATTTCATGAGATGAGAGTAAAAAGACTCTTCTGTACACAAAAAAAGTGATAGTTTTTCATAAATGTATTAGAGGAGTAAAGTAAATATTTTAGAAGAGTGAAAAATAAGTAGTAAATTTCTATGCTAAAGCACAGTGTTGACTCAACCAGAAAGCAGTGCAGTAATGTGAAAAAGTACAGGTAATGATTTTAGATTGGAAATCAGAAGATTATTAAGCAAAAAATGCAAGAAGGTTGTGGAGCAGCCACGGAGTAGCATTTTGTTAGAAAGAAGTGTAGATGATCATGTTTGTGTCTTATAGAAAGACTTGTGCAGGTGTGTTTGTCAGGGAGTAATTTTTTTCTTTTAGCATTTGAAAAAGGAAGTGTGTCTTAGTATCATAGTATCAGTCAGGGTTGGAAGGGACCACAAGGATCATCTACTTCCAAGCCCCCTGCCATGGGCAGGGAGCCTCACACTAGATCAGGCTGGCCAGAGCCTCATCCAACCTCCAGGGACGGGCCTCAGCCACCACCTCCCTGGACCTCATTCCAGGGCTTCACCACTCTCATGGTGAAGAACTTCCTCCTCACGTCCAGCCTGAATCTCCCCACCTCCAGCTTCATTCCATTCCCCCTAGTCGTATCACTACCTGAGAGCCTGAGAAGTCCCTCCCCAGCCTTCTTGTAGGCCCCCTTCAGATACTGGAAGGCCACAATAAGGTCACCTCTTCTCCAGACTGAACAGCCCCAACTCCTTCAGTCTGTCCTCATAGGAGAGGTGCTCCAGCCCTCTGATCATCCTCATGGCCCGTCTCTGGACACGCTCCAGCACCTCCATATCCCTCTTGTAATAGGGGCTCCAGAACCGGAGGCAGTACTCCAGGTGGGGTCTCAGCAGGGCTGAGTAGAGGAGGAGAATCACCTCCTCTTGACCTGCTGGCCACACTTCTCTTGATGCAGCCCAGGATCTGATTGGCTTTCCAGGCTGCAAGTGCACATTGAGAGCTCCTGTTGAGCTTCTCGTCCACCAGCACCCCCAAGTCTCTCTCCTCCGGGCTGCTCTCCAGCCAGTCACTGCCCTGCCTGGATTTGTGCCTGGGATTGCCTTGACCCAGCTGCAGGACCCTGCACTTGGTCTTGTTGAACCTCATGAGGTTGTCTTGTGCCCACCTCTCCAGCCTGTCAAGGTCCCTCTTGTTCTAATACTGTGCTTCCTAGTATAGTGTTTCTGTATCAACTCTTCTAAATGCCATATGTACCCTTTTGAGGAAGATAGCATATCCAGCACTATGTAGATAAGGGACAGAGATGTTTAGTAATTTGTAAATTAATAGTGGTCATTTTGGTGAGGGGAGATCAAACCCACATTTTAGCATCAAACCCACGTTTTCGCTTCAAACCTATAGTAATAACAATACTATAGAATGCTTTAAGAGACTATAAAGTATAAATTAATCATTTTCAATAACTAATTAATAAACCTTATATACTGAGAGTATAAAATGGGAACTTTTTGTTTTACCATTACCAAACCCGTTTTTCCCTAGTCCTAGGCTTTGTATTGTCTTACTTTTGCAAATGTCAGTGCCATTGAGGAAAAATATCTGAATAGTCTGAGATAAATACAAAGTGACCCTGTTCAAATTCTAGATTCAGTTTTGTAAACTGAGGGTCAGTAATATTGTCTGTCTAGAAAGACCACTAAGGTAAAAGAAGGACCAGGCTGATGAGAAGATGAAAAAACAAGAACTGTCAGGATTTTATGTACTTGTCACAAAAAAAAACTTCTGAAAATTAGGTGTGTGATCCTTTGTACAGTTTTCCTGTTTCTTATTATATCTCCTCTCTAGAGGAGAGTTCTTCTGCCTGCTGGGGTCAAATAACTCCACTCCTTTATTAGATCCACCAGTCTTTGACAGGGCTTTTAGGAAATGAATCTGTTTCCCTTTGGATTTTGTCCCGTCCCCAATATCTAACTTTATTTTTGGGTTGTTCCCTCTAGGATGTTACATTTTACTTGTTGGATTTAAAACCTGGGGTTTTGACCAGCTAAATGTGACAGTCTCTGAATGCAAAAAATAAACTGTTAATTGACAAAAGCCCCTTTGAAAAGCATTTTCTACCTCACTGACTTGTGTATTTTACCTGGATTGCCTTATAACTGACTGAATTCCCCTAGCAGGTTACGTGCAAGTACTTTGTGTTTCATTGGGACTGTATGCAAAAGAAATAATCCTGCTATTAGGTTCACATTTTTCATCCATAGCAAGCACAAAATCCACATATCCTAGTGGGATGGTGAGGGGGGTACAATGGCCTGCTTGTGGGAAAGTTTTGGAGAGGATGCAGCAGGCATCCAGGAAGGATGTGTCACAGGATCAGTCCCAGCTGCTCACGGATGCCAAAACAAGACCTCTCTGTTTATCAGTTAGCAATCAAAAGCACCAGATGAAATCTCCATTGAATTGTTAGAGATGAGGTGGGACTAAATAGCATAAAAAGGTTTAATTCCCCTTTCATAAGTCTGTATATCTGAGTATGGGAAAGAATAACAAGAATGGCTCTCTAGAGAGCTGGAAGAGATTTTAACTCAAGGTAATATACCTGTTCCACATAATGAGGAACAGTCACAGTTTTTACATGTTTATCATCAGTATCTTTGAAATTGATTAGTGCAGTCTTTAGCTGATTCTTAATCTCAGACTTGGAGTGGCTAGAGACTTGAAGTAGCTTGACACTCTGTTTTCTGAAAAAATGAAGAAATTGCTGAAAGTAGTTTGGATATCTTTAACTCTGCTGTACAGAAACAATGTGCAGTGGGTACATTTTATTGTGACTGTATTACATTTGTGGCTTAAGTCGATGTTTTTGTTGAAATCAAGCATTTCAATTAAAAAAAAAAGAATAGCACCATCATCCAGATAATTACATGTAAAGATAAAGCTATGGATCTGGATTCCTGTAATGTCACTGACATACCTGCACATGAAATGAGGTACTCTAATGCTGTATGTACTTGGTCTACAAGAAGAGTCCAACATGAAAATAGCTTGCAAATCCTGAGAAGACAAAAGGGTTATAACAGAAAAGAAAATCCCATGATTGTATTGTTGTATTGTATTGTATTTAGGTGTTGAATTGGTGATGGGTTGGACACGATGATCTTGAAGGTCTCTTCCAACCTGGTGTATTGTATTATTCTATTATTGTGCTTGCTTGCCTGCCCTTTGAAATGCATTGTTTCCTCCTAAATTATCTTTCCCAGACATTTTGCAAACCCACAGAATAACAATCTGGCATAAAATAGAATTTTCAGTGTATTTGGGTATCCCATGTCTGACAGTACCTTATAAGTTCATTCACTATAAGGCATACTTTGAAAGCTTATCCTGTACATAGGCTGGATGTTAGGAAGAAGTTCTTCCAGGCAGAGTGATTGGCCATTGAATGGGCTGCCCAGGGAGGTGGTGGGGTCACCATCACTGGAGGTGTTTAGGAAGAGAGTGGTTGGGGTGCTTGGTGCCATGGTTTAGTTGATAGATGGTGTTGGATGATAGGTTGGACTTGATGATCTCAAAGGTCGTTTCCAGCCTTCTTTCCATTCCATTCTATTCCATTCCATTCCATCCATTCCATTCCATTCCATTATTCCATTCCATTCCATTCCATTCCATTCCATTATTTATACTACAAGTTATATTGTGGAATTGGCCTGTGACATGCAAACCAGCATTTGTACATGTCTGCTATTAGGGTTACTCTACAAAAGTGAATTTAGGAGCCTTTTCAGGGTGCAGATAAGATGATACAGGCATTGGCACAGATACTCCTAACATGGGAATTTAGGTATTTTAGCACTTTTTAATTATACCTCTTAAATGCATCAGGGACAGGATATCTGTAGCTGACCATGTAAAGCTGTAGTTGTAATAAATGTGCAGGACAGAAAAGCCTTGGAGTGCCAAAGACATAGTGTAACAGAGAAGTATGTCTTTTATATGAGACTGTGCAGTCAAATATGAAGAGTTACTTAACAGCAGTGTAGCTTTCACAGGATCACAGGATTTTAGGGTTGGAAGGGACCTTGGAGACCATAGAATCCAACGCCCCTGCCAGATCAGGACCATGGAATCTGGCACAGGTCACACAGGAATGCATCCAGATGTCTTGAACATCTCCAGAGAAGGATTTTAGTATTGCTGTCTTAGAGCATACAGAGCTTTTCTGGTATCAGTTTTGAGTGGCATGAGACCACCAATTCAATTCCTTGTGGGTTGCAGTAGACATGCAAGCCTGGGGCGTGCCTGGAGCAAGCTACTGTACCAACAAAGAAAGTTGCCATTCAAACTGAATATTGAAATGTCATTTGCTGCAAGTTATCCTTAATAAATTCTAAATTTCCATGGTAAATGTTTTGTAGTGTTTGTCAGCATGGTAGGGGTTTTTAAAGTTTCTTTCCTACCCAGATATTAACTAACTTGGATATTAAGTGACTCAGATTATTCCAGGGTGGAAAAGTCCGTGAATATGTCATACACTTCACCTGCATAGTTCTCCTCTGCCAGGAAACAGCTAATATTGACATACTGGAAAGCTGACAATGAACTGTCAAAAATATCATGAATTCTAAAGAGAAAAACCCTTGGGAGACGTGTTTGGTCTTGTTTTAAGTGTTTGGTTTGCAAATAAGGCATGGCGTTTAAAAAATCAAAATCTGTCACTTCATATCCTTTGGAAATGATCACAAAACACGTGCAGTAGTTTTTTGAGCCATACTTCTGATGTGCCAAAACTGTGCCAGACGTAATCGTGACCATCCTGAAGCTGGGAAACTGAGAGTATGTGGAAGATGTGCAAAGGAAGATTGTGCAGAAGATTGTACATTTAGTCTAGAAAATGAAAAACAAACTAACAAAACCAAACAACCCAACTATTTCTGGACAAAAGTACAAGACAAGATTTAGAATAAGCACAAAACATCAATTCCAGACCAGAATCAGAATCACAGAATCACCTAGGTTGGAACAGATGTCAAAGATCATCAAGTCCAGCCTGTCACCCAACACCTCATGACTACTAAACCATGGCACCAAGTGCCACGTCCAATCCCCTCTTGAAACGCCTCCAGGGACAGCGACTCCACACCCCTCCCTGGGCAGCCTATTCCAATAGCTAACAGCTCTCTGTGAACTAAACTTCCCCTGGTGCAGCTTGAGACTGTATCCTCTTGTGCTGGTGCTGGTTGCCTCGGATAAAAGAGACGAACCCCCTCCTGGCTACAACCCCCTTCAGGTAGTTGTAGAGAGCAATAAGGTCTCCCTGAGCCTTCTCTTCTCCAGGCTAAGCAATCCCAGCTCCCTCAGCCTCTCCTCATAGGGCTTGTGCTCCAAACCTCTCCCCAGCCTCATTGCCCTTCTCTGGATACATTGAAGAGTCTCAATGTCCTTAAATTTGTTATGTTTATCACTCAAATTCACACACAAACATTTAATAACTTTGTAATGAGACTGCAGTTAAAGTGTGTAGTTAGTCCTAACAGAAACGGGTGCCTTCCTGCCTGCCTTTCAGTTGTAAAGTTTTTGCTTTGTAGTTTGTCTTTTCTCCTTTCTCCTCTCATTCTTTGCTAGCTTTTACTCTAAGTTCTTTTGTCATATTTTCCACATGGCAACAGGATGAGTTTCTTGTACACTTAAATCCAGTGGCTGTATTCAATGAGCTTTGAATTAAATGCTCTCAAATTTTAATATATATCAAATATCAAATCTTGGACCAATTT